>VFFE01006220.1:1482626-1739623 GCA_008921705.1 Burhinus oedicnemus
TTTATTTATGGGATATAAAATATTTTTGTCTAGCACTGGAAATATGTATGATTGCATCATGCTTGCATCAAGCAAACATTTTTGCTGTGGTTGATGGTGGAGCCATAGCAGATTTACAGTGGCCAAGTTTGATGTTAAAACAAAAGTGTAATAAGAGTATGCTTATGAAGTCCCTGGTGGCTAATATGGCCACAAAGAGTGAATTTCTGAGCCAGTTCATGGGAACCTTGTAATGAAATTGGCTGGAAGAGGAAAGTGAAACAGAGAAAGAAATCACCCTTTCTGGGGAAGTCAGGTTCACATAATCTTTATAAGATGCTTGTGCGGTGCCTAGCACAATGGGGCTCCAATCTCAGCTGGGGCTATAGGCACAAGCCCAGTCTGAATAATAACAGCTTGGACTATGAATTCATTGGTGTCTGTGCAACAGTGCTGAGCAGAGATGGTTTCACCTTCCCAGTGTCTCGCCTCCTGTCCTGAGGCTGAGAGGGCAGCAAGGGCTCGTCCCACTGAAGTCTCATTTCTGACCACAGAACGTCAGCTGCGCCATCTCCCATCCCCTGCAAAATAACATAGGGGCTGGAAAATAACCCAATGTTAAACAGCATTACAGTGCTGGAAGCCTTTTCCCGCTCCCAATTTTATGACCTTAATTAACACAGGCCAATCCATAAATCAGATCAACACCAGGAGATAACAATGAATCATGCGGAAGGCAGCTTTAATAGGAGCCTAATCCCCCGAAGAAGTGGACAGTACCGGCATTTTAAGTGCACATGTGAGGTTGAAAGGGAACAGATGTCCAACTGGGGCTGCTGCCGGCAAGGGTAGGTCTGCGGGGCTGTTGGATTTCCAGAGAGAAACCTGTTTTGACATCTTAATGGCAAGAGTGTCTGGCAGCAGCCGATGGAGTGGTGATAAATACTGCCTCCCTCCCTGGGTGACTGCCGGGCAAGATGGGGATGCTTTCAGGTTCAGCATGTCTGGCAGAACGCCGTCACCACCTCGCTGGGGTGCTGAGCAGGTCGGGGCGAGAGGGAAGGAAAACTGGAGGAGTGACTGTCTGGAGAGCATGAGAAACTAAAGGGGAAATGTAGATGGAAAGGACGAATTTCAGGCTTTCCCACCACAGCTTCAACTGGTAACTTGCCAGCAGCCCAGCGCAGAGTGCGCGCAGAGGAGCAGACAGAGCCTGCCTTCTTTGATACAGCCAAGGAATGACAGCAGGAATGGCAGGCCCCGGGACTGGCTGGCCCGTAATGACAGGCTCCCTATGTGTGGGGTGGCTGGTCTTCCTGCAGGGCCTTCCATGGCTATTCCAGCTGGGAGAGGCAGCAGCCTATAATTAGGACATCAGGGCTGCTTTCAGTTTCCTGTTCCCTAACTTGAGTATTTGCTGGGTAAGTGCGGTTCTGCTTTGAAAAGTGAGGCAGCGAAAATGTGCCTTGCTTACCGCTGCATAGAAAACCCAATTCACATGCACCTCCTTTACCGGGAAGGAAACATGTTCCTTTCCAGCCACCTGCCCTGCGAATCCAGCTGGAATCTGAGAGTCAAGCTGGCTGACTTTTTGTGCAAAGAGATCACCAGCAAAAAGGAGCACAGACAGATTGTACTCACTTGTCACAGTTTTCCGAAGTGGGTTTTCCTTGTTCCTGATTGCAACTTAATAGGCAAATTTCATGCTGGTGCCTAGGCAGGAATAGACTCCAGGTTGTGTGCTTTGGGCTAGCTAACTCACTAGCACAATTATTTTATGTGTTTGCTTCTGTGGGGCTAAGTGAAACCGTAAAGTGGAAATGTATTCTGGAGTGAACTGCTGCAGCTCTGGTTTTCCCAAGAGGCAGATCAGATTTTGCAGAGAATCATCACCCCTTTAATGAAGAGTAATTGATGGGCCTGAAGAGGGATCTCAGAGTGCAAACTCCTCTGGTTCTGGGACTGTAAGACCCTTCTGTGTGATGCTTCACACAGATGCTTCTGTCCTGCTGAAGCAGAGGCCATGAGGAGACTTCTCCCCTGTAATTGGTGGCTCGGTGCTCTGTTCAGCAAATTTGGAGGGTGTCCAGCTCCAGCTGCTCCTGAGCCGTAGTCAATGACGGGCTATAACTGGGGCAGTGGAAAGGAACCTTTGTTACGACTGGGGGCTATTCCAGTATTCCATCAGGGCCTTCCCGGTATGCTGCGTATGTCCAGCATTCGGTGTATTTCCCACCCATAGCTACACTACTCTTGGCGGAAGGAGGGGTGGAAAAGAGAGAGGATTGGGTACTATATATCATGAGAGGACTGAGCTATGACATCCTGTGTGACTGCTGGGACCTCACTCTGACCTCACTCTGTGAAGTGTCTGTGACTTCATTAGAGAACCGATCTCACTGTTAGCTGAAGGATAAATATCACTTAGGGCTGGAGCAGCAAGTGGGTCTTTCGATGCAGAGATTGAGCTAAGCAGTTGTGAGTGTAGTAAACAGATACAGTGGAGAAAAAAGGAAATCTTTTGATTTCCAGCAAAACTCAGATCTAACTTCAACAAAGTTGCTCTGGAGTTAGTTTGCTCACGTTAAACACTTTTCACCTTTTTCTTTTTTTAAGTGTAGGTAATTTTAAATCAAAATTTCCATTTTGAAAACAAACTCTGACTTAAATAGTATTAAAAAAAAGTCAATGTGAAATGTTCAGCATTTTAAAAATAAGATCCTTCATTTAAAAAAATGTTATTAGAATCTTTTAAAAACTTTTCTCTTTTTTGGGGGGTCCAGCCTATTTGGCCTAATTTTGCCAGTAGTTGTGAAACTCCTTTGAGGATATGATCTGGTCTAGAATAAGAGGGAGACATTTGATGTAGAGCTTAGCACCTGCATCTCTGTAATCTCAATAATATGGAGCAGAAGATGGAAACGTGTATAGACTTGGTGTGGATGTTTACTTTGCATTGCCAGTTTGTTGCTTTGTGAGGCTTCAGGGTGATACAAATGCAATAAGGAAGGTAAAAACACAGCCTTTATGAAAACCTCAATGAAACTTTCAGCCACTGGTTCCCTCCTGAAGACTTCACTGTATTCTCTCTAGCGCATGTTTGGCATCATAAATCATTTTACAATCTGCCTGTCAAAATATCTAATAGCCAGATCGTCAGCAGAGCCATGCAGCTGTCCCTGCACGCATCTCCTGTAGGAGCGAAGGCAGCTGGCCCCAGCCACCCTGGGACCCATGGAAGCCAGGAGCACAAGGCACCAACTGCCTTTGGTTGAAACTCCTCACTGTAAGTCTGTAAGTCTGTATTTCAACCCACAGCAGTTCTTACCCTGACCAAAGTCCATTTAGACAATCTCCTAACCATTGCCCTGGGGCGCAAGGTACCTCACAGACTGATACTGCTATGGGAGTGGGTGGGCAGAGCGCTCTTATTTTTCTTTTTACTCTTGTTCCTGCGGTTTGTCTCCAAGGATTGTATGTATTTCTACCCAAAAGCAGCCTTCAAGTACACAGTATTTAGGAAGAGGGTGAAGGACCTATTTTGGTTTATAGCACATAACTTCTGTTTCTCCCCAGAGTCTCATAAACAAATTTCTCATTGGGTTACTCCCAAAATAGACCCTGCTCTCTCAGCTACCCAAAAGCAATCTCTGCATTTGTTTCTTCTCCTCAGATTGTGGGTTTTCTTTCAGTTCAGCCCCATGGGTAGCAGGAAAGCTCATGGAGTACTTGCAATACCCTGCCAACAAAAACTGGATTTATTATAGATCAAATTAAGAGTTGCCTGAATGACTTGAAAGTTCAGGGACAGAACTGTATGAACACTTGGCAAAGGCACACAGGAGGGTCTCCTCGTCTGCAGATCTGACCAGGCAGGGTATAACAGAGTTTTATAAATAACAACTGTAAGAATTAGTGTGGAGTGGAAAGGCCTAAGTGGGGAACATTTACATCTGGGGTTGCTTTGAGGGGATACATTCATGATGCTTGAAACCTGGCATAGGGTTTCTTTCCAGGCTTCCCTCACCCACAGCTGGTAGCTTTGGTTAGCAAGGCTCACACTGCAATATGTGTTTGGAGTTGGGCTTTTTCTTTTGCCAACTTCGGCCCTGTAAATGGCGTAAAATCTAAGGCAGTCACTGAAGTTCTGCAGTCAGGAAAGATATCAGCATCTCCAGAAAGGACTTGTCAGAGTTGTCCAGCTGTCAATAATCTGAACAGAGTCTGGAGGAAGTACTTGTGTGTCATCTGACTCTCTGGAGACCCTTGATATGACACTTTGCTTTCAGGTGGTTTACTTGAGAAGAATTCCTGCCCTACCTTAAAGCTCCGTCAGTGCCTGATGTAACTAGATGGGAGATCACTGCTTGGAGAGCTAATTTATCATTTCCCCCTGCTTTTTTATAGCCTATGTTTTTCAAATTCATCCTGCTCAGGTAGGCTGAGGGTCAGGCAGCATTCAAGCAAGGGGTGATTCCTGAGCCTGGATCCATTCCCTTTGTGCCAGTCCAGCACCGCAAAGGGATGGAACAGACAATGAAGACAGAGTCAAGCATTTTAAGACATCTAGAGATCTTCCCAGCAGACTTACTGAAAGGATGTATCAGGGACATGTCCTGGGACTGTAGAGGGAGCGGGGTATGTGTGGCTAAAATTCAGAGCACTCCAGAAGTCTCCAGGTAGAGCGTGGTGCCCTGGAGGCTCCATCAATGGGGTGGGGAGGGTGAGGGAAGGATGGCACCTTCCCTTCAGACACCTTGGAAATGGCCATGGTAGGGTCCCTCCCCTGTGATCAGAGAAGCTGAATGAGCTGGAAGCCAGCAAAAAGGTGCAGAGCTTAAGGCCCATGGGACCTCCAAGAACATATTTCTCCTGTAAACCCCTGAGGGTCTGTTATTTCAGCCCTGCAACTTTGCAGTGTAAAACATGGTCCAAGCAGAAATGTGCAGTCAATATCCTTAAATTAATTTGAATTTGGATGGGGGATATTGCTGATTGAAGCTCTCCATAAAAACAATGGATAGGGTTGGGTAGCAGATGTGCTCACATTGCTTATTTAGATAGCCTTGCTTATGAAGCATTACACAAATGCAGCACTGGCCAGGTCTCCGAGGTGCGCTGCAGGAGGGAAAGCGGTATCCTGGATCAGTGCCCAGGGCTGCAGGGACGGAGTGGGGAGATGCAGCATGTGGAAGCACCGGGGGCTGCGGGCCATGCCAGTGGCTCCATCCTGCTGAGCCAGCAGCGCCGGGACAGAATGGGTTGTGCACAGGGCAGGAACAGACCTTGCTATTGGCAGGGGAAATGATGGCAGGAGGTGTGCAAACCCATGGTGGGACATGGGGAGAAAGATCTGCCTGTCTGCTACCGGCAGAGGAGGCAAAGGCATGGTAAGACAGATGCAGCTAGTATAAGTGGCACCTTTCACATTGGGTTTCCCCGCAGAGTCCAGATTATTGGTGCAGTTTGGATGGCAAAGGCCCTACTGCTGCAGGCTGAGCACTCACCAGCTCTCCTCTCCAGTCTCTGCAGCCAAATTGCACCCACCCAGGTGGCCAATCTTGACTCTGGGACTAGCAGAGTTGACTGTGATCTGTGGGCCAAAAATGCTGCCTACATGACTGGCTGGGAGGGGAGACGGACAACCCAGCTGCTTGTGCCTAGACCTCTGCTGGTGCAGTTCAAAGCCAAGGTGGGTTTTTATCAGAGCAAGAGCCATGAGTTCATAACACCTAATAAGTAAGAGGTAACTGCACAGTTGCCATTTCACAACCAAAATATTGTACATGTTGGAAATGGTGCTCCAGCTTTGTTCATCTCTGAGGGCCAGAACGGGGCAGGCTTGCATGGGTGCTATGCTCTGCGAAATGCATTTGGGGCTGCAGGAATGCTTCTCTGAGTTTTCCTACCCTCTGCTCCAATGCTTCCTTTCCTGCCCAGCCAGATCTCCCACTGACTTCAGAAGAGGGCCCTCCAACCATTTATATTAAATCATTTCCCCTTATCAACAAGAATAATTCATTGCTGTATTAGAAGGAAAAATGTAAACAGCAGATAAATCTGCCACTCTAAAATGTTTCTAAGATAACAGATCAAACATTAATTTAGTCCCTGGGCCAGGTTTTTTTTTTAGAAAAAAGAAAAAAAATGGAATGGTTTATTTACAAAAGAGGCCTTTGATGTATAGCATACATTTATTACAAGTGTATTTTTTCCAACGGCAATGGGATTTTCAACAGCAGTAGGATATGTTTTAATAATTAAAGGGATTTAGCTTCTCTACGCAGACAGCCAGCTTCTGTTCTCACTTACAGACTACAAATCACGCATAGCTTCAGTGATGTTGCTGCTATTAGCTTGGTGCAAAACCAAGGTTTGTGAGACTTGCAGCAGGCCCTTTGTGGTTTTGATTTGTGGCCATTTCTGGTTGCTTTCCAGTGTTAACTCTAGCAGAAATCTTGCAGTGCCAAGGGGGAGCCAAGCTTGCTGCGGTTTCTGGGCCACTGTGCAAAGTACAGATGCTGGGATAAGCAACCAAGCTGAACCTCTGGTTTTCCCTAAGGGATCTAATCTGTGGAAGAACATCAAGCTCAGAATTTGAGTCTGGCATTTCTCTCTGGCCACCCCATAGCATGGGAAACTCAGATACAAGTTTTGGTTCACCCTCTTTGGAGTGAGTGTTTGTGAGGCACAGATCTTGGGGCAGGTGCCCTCCAGAACTAGGTAATATTTGGATCTGGGGGTTTGACTCCGGTCCTTCTCAGGCATGAATGCAAATGCTCAGTTCAGCTGGATTTCATCACTACTTTATCTTCCTTCTGTGGAGACACCCTTTGCTCTTCTAACTTTTCCTGACACCTTTCAAACACCGGACAGAGACCTTGCTTGTCTTTGCCTCCTGAGTTCACCATCAGCAGCTCCAAAAGGATGATTATCTTGTCCCACATCAGCTCTGGGAAGAAGCTAGCTGAAGTCAGCCGTTGATGGCATTGCTTTGTGCATCTGGATTAATGGCTTAAAACTGATCTTTTGTTTATTTGTCATTATCACAGCGTACCAAAATGGTTCTCAGCCGAGAATCAGATCCTCATTTTGCTGGGCATGGGAGGGCCACAGTGCATTATAAGTCCACGGAGAGGCTGCTACTGAAGGGAAAGTGGGGTGGCTGAGAGGATTTATTATTAGTGCTACACCATAAACCTGCCTTTCTTCAAAATCTGACTGGTCACTTGGCTGATTTCCTCTGCTTCCTTGTAGGGATGCAAAGTGGCAGGTGGAGAGGGCCCTCTCACCCTTTGGGAACCAACATATTTCTCCTTGCCCAAAGGCTTTTGTGAAGTGGCAAGTCTACTGTGCTTGTTAAATAGGTAGGAAACTGAGATACAGGGGCCTTTCTTCAGGAAAGTGCTTACCTATGTGCCCGAATCAAGGCTGAAGCAATTTAAATCCTGATTCTTTGGTCATATACAGAGCTGAGCTCACACCAACATCATCTAGATGCCAATGTTTTCTTCAAGGGCTGCTGATGGCTTTTACTCAAATAGATAGGAAATAAAAATTCTTTGTAAGTTCTGCCAAATAGTTTGTCCCATCTACTCTTTCTGCTAGTGACCAGTATGAAATGCTGTGAAAAAAAGTCATAAGAAATCATGGAAGAATTCTTGGTGAACAGTAATGGAAAAAAATTACCAGAGGATGCACCATTATTCTAATTTCTTTTAAATGGTGCTTGGCTAATTCCCCAATGTACAGTCAGGCTTATATCTCTTCTGCATTTTGAAGTTATTTCCAACTAGTCTGGCTGTGGTTGTTCCCATTATTTGTATGCATGTGTAGTTGGCTCCTGACTCCCCCTCCCGAGGATCCTGTGTAAATGAGTTCCAGAGGAAAACGATGTGTTTGGTAATGAGACTTATGCCACAGGGAAGAAATGAAATCAGATCATCAGCACATCCATCCTGGATGTTCCTACCATTTAGTTTCCTTCATAAATAAGTCTTAATGCAGGTAACAACCACAGATTGGTGTGGCAGACTCTAGAGTTCAGGAATTTGCATTCCTGAGAGAGTTACCTGGCAGGTCAGCTAGGAAAGGAGGTGGATTATAAATGAGACATTTTAGATAATACTGTCTGCAAATGGGCAATTTAACGGTCCTCCTCCTCCCTGTACCCCTCAGAAAAAAAAACCCCATCAGATCTTTTCCTTAGGTGTTTCCTGCATATTTCTCCCAACTAGGACACAATTATAATGTGGCTTTTTGTGCCAAAGGGCAACCCAAGAAGGACAAAGGCTGGTGTGTGAAGCTGTTTCAGGCCGCAGTGGAGTATCTTCCTTTCCAGCCCTGTCATACAGGAAGGCTTGAGGGCTTGCAAATATCAGAGCAGAGAGGGGAGGAAGGTAATGAATGGTGGCATGACCTTATGCAAGAGCCAAATTAAGCAAAGTTTAAAATCCCTGTCTTGGCCAAGGAATGATTTTTTTCACCAGAGAAAAAAGATATTGATCTGTCCATTCAATCAGAGGTACGGAGAGCAGCTATTTTTAAGAGCACTCCATCTGATTTCACTTTCTTCCTATCCTCTGCTTCAAGCCCAGCCTCCAACATGGCTAGAAATTGAGATCTTTAAAGCTAAGCCTTTTGTGTGGCCTCTGGGTGTAGGTGGATCCCAGGCAGAACCTCTCAGACCTTCTACCGACTCCTCCGTAATGAAGAGCACCTCCCTTCACAGTTCAGGGCTGGTTTTACGCTGCTAGAGCACTGCCATGAGTTTCTTTGGGTAGCATCTGGTCTTAGGCTGGGGCAGTTATTCCTCATAAAGATTGGCATTTTTGCTGCACTGAGAATTTGGCACTTAACCTAAACTCTGCCTGTTGTCATGTGAACCGCTCCATTTATATCTTTACATTTTGTGCTTCCGATTTTTTATAACTTCAGAGAAAGTACCCGGAGTCTCTTTCCCACCCAGATCATAACAGAAGAGTGAGTTCGTGGTGATTCCCGGCCCTTTCTCTGTTCAGCAGGAGGATCCTGTGTGTTTGATCTGCCTCTGATCTCCTGCTGGAAAGACAAAAACATTCACAGCAAAACAGCCCCAATGGGAAGGCTGGTCTTCCCAGCTGGAGCAGCGGTGGAGCGTGTGTGGGGCTGTAGATATCGCGGGCTGGAGCTGCCGTGGGTCTCGGATGCACAGTGGCCATTGTTATGCCTATAGAGAAATTGCCCACGGTTCTTTTGTGCCGAGCAGAATATGATGTGAGCCAGCACAAATGGGTCTCACACATTTTCATTGGTGTAAATGAGGCATTCAAGTATGAAACAAGGCAGTTGCAAGCTGATCAGCTGGAGAGCTGAGGCAGAAAGCTTTGGATAAGGGCAATAGCTTTGGACAAAGTAATACGTGCCTCACTGATGAGCCCTAGAAAGGCTCGTGCTGATTTGTGAAACAGATCTTTAAACATCTTCTGTAGGCAGAGCTGGTTAGAAAACCTTTTAAATGAAAGTAAAAACTTTTTGTCAAAAATGAAGATTTTTCACCAGAACGAAATAGGGTGCAATTGCATGTTTCATTTCTCTTGAACAGCTTTTTTGGGAATAATTTCATTTCCATGTGGAAGTGTTATTTCTACTCAGAAAGTAACTCTTGCACATAGTTTCACTGCTCTGTTCCAGCTGGCAAAGCTAGAATAAAAAAAATTAGCTGGTTTTCAACTGAAACCTTTAGGACAGTCAGAGGATGGGGAACAAAGCTAGTCTTTGTTTTCTCACCCTCCCCCCTGCCTGTGCCCAATTTTTTCTAATTTTCCTACAGGGAAGCCATTATTTCTTGATGGGGAAATCTGAAATGAAGTTTTCTTAGAAATTGTCTTTTTCCTAGAGAATGGAATTTTGTTTGATCTCAGAGATTGACATTCAGATTCTGGACCCCATCTGCTCTTAGGATAAGTTCCACTCCAGACGTGACTAAGGTACCTTTTCTCACTGAAATTCTTCCATTCAGTCGACTCAAAGGTGATCAGGAAACATTTCAGTCAAACAGATGCTGTGTTACCTGCTTGATTATTTAAGGGATCAGAATGTGTAAAGACAAGTTTTTCATCTTAACAAAACAGGAAAAGTTAGGTATTTCTAAAGAGCAGGAAAGTACTCTGGATAATACAGGGGTGATTTAAGCAGGCAGTGGGTTCAGAGATACCATCTCTCATGAAGTCTGTCCAACTCTGCCCTGCAAGCAGGCAGGCTGTGCCTTTGTGGGGCTGCCCCTGAACTAACGGTCGTGTAAACTGTTGGCAGGATTTATTGGCTTGTGTGGATGCTGCATGAGCTTCTGGATGTGAGTTACCCGTCTACCCAATCCACTGCCAAGGCACCTGCCTGATAATACCTTAGTATTGTGCCAAATTGAAGATCTCTTCTCAATGACCTTTCCCTTTGCTACTGCACCCTGCTCATATACAGTGCTCCCACCCTCTCCACATATATTTTATATTACACACGTTGGTGCTTTGTTTAGATCAGCCTTCCCCCATTACTCTGGCTAATAAATAGTGCAGTGAACTTTGGGCTGTTGGTTCATCTAACACACAACTCAGCTGATGAATCATGCAGAGCTAGTAAAAAAAGTGTGTCTCTTTCCCACCATGGAAATTTTTGTTTTCTTTTTAGAAATCTGTCTCAAACTCTGAAGACTCAAAATACATTTGTTTCTGAAAGTTGAACATTTTTTGGCAGAAAATAGCTCCCCTCCCCCCGATACTACCAATTACTATCTGCCTCACTCATATCTGCCTCTTTCTACCAACTTCTCCAGTCAAGACATTTTAGCAAACATTTTAAATTTGTTAAATTACAAGCTTTTGAAGAAAAAATAGTAAAAGATGAGACATTTTCTAAAATCTTTTTTAATTGCAAGTTTCCAAAGAAAAAGGTTTGATGGAAATAAGCCACAGTAACAGCTCTCATGCTCTACTTGTTTATGGCTCTCTTATGTAAGAAAGCGTCAGAAGGAAAGTGAGATTAGTTTAGTGGACTCAGATGCAGAACGCTTAAACTAAAGATCTCTCTGCGTCTCAGTGTTGCAAAACTCACATTTGGCATATCATAAATCTGGACTGGAATTTTAGCCTCTGTCTACTGTAGTCCCAACGGGAACCAGACCATTAAAGCACTTGGAGAAATCTTATCCATAAATTCAGTAGGAAATGATGGGTCTGAGATGTCTCCATACTTAGAAGTTTTTGATCACGGGCTAAAATGTCCCATGAACCACTTTTAAGAACCGCTTTTGATTGTACTGTCCAATTGCCCCCACCACATGTTCATCTTAACCCTTGCTTATGTCTTAGTGTGACTGTTGTGGTTTCTGGTAGGAGCTTCCCCCCCCCTCAGCAGAAAGGTGATACGACAGTATCAGGAGATGACACAAAGGCAGCTTCGTGTTATATATGTGTACACTGTGGTTCTGAAATTACACTGACGTTCCTTTTCCCCTCAGGGCAAAATTGTAAGATGTGTAATAAAATATTGCTGTGAATATGTGTCTGCCTGAATACATAGCTCTCACTGTGACATGTGAAATGCCTGATTAGAACTTCATGACATCAAGATCAATATAACTCACATCCTCTGGCTAACTCTGTGGAATATTTAAGTATTTTATAATTCTCCCCGTATTGCTTCCTCTGCTTCCCTGCTGCTTGTAGGCTCTGTGGACAATGATTGCCAAGGGACGAATCAGCACCTGCGTCCAGCCAGAGTCCCAGGATTGTTTGTGCTGCCTATTACCTTCAGATGGTCTTGAATTCCACAGTGACCCCAGCCAACCCTCTAGCTGCCAGTGAAAAGAGCCACCTCCCCAGTTTGCAGCCATGTTCTTTTATTTGAAGATTTAAACAGGAGCAAAAATGTTGGATTTCCTTTTCCCCCAAAGCTGTCTGTGACCTCCACCATACTTGATCATGGTTCACATTCTGATCTGGGAGCATAGTGCAGTTCCAGGTTATGGCAGGTGAATACTGGCTACGTGCTCATAAATAATTATGCTTCATGGCTTTATTAATATGACTGGTTTTACTTTGTTTTTCTTGACTAGAAGAGAGGACGAGAAATGTAGGATCTGTAATACACATGTCCAAGGAAGAGTTTTAATTCTTTCTTTTTGTTGTTTTGGTGCAAACTTTTACTGCATTTGGATTTAATAAAAAAAATAATTTCCCCCTTCCTCCCCTATTTTAATACTGAAAATAAGTTTGGAGAAGGCTTTCACTATCCTTGTGCTCTAGAAGCTGCTGAACATTTGGTCAAACTTTCAAGTGATTTTGGAAAAGTAGCTGAGCCTGGAAGATTTCAATCATTAAAGTTAATATTTCAGAAACCATAGTATCTTTTTACTGGGAATTTACACCTGGGAGCTTATATAGTCTTATCAACAGTATTTTCTTGCATGCATTTAGTGGATACAAGTGGATTTTTCATCTGCATTTAGAGCCTTGTTCTGGTACATCACAATTTACTCTCCATTAATGAGGTTACACTGTTCAATATGTCTGGGGCAACGCTCCTGACAGCTCACCAAGGGGTCCTGTGAGGCCTGGGTTCAAACTCAGCCAAGCTAATTAATTCACTGTGAGGTAATACCGTCTTATTAGCTCAGGTTACAGACAGTAAATTAGAAAATAAATTTTGGCTACATTCAGTAGGGTAGTGCAATGTTCTGATTTAGATTCCTTTATGTTCATTTTCTCATAGCTTTATTTATCCCCAGCCAATGCAGTTGAGGATCTACTTTGGTGCACATTCATTGGAGCAGGTCTCCTAACTTACAGTTTTCTACATCATCTCACTAGCCGTTTTTGCTCAGTGCTTGGTGTGAGCTATTGGCATGTGGGACTCCATACGTATGTGCAGGGAGGGGGGTGCAAGCAGACAGCTAGAGGCAGTCAAAGGCCATATGCCATCATATGCACTATCTTGGTTTAACCATGCTCTGGGTTGATTCTGTACAGGTGAGATATATATTTACATGGTAGGAAGTGAGCCCAGGTCTGAACAAAGCCAGAAGAACAGTGTTTGGAATGACAGAGGGAGCTGAAAGGAGCCACTGAAAACAGACGTTACGACATTGTAGACTCCCTCTTTGATTTCAGCTCTCTGGAGCCTGGTAACCTGCAGCCCCATCTATGATGGAAATGAGATCTGCACTCAGGAGTCCCTCCATCCCAGTCATCATTTTGACCTCATCAGAGAGACAAGCGTGGTCTTGAGGACAAAGAAAAATTACTTTATAAGCCCCAGAGATTGGAATGTACCCCTGAATTACCCTTGCTGCACAACTCTAGGAGTCCAGAGAGGTAACATGTATTGTGTGTCCCTGTTAGCATTCTTTAGGAGCAGTTTCATTTCATGCTGGGGGATTCTAGTGACATACTGTAGACAGGAGGAAAATGACATTTATTAGCACTAAAAGCTGGTTGTTATACGGCTGAAAATGTTTTGGCTCCACTGGAATTTAAACGTCTGACTGCTTGAAAAATGTGCAGGTTTAGTATAACTGATTCAAACTTGCAGTCAAAGTTCTGTGTAAAGCCCTCTTGTGGGATAGGGTCTTGGTTTACAGTGTCTGAAGAATGATTCTAAACACTCTCCAGCTCTGAAGACAATGTAAAGGTGCCAGTTTCTGCAGAGATCAAATTGCTGCAAGTGTTGAGATTGCAAATCAATGTCAAATTTGATAAATAAGTGGGAATTATTAGCTGGGAATTATTAGCCAGTCTTGCCTTGGTGATATTTCTTTCATGAGCTGAAGAACATTTCGTTTCATGCAAAGACCAGTACAGCAGTGACGAAGTGAACAAATAGGAAATAGAAAGGAAAACAGAGGAACTATGTAAGGGATCTTTCATAAAATGTTTATCTTGTTTTATATAGTTTCATCTCATAGACTGGAGTTTTTAAGGCCACCCAATCTGTGATCACCTAATCTGACTTCTTGCAGAGCACAGGTCTGAAAGCTCACTCGGTGAGTTTAGCATCAATACCAAAACTTCTTGTTTGGGCCACAGCTATCTAGAGCAGGGAGCTTGATTCTTTTTTTTTATCTCCTGTGCTGCATTCTGCCCCTCTAATAAGTCCTTTTCAAAAGCTAAAGCCCCTAAGGCCAGACAGTGTTTTGTTTCCATCAGCATAAATCAGAGCAGCCTCAGTGGAACCAATAGTTATTCCATATTTTCATTTCGGGAAATTCTGATCTCATGCTATCCTCAGTTAAGAGTAGAAAGAATGGAATTAAATTCTGAATTGCCCTGTTATGTGACCACGTCTCCCTCTTATGCCTGATCTCAGTGATTACAATCCAAATGACAGGGAAAAGAATTTTCCTTCTCAAAAAATGCTTTGAGCTGTGGTGCTGATGGCTGTGGTTACCACTGCACCCAGAACACAGTCACTTACATGTGCTTGCTCTATGCCCAATTGTGCTGATAAATTGCCTTTAGTTCTGATCAGGAGTGGTTGAAGTTCAGCTCAAGTGATGTTGCATCTTTGTGGAAACTGAACAGCCGTTGTGTAGTGGGAAACTGAACAGAAGGCACCTTGCACGGAAAAGCATTCATCCATAAAAATGTGATTTTTGCTTTAGCGAACATGTAAAGCCCGGGCAGAGGGGGGATCAGGATTCATTGGCTACTGAAGAAAATGTTTTCTTTTTTGGTCAGAGCAATCTCTTTTTACTCTCAGAGAAAGGAGTGCAATGGAGGGTGAAGCAAACAGTCATCTGCACTCCGCCGGGGAGGAACAGCTCATTACCGCAGGCAAAGCTAGAGTTCAGGCTTGCTTGTTTTTGGCTTTAGATTCCTCAGTTGTGGGAAACAGTTTTTTCATTCTTGTACTTTTAATAAAATCTGCACATTGTTATTTGCTTCTCTCTGATGAGGGTCTGGATTGATGTTGTGATGTGACGTTTGCCAAATTTGTAACATTCTTTTTAATATATTTATTCTTCTTTCTGTGAGGGCAAAGGATCTTATTTTGAAACCCCAAAGACTTTCCCAACATATGGGGGATGAATAAATACTCAAAATGTCTACAACTGCTGTTACTGCTACAGCTGCCAGGTTTAGAAATATGCACGCGCGTGCGCATGCGTGTAAGCGCGAGAAGCAGAGAGAGAAATACAGTGTGGGCACTCTTGGGGTCAGGAGAGATCTCTAGTAAGAAACACATTTTACAGGCAGCAAGAGAATTATTTTTAACGTGCGCATTTATAAGTCCTCAGGCAGTGAATTTTGTTGCGCGGATATTTTTAAGGCTAATTATTTATAACATGCAGGGCTTGAACTTGCGGATCTTAATTTGGCAAAACTCCTGTTCACTTCAAGGGGTGCTCTGCATGGTGGACCCGGTGGAGGGGAGGGAGGGATGGGTGATGGGCATGTGCTGGTTGTGAAGGGTTGCAGAAGACCCTGCTGACTTCAATGAGAACTGAGCTTCTGTCTCCTGTAACAGATGTTACAGGAGTATGGGAGCTGTGGGGGTGACCAGGCCTGGGATAGGGTGGCCAAAAGAAGGGTAGTTTGGAGGAGGACTTCTTTGCCACCATTCCCATACAACTTGCCTGATTTTTAACTCCATTTTTGGCATGGCACTTTAAAGCAAACTTTTATGGGCTATCCCACACGAATTTTACAGTGCTCCCACAAAAACCACACTGGGTTTGAGTGTTTTAGTCTTTAGATCTTAACACTGTGATCCTGAATGGTGTCCTCTTACACAAAAGGAGAGAGCAGGAGCAATCTCTCTTAAATTTCCATTTAATACTAGCTATTTTTCATTGAGAAAGAGAACTCAATCAGCTCTTTTGATTAAGGAGATTTAAGAGCCACAGCGCAACAAGAGGAGGACTGGGAGCACCACTGAAGACAAGCTTTCTGAGTCGGGAGCCAGTTTTTTTATACTGTATTGAGCATGCTTGGCATGAGTGGATCTTCTCCAAGCTGGATGCTTCTAGGCAATTGTGAGGATGGGGATGTTGGTTGCACCAATCACTTCACAGGGTTTTTGTTTTGCTAAATACTGTTTGATGATCTGAGAGCAGCTGGGTGTTTTCAGCTTTCAAGGAGCTTTTAATAGGACAATTTTCCCTGGCATGGGCTTGTGCAAACCATCTGCAAATGAGTATATTGCTCTCCATGAATAATCAGCATATGTAGAATTTGTATCCACTGGAAAAAAAACACAGGTGAGTTCTCCATCCATCACAGCTAATCAAGCCAGGTTGTTTCTCTTCAGCTGTTAACATTTCAAATAATGCCCATTCAATCAAGCCGGGGAGACAGATTTATTTCATCGTTCCCAATCATTTGGCCAGTTTCAGTTACAAAGCACTGATATACACATGATTTTCAGGAAGAGAAAGAGCTCAGTTATTTTAAGAATGAGTCCAGCTCATTGCTGTATTGTTTGGAAGAGCAGGCAGATAAGGAGTGTGCTACTGGTTAGAAAGAAAATGTCCACAGAGAGGTATATGGTGCTTAAGGAACAGTAATCTTAATAAGGTAAGTTATTGCAAGGAAGCATGGCCTTTTCTAAACATAATTTCTGCCAGAGCATAAACAATGGAGAAGAAAAAATAGGAATATTGCCTAGTGAAATGGCTTTTTAAAATTTTATTGATAGGGCATGACTCTCATGTCTATGAGCATAGCAAGCAGTCTTGACTCATATTTATGAGTGCAGCAGACCTGTTTTGCATTCAGCAGATGGAGATGAGGAGACTCACCTGTGCTGTGAGAGGTGGAAGGGCTACATCCCATCTAGAGCTCAAGGAGCTCACTGCTATAGGACTTGTAGGGAGCTGGGTATCCAAGGAAGCCCAATGGTTATTTCTTTTTCCTAGGAGAAATGCAGAAAGTGCAGGAAATGCTAATGAATAGTCCCCTCTCCCTTGGAAGGAGCTGCCAGAAGTTTCATCATGGCATTCTGATTCGGGTAATACAGAGTTTAGCTACTTTTCACATTTAATGTTTGAGTTTCTTAGCTTGCCCTTTTTTTTTTTTTTTTTAATTTTTTATATATATATCTTCAAACCCATTGAGTCTTCCAGCTCCCTTTGTTTTGTCTGTCAGAGGTATGAGGTCTGGAGGTGACCTCTTCTCTCTCCCACAGGGCAAAGGCTGAATGGGAGGCTGATTCTCAGGACAAAAGATACTAGGTTTGCAGAGGATGCAGCCAGTTAGAAAGGCAGCCCACCAAGTAAGTGGGCTCTCTCTGTGGGCTGTTGGATACCCAGGGCAGCTTGCTTTGTCTACTCAAGTTGCCAGGGATAACAGGATGCTCCCATGACACAGGGTCAGGTTCCCACTGCCTGCATCCATGTTGCTATTGACCTAAGAGAGCTCTCTTGAAGGCTGAGGTTTTCTATGGAGTTGTGGGTCTCACTGCAGACTTCTCTCACATGGAAGCTGTAGTCTTGAAAGGAGAAGATCTTTCTGTCTGGGGTGGTGGCTAGAGATATCTTCTGTTCCTAGGCTTCCAAGAGCTGCTGAAAACCTTATGGGACAAAGAGTCCCAGAACCTGTGGAAAGGGCTCTCAGATCTAAAGGCAGAAAACACTCCTAATGAAATTTTTCTGTAGTGACTGAGGCTCATCCTGTCTTACATGTTAGATCCTAGATGTCTTAAGAGCTTCAAAGCTGTTCTGGGAACAAAAAACAGACGTGAGCCTTGAAGCCCTTTAGGAGACTGCCAGAATGATACCTGAGATCCTCTCCCAGTCCTCTTGCTCTGTGCTGAACCAGGGTAGGCAACCCAAGGGAAGTCTTGAGTAACTGCAGGGTGAATGTCCCTGGATGCAGCTGCTTCTCTGCCAGTCTAGTTTTGTTATTTTCATACCTACCTGAAATGTGATCCCAGTAAATGTAACCACTTTTTGAATTTCTAGCTGATGTAAATGCTGTGATCAATTAGCAACAGAAAGCAGAATACAAGGCAGAATTAAACATTCATCTAAATAGGTGAAAAAACTCTCTGTAGTGATTTTTTTTCTTTCTTCTGAACATCAGGTATAGGATGTCAAGTTAGTCTTTGTATTAGCAATGTTGCCTCTGTACATTCTGCTTTTCAGAGACTTAATATTCTAAATTGAAAACTTTGAATGAATGGCACTTTAATGTAGTGTTCTGGTCCCGTTTTGATTGTTACTATTTCTGCCCTTGTGGCACTTACTGTTTTTAATCAAGGTTAAAATCCTCCTTCACCAGTGGCAAATTTTGTTTGCAGAATACACAACACTTGTAACCTCTTTTGTATACTGAAGAACTACTTGAAAATCACATTAGGTAGTTTTACAAGTGGGAAACGAAAGCACGTCTTGAATCCCAGGCTGATTAATAAACCACCGCAGTATCCTGCTCCTCTAACACTGTTGATCCTAAACAATTTGTGCTCTTACTTCAAAGTTGAATGAGCAACAGCTTTCTTTCCTTCAGTTTCCAAGGAAAGCTGTGCAGATTCATGGTGAAAGGGTTTCTGTTGTAGGTGGTTTCTTTGGTTTTGATCCACATATCCAAGGTCTGAGGGTTAAGCGTACTCAAAATCAAGTGCTTTGAGGTCAAAAGAGAGAATTTCTTATAGTTCTGACCTGGAGCTATAAACCAATTCAGTTTTACTCAGCTCCGGTTTGGGGGAGGGGAGTGTCACTTGAAAATGTCCACAAACTTTGAAGAACTTGATATAAATTATAAATCTATAGTACAGCTGCAATGACAGTTCATGATGACTATTTTCTACTGCTGTATTTCTAAGCTAGTCTACCCATAGCAGGAAACAATACTGAAACGGTATTGTTTGGAAAGTGCTAGCCCTTCTCCTCTCTTTTTTAGAATATAAATTCACTTTTTGTAAAGAGAATGACATGCACTTGGAGACAAAGATGGCCTTAGAAACAGGTGACTGCTTGGACTGGAGCAGCCTGGTAGAACAACCAACATCCAGAAGAAGACAGATGGTGTTTCCCCTTTAAAGGACAGTGGTGTTTCACTTTAGGCTGCGTAGGAGAGATTTACCACCAAATCTTGAATCTCTGAGGATTCAGCCTCAAGTGACTCTTACCAGAGTGTCTCTTCTGTACTCTGTTATTGTACAACAAACCCATTGTCTGCTGTACATACAGAGAGAGAGAGTGCATGTCCTTATCACCTGCAAGTGAAGCTTCTTGAGACACTAGCCAGTCTAATGCAAAGGAGGTTGGACCTGCGCTCCAAGCCTCCAAGGTCAATTTTCTGCTGTGAGCAGTCTGTGAGGCTTTGACTGTGCTATTTTTCTCTCTCTGTTTCTCTGTCCTAGTTTGCACATGCCATTTCAGCAGGACAGGTTAGGAATAATAACATTACAGAAATTCATATGCTACAACAGTGGAGTTGTAGAAGTAATTAGAATGGGTCATCTCTTAACAGACCTTTTTTGATGTGCCATTTATGGTTGAGTAATCTGGAAAGGTGTCTCAGTTGTGAAGAAGGCTGTGGTTAGTACGTATGAGCAGTCATGCATATTTGGGCCCTTTTACCATGACTTGAATGTGCAGCTCCGGAGCCCTCTGCTAGTGTCATATTTGTCAATCATATCAAAACTACATGGAGGGTTTTTTTTCCCCCATGAAACTGGCTTGTTTCATTTTGGGTATTAGATTTCACTCAGATGTAAAATGCCATGTAAATCTGGGCTAAGCAGGATACAAATAACAAAAACACTTCAAGAAGTAAAACTCATGCCCTCCACACAAACTCCTGTGCTCCAAGAAACTTTGGCTGCACACACTGACAGAGGAAACTTCTCATAAACCACTCTGTGTTGGTTTATACACCGCAAATCCCACCGAATGTATTAAAAAAGGTAGAGTCCAAGTCTGAGATGTTATAGTGCAAATGAACCTCCAGAGAGATGAATATTTAAGCCTTTTACACAAACATCCCATGACACTGTGCCAAAAGATGGCAATAAGCAACAGCGGAGAAGGCTGGGTGTGCCAGTAAAATCCATTGTAGTGGCTTTGTGTGCATGTCCCAAGGCCTAGTGAGCAATGCAGTATTTGTCAAGAGCAACTGAGCAGAGGGCAACTTAGCACAGCACAGCTTGGGAGGGGGATTTCCTTGAGCCGTTCTTAATAAAGTTGCTGTCTATGGAAGATCAGGCTCCCAGGTCAAATGCCATTTAGTTGTGGTAGCATGCAGGTACTTGGGTGCCAGATGTGGAAAGGCTTGGCTAATTGGTTCTGTCTGCACTGGTATCCAGCTTCCAGCCAGCAGACATAACATTATCCAAGGAGGTAAAACAGTAAATGCAACCACAAAGGCTTTTCCTCCACTTGGCCCTGAACTGAGAGCCCAGCGTGGTAACAGCTTTGTAAACATTACCCAAGCAGGGCAGCAAGTGTGACTTGCACAGCCATATCTACTTACAATTTCATTAATGTCAACCGAAGAGGAGGAGGACCTCCAGCCCAGCAGTAGTTGTGCATGTGGCTACTAACCCCACAAGCAAGGGAGAATGACAGAATACATGTGGGGCAAAACCAGATCTTAAAGCACTGAGGTCACCAATACTTTGGGGCTTCAGCATTGTCATACGTCACCTAGTCTTCCTGCTTCCTCTCCTATACATGTGCCTTTTGAAAGGCAGATGACCAGATGGCAGTTGCCTCACATTTCCTGAGAGGTTAAAGGCGCTGCTGTTATAGGACAGCTAGCTCATATTTACATTGAGAGGAACAGTATGGTTCAAATTCAGCCAAAACAGGGCTGCTGGTTAGTCTGGTTCATCTGAGCAAAAAAACTGTAATAACGTCATTGTGTCAAGAAGCCCTTGATTGCAGTGGCCAGGCTCGGTTGATGTGGGTTGACTGGTTGATAAGATTCAATATCGGTGTGCTGAGATCTCTGCCTATCATTCTCACAATTCCTGGGAATGCCCTGTCTGTTTGTGCCTGCTCCCCATATTTCTGTTTCTGCTGGGATCATCTGTAGCTGTACTGATTTTTCTCAAAAGAATCCTGTCTTTCTCCAACCTCATCAGTACTACATCCCACATCCATTCAGACTAAATATAGACGCTTAACTGAGTTTCTGAAATTAGGATCTTTGTTGCTTCTGTCTCCTTTTTCATCCATAGTGAGAGACAGGCATGAACAAGGCAAATCCAGATGTTAGTTGGGCTGAATGACGTTAGTATAACTAAAAAAGAATTACGTGAAGATTTCTTTTGATAACAACCACCAGAGTTAACACCCAAAACTACCTGTGACCAAAGTGTTTTACACTCCAGGATTTCATGTCTCCATCTCCCTCTACCCTGACCCACAGCTATCTGTGTATTGCCTAGTGCTCTCCCTGATCCTGCCTCAAGATGCAGAGACCCAGATGCTGATGCTCCAGGAGAGCCCTCCCAGACAAAGCATGGTCACTAGAGCTCCTAGCAGCGGACCTGACTGCAGGAGTTGAGCCCTAGATTCCATGTTGTGCATGGCCATAAAGCATCCCATGCACACCTATGGTGCCCTAGCAATACTAGCCATAAACCAGAGTTGAGATGGAAACCACCCTGGATAACGGTGTGGTTGTCAAAGATACTCTATAACCCAGGTTAACATCTAGAGCTAGAGGCGCTGTCTACAGGGTGAGTGAAGTTTCCCAGAACGTGCAAAATGCTGACATAAATCCCCAAATGGACTGAACTGAGCCTTTGCAGCCTAGCCAAAGCCCTCCAGCCAGATTTCAATAGTATAAACAAGTCTGGGTCACCTCCTCCCTCATTGAATTAGAGATGGTAATAGTCCTGGCAGCAGCTGATTGCATGCTATCAATCATTCAAGATGCTAATTCTTCTGAGCTGGCACCAGAAAGAAAGCAACCAAGGTTGGAAAGGAGTCCAGGTTGCTGTTCTGCCTGTGTCACACTGCTTGTGAACAATTCAGCAACAGCTTCATGCCTCAATCAATGCAGCTGTTAAGCCAAGGAAAAGCAGGACTTTACCGAAAAACAGATGTTTTGCACATGAGCTGACTTACTCCAGTTAATGACCCAGATAGGAAAGAAAACAAGGCACACATATATGCACACACAAACAGGCACAGTCCAGTGCTTGAAACAGTATTTAAGAAGTGCAGATATGGATGCTGAGATACGTTGAGAAAGGAAAAAATTCTCCTGTTTCACAGTTACTCCACATACCTCTAACACTTTCTGTAATGCCAGAATTATGATGTAGGGTGACAATGATAGCATTGAGGCTGATTTGCATGAAATAGTGTTGAAAGTTCCCAGAGTGATTGAGGCACATTATTGTAAAGTTGTTTGTATCAGTGTTTTAGATGATTAGCTAAGTGGGAGGTGGTTTCCCAGTATCTGGTTAGGAGATTAACTGAGTTATTATTTAGAAGATGGTTTCTAAAAATAGCAAAATTGACCACGTTTTTATTCATCAACCTAATTAGAGATTGAGCTTTCAGGACTACAAAGAGCCCATGTGGTAGTGATTTTGAATGCCTTGGTGTTTGAGGTTTCCGAATGGGGATACTGCAATGAGGCTGATTTCCAAAGCATGACTTCTCAGCACTTTCTTAAAGTTGGTACCTGGGTTATGCTTTAAATTGCATGCCCCTCTAAATTCCCAGTCACTGTTAAAAAAAGTGGCTACAGCTTCTTCTTTGGTGTCTTTAGGATCACTGACCGCTTTGTCAGAGGTCAAAAATAAGAAATATAAATAAACAAAGAGTTTGCAGCTATTTCCGTTTAATACACCAGAGTCTGTCTTGGTTCTGCGCAGTGATACTGAAGAGGTGAGAATTAGAAAGTACTTGGGAAATTGTTTATTCCCCCTCCCTCGCCCCAGTTGCTGTTTTCACTTTTCTGGCAGAAATTACAATACTTCATTATTATAATTGGTCTCTGTTCAGTAATATCTGATCTTGCCTTTCGAAGACATCAAGAACAAGGATGGGAACTTCTCAAATCATAACTGAAGATGTGGTCATTAAGTGTGACCAAAAATCAGCATTTCTGGCTCTTGGGAAAGTTTTCTGAGGTGCGCTAATTTTCAGTTTCCAGTTTGTTCTTCACTGTTGTGTACTGAAAATTCAGAAAACAAGTCTGAGAAGTGAAATTCATCTGGAGCTGCTTAGCAATACGGAGCTCTTTCATTGTCAATCTCTTAAAACTTACCTTTGTCTCAACTTTAGCAAAACTTGATCAAATGTGGGATGCTTCAGATGAAACGTTCAAGGAAGCAGTGTTTACTGATGAAACTTTGTTTAGTCGGAAATTTGCAAACCAGCTTTAGTCATAGCCTTATATCTCTCACACACAGATTTTTTTTTCCTTATACACGTATTCACATAGAGCTTGTGTTAAATAGATGTTATCAAGTATTTACTTTAAAAAAACAATAAGTTTTAAACTGTTTGACCAAAGAGCCTTTTCCTCCCTTCTGATGCTGCCAAAAGGATTTATATAGGAGCTAAAATACATGTGGAAAGGGTCATGCCTGGAATTTTGCTGTAATTGAAATTTTTTGATGCTGAAAACCAGCTGCCCATCAGTTTAAGGGGATCACTTGAGAGCCATTCCATGCTCACCAGTAACACGACTGAATCAGTGAAACAGTAACTCACCGGAAAATTACTTCATATAGCTCTGCCTCCCTATCTTTGGCACAGGCTGCCCCTGTAATTTTGAGAAGTGCAAATTCAGCTCTGAACCTGATGGGCTAAGCTAAAGTGAACCAGAACAACTCTGCCTCCAGCTCTGCTAAGCCCTGGTTCCTCAGCTCTGCCCGCATCACCGAGACGCCCACCTCCAAAGCAGAATTTCATGTTCTTTTTGACATTTCTGCTTCAGCTCCAGCGCAAGGTCAGAAGTGAATGTTATAACAAAAGAAGTAATAGTAAAAAAAATACGGTTATTTTTCACCGTTCAGCCCTGCAAGTTCCGCATAAGGTCTTGATGAAGCTTCCCAGGAGTGTTGTGCGTATGCAGAAGTCTTATTTCTTCTGATGTTTATCTTACTGTATTTATTATAACATTTCTAAGTTATCACTATCAGTTTGCCTTGTGGAAGCTGATCCATGCTGATCAGGAGGATCTGAAGCCACTGTTTCACTGATGATCACTAAAGCAATGCCTGTGAAGAGAACCTTGCTGTGCTTACACCGGGCAAGGGTTCAAGTACAGTGATGTTGACAGGCAATGAAAGAAAGCATGGATCAGTAGGAAAAATGAGATCTGCAAGCCCAGAACCTTAATCAGGTGATTAATTAGTAACAGAGTCCTTTTTACTACATGCCTAAAAGCGTACTAAATCTTGGGTGGGTAATGTGAAAGTCTGCAGTATTTTGTGTTCCTGGTGATCACTTCTGTGTGCTCCCAGTGAAAATCCCCCAGATAGCTAATTGAGACACCTGAGTTCACCAAGTAAAGCGATAGGTATTGAAAAACAATAAGGACTTAACTTCCAAGTGAGCTGCTGGCCCTCAGGCAGAAAACTGTGAGAAGAAAATGATAAACGACCAAGTACTGTATATCGATAGGAAGATGAGCCAGGCATTTCTGAGAACGGGTTTTCTAAAGAGCCAAACCCTGACACAACCAAGCAGTTTAAATTGCAGAGCCAGCCCAGAAAACCGGAGTGGGACAGTTTACTGAGTGCTGGGTTTCTTGGGGGTCTCCTGGAGGTTTTTTCCTGTGGTATTTGCTGCAGGGGAGGGGTCACCAGGTCAATTGTGTTGGCAGCATATTAAAAAATGATCGGACACTTTAATGGTTGATAATAGCATGGTTGGTAGTTACGTCCCTGAGATAAGGGTAACCAGATACCTGGCTCTGGGGCTTGAACAGGCAGTCTCACTTGAAAGATCGAGTGGTCTTTAGAGGATTATAGTAAGTCATGAATGCCGAATGTTGCCATTTGTGACACCCCTGCCGATGCCCGTGGGGCTACGCGGAGCAGCAGGGACGCAGAGCAGCCCATACTCCAGCGCTGCCTCGGTAGCGTCGTGTCTCTGGGGCTCAGAGGGAAGCCTGGCACGGTGGTCTTGGCTGCCTGCCCCTGCCTTGTGCAGCAGCACAATGCTGGCTCCGGCTGCAGCGGCTCTGGGAGCTCCGTGAGGCTGTGACAGGATTTGCCCCTGCAGATAAACACTGTGCTATTGTGAGGGGTGCGCCTGTGTGTTACGCAGCACGTGCGAGCTCCTGAAATGAGGAGGGCCTGGGGGACAGGGGTGGCTCGTGTATCGGCAGATCTCGGAGTCACACAGTGTAAGACTGAATTTGCGTCGCAGTGTCCCTATTAGCAGGTGGGAGTACTAGAGGAAGTCATGGCTTCGCCAGCATTGAGGACTGAAAGGATGCAGAACAGCCAAAAATAGCTGATTCTGGTATTTTACCTTCTAGCTTTAGAGTTTATTCATCACCAGCCAGGACTACGTGATTCAACTAGATCGAATTCTCTCTGTGATTTGGATTCAGGGAACTCATGCGGTCCTATAGTGGGTTTCTGCTGGGAGAAAAAATCTACTGTGTCTGGATTAACCCAAAGTCCAACTCCATTCATGTCTGTTCCTGGTCACAGCCTTGTCAATGTAGCTCTCAAATACCTGTCTGTGTTTCTGTCTCCTCTGACACCTCCCATATGCAGCCAGCAAACTGTGTTTGTGCACTTCTGCACTCTGCAAAAAAAAAAAAAAAGCCAGGCACACTTCAGAAAACATGCTTACCAGAGATGAACTTATGGTCCTGAAGCACAACAATCCCCTATGTACCCATCATCTCCCCCGCAGACACGTCATACTAACTTACAACATCCTCCTCATGTGCTTCCCTTCACATATGGTTATACAGACTAAATTTGCTTAGCGTAACGGCCTCTCTCATGCAAGCCTATGCGTTCTTAGCTCATGAGTTTTACCGTAGGTCCCATGAACATTCTGTGAACCTCCAGCTCCTGGATTCATGGGAACAATAAAAATCTCAACATGGTTTTTAGGTTTTATGATTGCAGAAAAAACCACACATAAATATGATCTAAAAAGCCCCCAAACCAGAAGGCAAATAAAAATAATCCCAGAAACATTACTGTTATGCTGATAAATCCAGTGATTTTTAAGCCGCCTTCTTCAGGGGATCTCGTGTATGGTTTTGGAACAGTAGGGTTGGCCGCACTTGTGAGAAACACATACTTCTCCACACCCAGGTCTCATAGAACTCTTTTCTTTGAAACCTCACACAGGCGCTTCAGAGCACTCACAGTCACTCACTGCCTTGAGATCTGCTGTAGTGTTAAGACGTCTGAGGTGAAAACCAGTCTGCTTAGATTCAGCCTGCCTAAGACACAGCTCCAGTCATTACGAAGATCAGGGTGAGAAGTGGAGGCACCAGGGAGGATGAGAAATGGGACACTAGGGAGCTGCGAAGGCCGCTTCCAGTGTCTGCTGCTTCTTTGGCTTAACGAGGTGCAGGAGGTGCCAGAACAAACAGCCTGTTCCCCCTCACAGTTAACTGCTGAAGCAGTGTGCCCTGCCCTGGAGGAACTGCTTGCACGAGGTGGTTCCCAGAGCTCGTGCTGGCTCCATTGCACCTTGTCCCGTTGCACATGGGGCATTCAGCTCTGGGCTTGTAAGCAAAAGTCACGCTTAGTGAGGGGATGTGGCAGATTGCCTTTCTCGTGACAGCTCAGAGATGAGCTCTCTGGTCTGCTGACAGAGGTCTGGGGCACGTGGCCCCACTCTGGGCTGGGCTGTGCAGCTTCCAGTGTGTGCCTGTGCTTTGCGTGCCTTCAGGGAGTGAAGCCCACCCTTGCCTCTTCATCTGGCTGGTTTTGCACCAAGTGGTGCCCTTGGCTTGCAGTTGCGTTTGTTTCCCCTTCTGGGCTGATTTCTCTTGGAATGCCTAGGAGCAAGGAGTGGAGCCAAGGGGGGTCTGGCCCAGTGCACCACAAACACCTTTGGCATCACCTCAGCATCACCTCTCTCCCCACTATACTGTGATGTCAGGGTGTTGCCCTGGCTCCATTGGTCTCCCAAATGTCACTAGGTGTGGACAGGAAGATGATGTTTTTGACATGAAGTCTCTGCTCTCCTGCGATACCTCTCTTTTGACTGTTGAAGGAGAAGACACAGCCTATGTTATATGCTTTACTCTAAATGGCTACAGCCAGGTCAGATGAATCCCCACCTCTGCCAGCTTGCTCCATGACTGATCTCAAGGGGCTGTAATCTCCTGAGCTGATGGGGGTGTGTGAACAGTAATCTCTGCATTATTTCCTCGCTTTGTATGTCTCTAGCTGGAAGATTGCTGTCCAGCCTGTTACAATGGCCAGTGCAGCAAAATGAGAGAGGAGCAGAGGCAGCACTAATCTGACCTGAGAAGTACTTCAAATTTTTGTGGCTTTGTGATCCTCTCCTGCTCCCACTCAGGCCGGTGATAGCTGGAGAGGCTGGCCATGGTCTCCTGCTGCAGCTGGGGAGGCAAGGGTGATGTGAATGAAGTCTTCTGAATAAGGTTTTCTCTAAATTCAAAAGGGCACTCAGTATTTTTGCTAAGGTCACGGATGTTTTGCAAGAGCTATGAGTGATGGCAGAGTCATACTTTGCATGTCTTCTGGGAGTCAGTTGGGAGTTTCGGATCAGTAAGAATTGGCACTGAAGTTATGGATCTGACCCAGAGCAAGTAATGAGTCTGTGGGTGAGGCTGACCCTAACTGAGATCTGAACTTCATGGCTGAACCACATGGGGTCAAGTGCAAAAGACAAAGGGAACTGCCACCGGGACCTTGTTTGGGGTGGAGCAACGGTGCCCTGGGAGATGTCTCATATTGGCTCCAGAAGAGACTCACTGAGGGTGAAGAGAAAACTGAAACAGGCAGGACAGAGTTTCACAGAAGGTGCAATCTGTCTGACGCCATCTTCCTTCTTGTTCCCTCTCCTTTATCCCCACCACAGCTACAGTCTTTGCACACTTTTGAATGCCCCAGCTCTTCTTTTTAACATCCTTGACACTAGAGCAAAACTGAGACTTATAGAGGGAGCAGGGCAAGGGAATGGCAGGAGATCTAGGCTGGAAATTATTTTCTCAGTTTGTGAGGATTTCCAAAGTACTGGAAAAACCTTTTTGTCCTGACAGAGGCCAGAAAGTCAGAATCTGAAACATATTGGTGAACTGAAAATCTGGAAAAGAGCAGTAAGGTTGGGGTCAAGTGCAGCACTTTGTTTAGATAATATTAAAATGTTTTGGTTTTGTTCTGGATATTTACAAAGGGTTTCCAGCCCCTACAATTAGCTTAAATTTGGAAATTAAAAGCTACTTTGAAAAGTAGAAGTTTGAGCAATTTGGAGGAGGAAGAAACTTGAAGCTGGAAGCTTTACAAGAAAAAACTTTTTACTAGGGAGAAAAACAGTTTTAATGAAATGGCTTTGCATTATGAAACCATGAAAAAAACCCGCTCCTCCCTGCCCAACAGCTGTCTCGGGAGAGAGATGGTGTTCAGCCCTCTACTTCCCAGAGTTAGCTTGGGGCAATGCAGATTGTCACGGATCTCCCTTTTACTGCCCTGGTCTGTCCTTAGGACTTTCTTTCCTGCTTATGGAAGGGTTCTGTGTTGTCTGATAAACACTGAGCAGAACCGTATGTGAGCTGGGTTGCATTATGCAATGAGGCAGGATGGGTTAGTATCTACTCTTCAACCTGCAAAAGTTTTCCTTTTTGGCCAGTTCTCAGGGGGCGGGATTGAATTATATTGCATTTCATTTCTGATTGACACTGGATGCTTAAAATTTACTGCCAATGCAGACACAGACTTTTTCTGCTGAAGGAATTCTTATATTCCCTGAAATTTCTAGATCAACATGAGCCTGCCAATGCCAATTCTTGCTTTACAAGCAACTACTAGATCCTAAGGCTGCATTTACAGTATTATTTCCTTGTAAATGTCAGATGTAATTTTGGGAGAATGCTCAGATATACTCGATACTGATCGACTCACTATTTTCATTAAGATGTAGTCAAATCAGATGCAGCTGAGATCCTTACCCATACCCTTGGGGAAGTCTATTGACAAGGTTTGGAGGCAAGCTTTGGAAATAATAGACATGAAAAAGTATAAATCCTATATTAAAGTTTTATAAGCTTCATTATATAGTGATATTTCAATTACTCTGTGGGAGATTTGGATGAACCTACAGGAAAAAGGCAGATGCAGGATTGGCTGAGACTTTGGCAGCTCTTTGCTCTGGTTTAGTTCTGGATTTTGTCTTTTGATTAGAAATAGGAAATCCCCTCAGCTGAAGGGGCAGCACTGGACCAATTTGCATTGGAAATGAAGAACTTGAGACACTTTGCAATGATCCCTGATTCTAGTTAATTCCAATAAGTTTTGACGCTGTTTGCCACCTTTCTGGTCACTCCCATGTAACAAACCAAAGAGTTACCTCCTCCTGCCCAAGGAAGTAACTGTAATCTCATGTTACCTGCCAAAACTCCTTATCCAGTGTCTAATGCCTCCAAATGGGGTCCAAACTAGAATTCGTTACTAGGAAAATGATGAGCCTTAAACCTGTGAGCCTTTTATTTTGTACTAGCACGCTCCCTCCAAGGCAAGTGCACCTTGAAAGAGTGGAGAGGACATATTCTTTCTTTTTTTTCTTTGAAAATACATGTAGCACTGTGATTAGAGTAGTCTGCAGAATAGATATGCCTGGCAGTCAGCACCAGGAAAGGATCGATGTGTTGTGGGGAAGGGTGTTT
Source organism: Burhinus oedicnemus (assembly GCA_008921705.1). Taxonomy (NCBI): domain Eukaryota; kingdom Metazoa; phylum Chordata; class Aves; order Charadriiformes; family Burhinidae; genus Burhinus; species Burhinus oedicnemus. The sequence goes on from VFFE01006220.1 coordinate 1,512,386, forward strand.
GACCAAATCCTGTTTATATTTGCATCAACATGGAATATATATGGTGACTTCAGAGGAGTCTGCATCAAATGACAATAGTCTTGTATATATATCTGAAAATCAGTTTGTATTTTTAAATACAGCCCTTCCTATGAGTAGTAAATACCACTTACTAAACCATACCTCAATGTACAAGGCAGGTTGCAAGCAGCAGCCAGATTCAATGCTCTCCCTACCATAGAGGTACATTTATTTCTGGGGAAATTAAGGCACCAAGGGAGTGATACGCATCTCTGGATTGCTGCATTGGCTGGCTGTATGCCTGACTGTAGGCACCTTTGAAAGCCAGAGCAAGGCTCTGGAAGTGGTAGTGCTAGCCCCTCTTTTTGTATTCATATTGCTCCTTCTACTGCTCTTTACAACAAACGCACATTTAAAAATGTGGAAGGACTCTTTAGAGTCTGTTCTCTAACCCTCTTTCTAGACTACAATTACAATCATAACAGAAATGAAGCAAACTGGAACCTCATAAGAAAATGGCATGCAAGTTGGCACATGCACCCTGCATTCATTTATGAGAGAGCTTAGCAGAACTACGAAACACACATGACCATATCATTGCCTACAGTAGCAAGAAGCTGGTTTTCTTTCCCAGCCTTTGGTTCAAAGTACTTGACCTTTGTCCTCATGTCTTCTGTCTTTTAGGAAGGGCCATACTAAATCCTCATTCCTCTGCAGTTGTAGGAGTCGTGCTTATAGCTATTCAGTCTCTTACTGTGTGAAGCTGTCCCCAGAAATGTAGTTTCAGAACTGCCCTTTACTGAAGGGAACAATAAGGCTTAATATAGTGCCTGGAGTGATATTATAGAGTTAGAGGCAGATCAGAGATTAGTACATTGTTTCTGCCGTAGAGGATTTCTTGCTAGGACATTAATAGAAAAGGCTTTACCTAATCATATTGTTTTCAGGCTTGTTTTGTTTTGTCAAAGTGATATGCAAGTCCCTGACTGTCAAAAGGGAGCAAAGTTCAGCTTCCCATTTTCCACTGCTGCTAAATAATGAGCCCTGCAAAGTCTTGAGCTTCGCTTAAAATGATTTTTACAACAGTGGAGACATGAGTGTTCTGTTCCTTGCAGCTGATTTCTGAGCCTTTAGGTAACCTGTGAGTTACATTTCTAAGCCTGGGGGCGAGAAGTCTCCATAAAGCGGAGAGAGAATGCTGGATGAGGTTCACACATAAATACTGGGATTTCACAAGATGGACTTTTAAAAAATCACCAGATTTCGCAATACCCATAATTGGATTGTGAGGGATAGTGACCCTTCAGATCCGAAAGGGTTTTTTTCAGTATTGACTCCATTGACTTAGTACTGGTATTTTCCTTCCCTTCCACATGTGACCCTCTTTTTCAGGGTCATGTATATATTGCATGTATTGTATATTGAGAAAACTAGTTTTTCAAGGCACACCACTCTCCCCTGCCCCTTTTTCTGCAGCTCTTAAAAGGGGCAGGAGACCTTTCTCTGCAACCCTTCTTTCCTACTTCTTTCCATGCAGTTTCGGAGGCCTGTTGAAAGCAGTTCTTTTTCCCCCCATCTGCTATTAATTGCCTCTCTCTCATGCTCTGTAAGTCTCTCATTGCATCTCGTGCACCCCCGCTTCAGGGACAAACTTTGGGAAGAACTTGCACTCCACTAAAACCATCTATTGCCGGCTAAATCCTCCTCAAAGACAAACATCGCCATTTTTGCTGTACTGCAGTTTGCTCTTTCCATGCCAAGGTTTGCTTCAGGAAATCCCCCAGATGAATTAAAAATATTGTTTTGCATTTGTTGGGACCTCAGCCCAGCGCTGTTTGCAGTGCACAAGCTGTGTTTGGTGCTAGTTGGGTCAAGATATCTCAGAAAAATCTCTTGCCTGGGTATTGGCTCTTCTAAGGGTTTATCAGGCCAGGATACCCATAAGAAGGCCCCAGCACACACACATGCACACACATGTACATACACACACAGTCCCTCTCTTCTTTAAACAGGAAACTCAACTCAGCATGTGGTGAGTAACCAAATATCAGCAAAGACTTTCTTGCATTTTTTTAAATTCTGTTTAAAAAAAAAAAAAAAGAAGAAGAAATTGGAGAAGGAGGAAAAAAAAAAAATCCTGTGTTAAAATAAACTTTTGGGTGTAAATGGGTCAGCATGATCGAGAAAGCTGGGTGTTTAATGGCGAGATTCTGGCCAGGATTCGTTAGTCACTGATTCAGTTGGAAGAAGTGAAGCTTCATGGTGCCTGGAAGTTTTTCAGAAGTTTGGGAAAGGTTAAAAAACCAGCAAATATTTTGTGGAGATAGGATGCAGGCCCATGATGTAAGCAGGCACAACTCTGTTCAAATGTGTTGGAGCTGTGCAAGCGGTTTGGCTTTGGCCCTGGAAATAACACAGGTGTAGGTTAAACAAGGCCTGATTCATTGTGTTTAAGGCTATAGGGATTTTTATGGTTGTCTGGGTGGACTGTGTATAGCATACATCTGGGATACGCGGTGATTCATCTATGAGGTCTGAGTTGTGGCAGAGTCAAAGTACATTTTTTTAAAAATAGAGATATCATAAATTGATTCAAAGTCTTCAAGAGACAGAAGGCCCACCAAGTCCTTTGGTTAGACTAGCCAAGGGTTAATTACCTCTAGTTGCCTGAACATGCATCATCCTGCTCACTGCTCCTCATGATTGCCCTCTGCCCCCATGGCGTGGCAGTGGGTTTTGTGTGCCTGTCTCTCCTCAGCTTCGCTTGCTGTATCGCCAGCTGTACTATTGCAACGTGAATGCTGCTTTTGTATCAGAGGTGATCAGAGCAGAACAAAAGCTTTGGGCAGCCATGGTGCTTCCAGCTCACTTCCAGCCCAGCCTGAGGTGATGGGAAACTGAGCCTGATACCCCACGCTGGGGAGGGACCACAAAAACTGCAGTGTGGTTATGCAGTCTCCTGAAATGCCCAGTTTTGCACAGGGAATATTTCACCTGTGTAGCTATTTGCATATCATCCTTTCGTATTTGAGGAAAAGCTACTAGAAAGAAGCTTGACATAAAATAAAAGCCTTTTATTATGCAACTCGAGAGGGTCTGGTGATTGTATTTTAGTTCATCGTGACTGAGGCAGATGCTTACCATGGCACAACAAAAAAGAGCTGAATATTGACATCAAGGTTTGGCCCACTGATCTTACCAAAGAGAAGGTATTTCCTGAATGGGGAGCAGCCGGAGCCATGTAGTTCATACAAACTCTCGGCAAGAACATGTGATGTTGCTGTTTGCAGAAAATCATTACCAGATGGTACAATGATGGTAGGTGTATGCAAACCCACAGGGTGCAATAGAATGGATGAATAACATCTCTCTGCGGCACATTGAAAAGTCAAGGTGATGGCAAGCAGAGATCTTGCTTCATCCTCCTTGGTCATGCTCCATTCCTGCCTTCGTGCTGGACATGGGTTCTGTGCAACGGGGAATGAGTTGTGGGAATAGCCATGCCACCCAGGGCTTGAAGCCTCTACCTTGAGCCTAGCAGACGAGAGTAATAGCAAGGACAATTAAATGTTGGTTGGTCTTCTGCTGCACTCAGCATGAAGGAGATTTCTCTGAGTCCATTAACACAGCTCTGATTCATAACCTTGAATGGAAGGAGGCCAACAAGCACAGCATGCTATTCCTCTGAGTAAGCTGTTACAGCTAAATTGAAGCAAAACTTGCAACATGCCCTCCCCTGAACTACTAGAGAGGTGCTCTGAAAGTTTCATTAAAGTGTCATGCCATTGTAATGTCTTTTGTGATAAAGAGTGGGTCACTCACATTGCCAGGGAATTTAGTATGTTGCTATGGTATTTTACCAAATCCTGGCTTCTGTTGTCTGAGTGGAAAACAAACAGTTTTTGTGTCCTGTGAAAAGTTTTTGTAATGTAAAAAAACTACCAACCTTTGAGGATGGCGCGGGACAAAATCAAAATTTTTCAAATTCAGTTTTCAAGAAAGCCCTAAAGCAGAGTCGTGTCCTTTATGGAATAGCCACCGATCTGGGAGCTTGGGATCGCATCCTTTTCCTAATCCAACAGAACAGGCTCTTGAACTCGGGGTGGTGGTAGGAAAATGATAGTGCATTTCTCTGTTTCTGCCTATAATTTTTCCAGGACCAGAGCCATCATCTTTCTAGTTTTGTTAGTTTCTCATAACGGATTGACTAACAACTTAGGCAAATTCATTGTTGTATGAACTACATCCTGTGTATGTCCGTGAAGGTATTCGCGCCTTACACCTGGTGAGTTGTGTAAATTACAGAGATTTTGATGGGGTCACTGCAGCTACTGTACTCCCAAAGAGAGAAAGCACAAGACTTCCAAGACGGCCTCCCATACTGTGCTATTGCGGGAATGTTCACAAACCAGAGCTATTTGTGAAACTTCACTCATTAAATGCAGGATTTGCAAAAGGTCTTAAATGGTCTTTTATGACTGAGAAGCATTGATCTTGCTGAACTGGAGGAGGGCACACAGCCTAAATCACTGAGAAGGCTGCTGCTTAAATGATTAAAAGAGATTTTGTCTCCTGGCTTTATACTTGCTCTAAAATAAAAGCTATGTTTCTAGTTACAGATGAATCTCAGTCAGCTCCTAGCTCCCAGAAATGCAGAAAATCAGAATGTTCTTCTTCTTCCAAATATGAGTTTTGTACAACAATTGAATTCCATTGATCTGAGAGGGATTTAGGGAAAGCTTTTAATGTCCCATATGGCTTTGGGATTCAAAGAATTTCCATGTAATGAAGTATTGTCTTCTGGACTTTTCCTTTTCTGCTTTATACTTAGCAGGCGGTATTATAACACTAGCAGCTTGGGGCAGTTTAATTTTCATATTAGAACTGTAGGATCTGAACTGAAATCCCAAAGGGGATTTTTATCCCTTTTCTTTCAGCATGTGTCAATGGAAACAATCCTCTGAAGGTCAAGAACAAGTGTTGTCCCTAAATATAGAATTCCTTTGGTTATCGCAAAAGTAGTGTTCACCACAGGAAGGGACTGGACTTCTGAGAAGGGTGCAAGTTTTGATTTCATAAAGTTTATTTTGCAGAAGGGTCGTGGACAGGGTCTTGGAGACTGGTAAGAATCATTGAGATATTATCAGCCCACAGCAAGGTTTTATGTTCCAAGGCTCCTGGCATGTAACCTGGGTCCTTATTTTCCATGCTACTGATTTTGGTATTATGTTAAATAAAAACAAGGTTAAAGGTAAAACCAAGACTTTTTATAACCATGTTTTCCATTGCAGATGTAAAGCAGATCATGCAGCTTGGTGTAAAAGGGGCAAGCATAGCTTATAAAATTTATTTGAGAAGGACCTGACTGAAAGCAAACTTATCTCAGCACTCTCATCAGGAATATTACACTAGTGTAGCAGCACTTCTTTTTTATTATTAGGAACACAAAGAGCCAGTTGGCTTGATTGCATGTGGAATGGCCACCTCATAAATGTGCTGTAATCCTTGTCATGAGAAATTTTTAAAGGCTCTTGGTGGGAGCTGGTCACAGTTTTCTTTCTCACTTTTTTTTTAACCCAAAGGTTGCTGTAATAAAAATATTAGGGTACTGGTGTTATTTTTTCACAATTTTATAGTTTTTGATCTTTAAAAATTCTTCAGTTAACATTATCTAGAAATAACGTAGTTTGAAATTTTTCTTTTCTGCCTTTCCTGCTTTTCTCTCCTATTTTTTCTCTTCTTCTCCATCCTCTCCTGCTCTTTTCTTTTTCTCACTCTCTTTTTTTTTTTTCTTTTTTTTGTGGTGGCTGTAAACACAAATAGTGGGGGAAGAGACCCCTAAGAATGGAGCAAGCTATAGGGAGAAAGACCAGTAACAGGAGAGAAGCCTGAGTCCAGATCTCTGCTCTGCTACACACCTTCCAAGACAGCATGATCAAATGATTCTCTGGCTTAGATTTTAGGCATGAATTTGAGCCCAAACTTGCCTATTGTCCAAATGATCTGGGAGCAGGTTTAAGCAAGCTCCTGAGTAAAGCTGGGAGCTCAGCCTTCAGAAGCAGCCGTGGTGTCTTGGCCCAGGTTTCCACCATTTGCCAGATACTTTGCAGCCTTCCTATGGCCACTATATGGCAGATGCACTGATGTGGCTGATGCTCCTTCCTAGAGGGCCCCAGTCTGGTGATGGCTCAGGCAGCTAAGTGACAGAAGTGTGGATGCATCTTTTGGGTTCCTGGTGCTTTCTCTCCATTAGAAATGGGCCTCGCTGTCCTGGTGTGTGAATAGGGACATAAGACTTCCTTGCCTCAAAGCAGTATTTTGAAGAAACAATCAATAAAAACTGGGAGGCAGTGAGGTACTACATTGAGAAGGGCCATAAAGCATCTATGACAGCTCCCTGTTGTCAAGGTGGGGAAATGCTGTGCTGCAGTTACCTAGAAGCCCATGGGGAGCTGAGGTGGTTCTTGTCAGTTCTCTGGGAGGTCCCGCAGGCTGGCTCTATCAGATCCTCATGTTCCTTTATGAAACACAGATGCTGATGCTTGGAACATTTGTCTCCACCAATTACTGATACATAAGTGCCATATGGCTAGCCCCAAACTGAACAACTATAGTGCAGCAAGTAGAGCTTGAGGTGAGTCTTTCAGAGCAGATTTAGCCAGACAGTAGCCAGATGACAACGGGAGGTAGCCCAGCAGCAGAACCCTTCCTTCCCTTCCTCGCATGCCTGGGATGAAGTGCAAAAATCTGTTTGGAATTTCTTCCCGAGTCAAGGCCTCTGCATTTGTCAACAGCTTTGTTTTGTTGATGGAGCAAAACGTTGAGTGGAGCAGCTCGAAAATTAGCATCCTATGGCAGCTGAGCTACAGGGAGAGAGCACGACGCAGTGTGGGTGATGTAGTCCAGCCACCAAGGAAAGCCTGTGCAGGTGGGCGCAGGCAGGTGGGGCTTGAAAATCCAACACAAGGAGTTCAGCTGATGCTGAGAAGAAAGCTGACTGCAAGTGAAATATTCTTTTTAGATTTTCCACAGCATGAAATTCCCATAGTGTCAGTCTTCCATCTATCTGCTTGTGAGGGCCACTTGCCCTGTGTGTCACTGTAAGGATGAACCTGCTCTTGGCTTTTTCTTTGCTGGGGTGAAGCCCAGTGGTGCAACAGCAAAGGAAGCCTCCTCTGGTGCTGAACACTGAGCTGAGTACAGGGACAAGCGGATTCCAGTTTGTATGCCTCTCAGTGGGCTTTCTTTTCACAACTCCTAAAATTCTCTTTAAACCTTACTGTAAGTGTTGAAATCAGCTTAAGAAAGATAATTCATTGTTTGAAAAATCATTGAGACTGTCAACTTGATGTCGTGTGTAGTTATTCAAGTTCTAAAGCCCTGAAAAATAAAGCTCACAAGAGAATTGGCAGCTGACCCTTAACTTCAAATGTCATTGCTTTTATACTGTAATACGAATTATTTTCTGCTTTACAAACTTGTGTCATTCACTAAAGACTGTGCTGTGGGCTGGAGTTTTCAGATATATTAGTGACAAATTGTACTTGTTCTGGAAAAATCCAGGGCTCATTGCTTGCTAGGTCTCAACAGCTGTCATCATTTTCCCAAGGTACATTAGAAAATATTCTCTGGAGTTGCTGAATCACAGATGTTTGTTCTGAGGGATAGGGTTGGTGGTCCAGGGCCATATGTAAGGGCGCCTTGATGAAATTCTACATGGGGGTCAGTTTCAGCAATGGTCAGTCTTTGAAGGAAACATTTTCCTTACTGTTGACCATGAGCAGAAAAATGCTAATTGGTTTTTGAAGCCTCACTCCCTACTGTAGAGAAAGGCAACAGGAGGCGGAAAAAGGTTTTGTTGTCTTTCCTGGTAGTTCATTTTGCAGTCTCCAAAATCCATCTGCTTACAGGGAGTGGGGGACATTTGGAAAGAACATCTGTGAATATCCCATGTCATTACACTTCCAAAGCCAATGGCAAAGGCCTTGGCAAGATCCAGGGTTTTCAAACATGAGCCTTTTCTGCAAGTGTTTAGACAGATGGTTTGCTACTGTATGGAGCATCTTCAGGGAATTTACTCCTATTCTCAACGTTGCAATTACTGTAGGCTCAGGACTGGCTGTCTCCTGCTGAGTTTCTGAACAGTGTTTGTTTTTGCTTGATGAAATTCTGTCTTAGATTTTTTGGTGATTATGCTATATTGTGTTCTGCCAGGCTTTGAAATGAGATCAAATTTCTTTTCCCTTAGCGGTTACTTACAAAACATATGTCAGCCAAATCTTGAAGTTCCTACTTGTGTACCAGTCACCCACCGAAGTCAATGGGACCTTTGCCTGAGTAAGCACTGCTTGAAAACCAAGTAAGCAGGGGGAGGATTTCTTGGTTGTGGAATAGCAGCTTGCAGCAGCAAATATTTTGTTTTCTCAGAAAGAGGTAAATGGGTACGCTGGTGTTGCCTCTGATGGGACACTTTTCAGACAAGGATTGGCCGGCCCATGGTGGAAGTGGACACTAGAGCTGAACAAAAACTGGGTTTCCGGTTTGCCAAAATGTTTATGTATATTTTTAAGTTGATTTCAGTCTGAATGAAACCAAACCCCAAATTTAGAGATATTTCCAGTGATCTGGAGAATTGCTAACACTGTTTCTGCTCACCAAAATCGACAGCTTCTGTTATTTTTGCTGGCAACCTGGCTGTGAAATTGGTACAAGAATCAATTTCACTGAGCAGTTGTGGAAATCTCTGGCTCCAGATGCATCAAGAATGTATATTGGGGCAAAAGTCTTAAAACTGGAAGTATTTCATACAAAATATTTTGTGCTCACTTAATTGGTGTTTTTAAATTAAGCTCTTGTAACCGAAACTTCCACTAATCTCTAATAGACACAGACCAGATCACATCCCAACACTTTTATTTGCTACATAGTGCAAAGATGAACTTTGAAATTCTGGCCCTTTGTGAGGGTGTTTGCAGCATGGCCCCTTGGATTTCACAATCAAAGAACATTTAAAGAGCTGCTGTAGAACCACATTTCTATCAGAACCACTTCTACTTTTCATAACTCCACACCAGGCAGTCTTGACCGCACACCAAGGGTGAAGCTCATTGCTGAGAAAATAAATAACACAAGACTATTTGGATCCTTAAAAAACAAACTTGGTGGTCTTTTCCCTGGTCTATTGAGGAGAAAGAATAGTACATTTTCTTTCCTATTCCAAATATTTAGTAGATGTGTACGCACTGCAGTCACTGTCCTACTAGCTATTAATTAAAGCAAATAGGGCTGATTTTGTGTTCATGTATTATGTATGACTACTGTGATGTCAGTGGAATTCACATCAGTATTAAGCAGGTGTGTTAATGAACACAAGACTAGATGCTAGTAGATTCTTAGAAGATGTTGGAGTCTTTTAAACTGAAATACCAGTCACTCCAATTTGCAGTTAATTATTGCAGTGATTTAATAATTGTAGAAGGCAAATTTATTTTTGTGTATTTTTTTAGATTTTTCAGTTGAGTCTAGGGAAATGAGCCCTGATTTCTTGCAGAAAAGAGGACTGTGTGTACGTGTGTATGTCTGTGTGTGTCCCTGACACCTTTTGAATTCATTGGCTGACTTCCACCAGATTTGTCGGAGGAGTAAAGATGTGTAAGATAAGTAAGCGTCTAAAAGCAGATGGGATGGCCAGGTGGAAGAAAATGATGTTGGGAGGACCTGACAGTAGGGAAAAGAGCAGAACAAGAGTGCACATTATTAGAAATGAGAGAATCCATATGGGGAAAAACCCTTACAGATGTCTCAGTTGCAATAAAATTTTAGATATCAAAGCCACTCATCCATGAGACACAAATCTGAACGAAACTGGTTTTACCGATTCTGGTGCTTTTGTTTTTGCACTGTACCTAGTTTTATCTGCATTCAAGTATTTGGGTAAGATTAAGAAAACATCCTTCTTCGGAAAAAAACTTAAGCATATGGGTGATTATGCGTTCTTGGAAAGGGAGCAGTATTTTCTGTGAAAAGAGAACTGAAGCAGGCTCTGAATAACTGGTATTCAATAACAGTATGCTGGGTGATATCGGGGAAGTATCTTCCATTCTTCCATTCTTGGGGTCCATTACGCATTTTAAAAATGGAGTTAATGATGCTTAAGTTCAGAAAGTGTTTTGACTACTGCAAAGAAATGGTCCCTGAGATAGGTGTAATTAAAAGATCCATGTACTTTAAAATCTAGTTTCTTGCTGCCGAGGCATTAGACTGTAAGATCTTCAAGTCACACTTTTTTTTTCTTTGTATAAAAGAGTGGCCACTTTAATTGATGCTAAAACTTGAAGAGTCACCAAGAGATTGGGCTTCTCTTAATGCTCTCTGTTGTGCTACTTTATGAACAACAAAGTCAAAAGATACTATGCAAGGCATAGGAAACCTTTTGGTTTAGCTCTTAAGCAAGTAAAGTTTGAATATGTTGCTGATGAATACAATCATGTACTGTGGCTGAATGCGGCTGTATTGTCTTATAGACAGAAGGGTTTTTGAGCTTCGCTACATTTCTGTTAACTGGATCCATATTGGTACAAGGCATATGAGATATTTCTGTCACATACTAAAATATAGGGAGGCTTGGGACTCTATGTTTTATGTCTCTCCAAATCAGTCTAATAATTTCTCTTTCTTTTACGTGAATAAAACATTTGAGGAAAATTCTTTCCAGAGTTAACATTTCTGGAAGCTTTCAAGGAATGCATAAGCTTTGATGACATCATTAAAGACATTAAAGATGAGTTTGAGTGAGGGTTTCTGGGAAGGTTTAAACCAACCAGTGCTGTAATCAACTGGAGAGAGTTGCTGGATGGCTTTGATGATTCTCCACATCACTTGGGTGTGACAGAGTTTTATACCATGGCCAGAACCAAAACCTAATTTGCTCTAAACCCAAAGCTGAGATGTTAGATGGCAGAGCAGGGTTACGGCTGAATGTTCTCTGAAAGAGGTAGCATGGCTTTGTCCCAACTCTGGTTAGGAAGCCACGATGCCTGAGGGACAAAACGCACAAACAATCTTCTGAGTAAGAAGACCTGCTTTAGTGTAGAAAAATCATTCAAGCAACATGTTCTGTAAACAAATTAATCAAATATTGGCCAGATTTTCCCCAAATTCATGTCATTAGGGTCAACCGGGACGCAATTAACTTGTGTTAGCTTCCCAGGGTCATCTGATCTTGGCAATTTTCATCATTCCAATAAAATAGGGTTTGATTTCTGGTGCAGAGAGAACAGCTGTGATTCCAGGTCTTCAGCTTTGCCTAATTCCAAGGAGCAGTGTGCAAACAAGCTAATCATCTTAGCTCTCAGCAATGAGCATGGGGAAGTGTGAGTTATGTGCATCAGTAACTTGTGCAAGGGAACTAATTAGGAGCAGATGCTTAAACTTTCCTAATGTTTATATGAGGAGAACAAATTGCCGCTGGCAGAAAAAGCCATCTGTAAAAATGGTGTTTCGGCCTCATAATTTGAAATGTTTTCATTATATTTCTAATTTGCATGTACAAAATAAATTGCAACTATATATATTGAATCGGCAATGCAGCCTGAGTTATGTAAGGCTTAAGGTCTGGACCATGTCACCCAGCAGTTCTGTAAGACCGTTACATATTCAGCTGAAGATTAGATGTCCATGAACCACTGTTTAGAAAAAAAAAAAATCCTCAAAAAATAACATGCATGGAGTATCTTACAAAATCAACAAAAGTAAGAAATGTTATTCTTTTCTGATTCCCTAGAAAAGTAATAAGAATTTGCTAGTAAATAAATGCTTCCCTCTCTTTTTTCTGTTCAACTAGACAAGAGAAAATAAATGAGTCGTTAAAACGTTGGTGTCAAGTAAAGGAGTAATGTTCTCAAGGTATGAAAACACATGCCCTCCCCCTTTCAGAATCCATCTTCTTTTAAAAATAATGAATACTAAAGTGTTTAGGGATCCCTTCATATAAATCGTGTACATCCCACACAGTGAAAGACCTGTCCATTCCCCCAGATGTCAGCTGGGACATAAAAGCTTATTTTGGCTGCACTTGCTGAGTCCTCCTGCCGTGGGCTAGAACACTTCCCTCCACCACCTGTGTGCTGCACTGACTGATTCAAAACCAGACCACAGACCTAGGCTGGAGAAGCAATTATTTGTTTCTCAAAGTCAGTCTACGGTAGTGCAGAACTGGCTTTGCAGAAGGCTTAGGAGAGGAGCATTATGATAGCACTGGGGTACTTATTGGGATAGTTATCCTTCTGCAGAAATCTTCACCCCACATGTTGTGCAGGGTGGGGTGCTTGACCACCCACTCTGCATGCCAAACACTGAAAAAAACGGTTGTCTTTAGCTCACTGGTACTACTGCAACACTGCCGAACCTGCAAGAGAGTCATCAAGTCTGACTTCTTGTGCATCACAAGCCACTTCAGTTTGCAAAGTTACTCCTGGACAGAGTTTAGTAATGTGTGTTAGCAAAAAGCGTCTCTTCCAGGGTGGGCTTCAGCTGTGATCTGAGTACTTCAAGAGATGGAAACATCCTCCAATTTTTTAGGTCATTTGGTTCAACATCTAACAACAGACACTGATAAAAAAAAAATAAAATTATGGCTACATTTCTAACTGGAGTTTGTATGGCTTTGATTTGTCAGCTATTGGTTCATGTTACTGTTTTCCATTCATGATTAAAAGAATCTGTTAGTGACTGATATACCCTCCACGTGAGGATACTTAGACACCAAAATCAAATCACCACTAAATCTTCTTTTTGAGAAGCTGAGTATGTGGAGCTCTTTAGATGCCTTGCTACAGGAGAATATCTGCTGATGAAATGTTGGGTGCTGCAGCCTGCAGATTTCCCCTTCTGGTGACATTTCTCAAGACAGTGTTTTCTCCAGCCCCTAAATCATTTCAGTGGCTCCTTTCTGCTTGCTTCCCAAACATCCAGCATCATTTGCTGAAAGACACCCAAACCGACAGCAGTCACCCAGCATGTGACTATGACAGACATGGGGAAAATCATCTCTCTCCTGCCTCACAACTCCTGGTCACACCTTGAGCCGTGTCATTTGCTATTTTTTGCCAGAGGAGCATGCTTGGAGCTTTGGCTGAGCTTGTCTGCTCTGGGTGTATAGTCTTCAGTAAAGTCCCTGCTTTCCTATTGCCTTTTCTATTGCTCTGCTTGCCTGCCTTGCCTGCCTTCCTCCAGTCTATGGAAAAAGTCTAGGATTTCCAAGGTCTCAGGAGATGCCTGGCACCCATTTCTCCAGTAATTACAGTTTCCCTAGGCATATTTTTTATATCTAGTCAATTCTGTTTCATTGAAATGGTCCCACCTTAACAGCTGCTCCAGCTTTTCATGTCTTTACTTCCAGATCATTAACGAAAGTACTTAGTAATGTACAGGCCAGTATCAGTGACTTAGCTGGCCTCACTACGCCCTCCCGTACCCTAGACTGGTGTTTCTGTTATTAGCTACTTTTTGAAATAGGCAGTTATTATGTGCTTGTGTGGTGCTGAAGTAGATGAGGGTCCCATTGTGTCAGATCTTCCCTTAAGAAGAACCAAGTGGTAGGCTGGTCCCCAAGGAGCCTGCAATAATGTACAAAAGAGTTTGGAAAGCACTTGCCTATGTCACCCAGAGCAATCAAGACCTTGGTTTCCTGGGCAGACTGTGCTGTGTGTGACGTGGAGAAGATGGGTCCTGCGTGACCTTTGGCCAGATGGTCAAGATGGCCTGACCTTTGACTGCAGCTGTCAAAGAGTAAGCAGTTTCACTGAGCAGTCTGCACTACTTGGAGCATCCCCCAAAAGTGCTGCCAGGTCCAGGTGGGGAGTGTGGTGGTCTGGGAGACTGCAGAGCTCAAGCCTGCCCAGGGGCACTAAGGGGAGCCCAGGGTGTCCCTGTGAGCACCCCTAGGGAGAGCAGCTCTCGGTACTCCAGCAGGAAGCTGCTCTCCTGCGGCTCCCAGTGCTTTTGAGGCTGGTTTCTCTCTGGGGTAGGTCAATGCTTCTCCATTGGTGCTGACTGAGGAATACCTCAATGCACATCATCTGTGCATTTAACTGCTATCTTTAGTTAACCTTTTTCATATTATTTTATTCTCCTTCATTTCCAAATCTAATGTTGAATTCTTTGGGGTGTGTTACCATTGGGCTTCCAGGAACGTAGATCAGGCCCTTAATTACTCCTTTCATTCTTCAATCTTCTACAGCTCCTGAAAATGCTGAAGTGAAGTTTTTCAAAGCCTCTGGAGAGATCTGTTTTCCCATTTCTCAACTAATTAAATTTTTCTTAAGCAGTTTTGACATTTTAGCCTGCAATACCTTTCTCTCGCTCAGGAGCAAAGCAAGGAGGCAGATCCTCAGGAGATACGAAGTGACACAGATCTATTGAGTTTAAACCAGAGGGTCTTATGCCAGCTCTGAATCTAAAACAATCTTTCTCCCATCCCATCCCATTCTTCAAAGTTTTCTATAGGCCTGTTTCTCTCCTTTCTTACACAAGAGGAACTTCACTGAAATCAATGAATTGCACTGGGATGTTCAGAAACACAATGATTTTTAACAGGGAGGATTGTCAAATCTTGGAAAAGGTTGCTAGGTGATGTAGTAACTTTTGAACTCTCTATCCTTCAAAGTGTTTGAATCAAAACCAGATACCTTGCATTACATGTACCTTGTATAAATGACGTGTTGTTGGGTCTAATGTGGAAATCACTGTGGAAAAAACAATGTCCAGCTTTGAGCAATTTGGGATAGACTATTATAAAATCCCATGCCTTAAAATTTCTGGATAACTGCCACTAGCATGGGTAGAACCAGTCACAAGCGGAATTTTGAGTAGAAGACATCTAGGGCAGGACATGTAACTTTTCCACTGCATTAACAGAAACTCTAAAAAAAAAGGTGCTAGTTGTGTACAAGCACCTCTAAATAGGTTCCAGGGTTATCTAAAGCCATACTCTACCCAACCTGGGTAGGCTGTCCACTTTGCAGGCATTAAGATGGGTTCTCCCAGCTGTCTACCCTCATTTTATGCACTTTTTTTTTTCATTTCAGGACACTGTGGTTCAGTTTTGTCATATGTTCCTGTTATTGTTTTAGGCAAAGGAAAGAGTTGGCTGTCTAACGGTTTTCTGACCTCTGTAAATGCAGACATGGCTGAAGAGTGCTAGCTGCTGAAAAGGCCAAGAGGACGAAGACAAGTCAGGGTTAAGTTCATAAGTTGATCGAGTTTAAAGATCCCATATGTGAGGTTTATGGAAGCATGTTTTTCCGTTTTAAAAGATTTTTATTAAGTTTTCACAAAATACAAATGAAAAGTCATAAACAAAACCCAGGATCCTGCTCAGAGTTACCCTGAAATAAATCTGGAGTAACTGCCTTGGAGTCAGGCAATGACTCTAACTTTATGTTGTTGGGGCTAAAAGGAGAGCCTGACCCCATGAGTATTTTCAAACGTGCAGTTATAAAGTATGCAATGTTCTCTTAATAATTTAGGCTAAGAAATTTACAGGCTGCCATTCACTGAGGATTGAGTTTAACCAGTGATGTTTTGATTTAAATGCTCTTTTGGATTCAAGTGTCATAAGAATGGAATGTGTCCAGTGACCCACACAGACTTTCCTGTGCCTGTTATCAGCGTCACAGCTAGTGGTCCCCAGACACCAGGAGTTTGTCCTCATGACACCTCTGTCAAACAGGAAAGCATTATATTCTCTGGAGAAACTGAGGTACAGAGCAATGAGAGGCTTCCTTAGGATCACAAGAGGAAGCCTGTTGTAGGGCAAGGATAAATTTCTTATTGACTTCATCGTAGCCAGGATTTCACTTGGACTTCCCCAAGGCCCATAGGGGCAGCAACTGTCAAGATGTCAGGTCAGGATTTTTCAGTTGGTGACATCAAAGGAGGACTGAAAAACCTGTGTCCTTCTTGCCTTTCCACCTCTGCTGCTGTGTCTGTTCCATTTTAGGAAGAGGCTCTCATCAGCGTGGCCTGAAAACGCATGGGCTACTTTGGCTGTAAACATCTCCACTGCTTTTACAGACCATCAGATCTCTGGCACTGACCTTTTTTGTCATGGCTGATCTGGATTTGGTTAGCATTTTTAGGGCTTGTTTCCCTTTATTTCAAAATTGCATAAAGACTATCTTCTCTTGAATCCTTGCAGTCTTTTCCTTGACACTGGGGGGATCTACAGTATATTGTGGAGGATGAGTCTCCCCACAGAGTTAAATTACACATAGAAACTGAACTCCTGGCCCTGCTGCAATGAAGGGAAGACTTGGCAGCCAAGCAGGGATTTCACCCAGACACCAGCCCTTTCTTCTGAGCGCTCTGCTCTGCAGGATGTACTCTTTCCATTAGAGTCTCACTCCAGGACTCCACAAGGGCACTGTGAGAAAACCACTGTTGTCTCTTGTATCAGATTTAGGGTCTGCGGTGCTCAAGCCATGAAAGCTCCACAGAGGCTGGGCAGTCAAATCCACGGAAATCAAATGAGAATTTGAGTAAAGCCCCTGGTTAATAAGTCATTCCCAAGTCCAATAAACATAACTGGAAATAAATTGCATCCATACATTTCACAGTTTGATTTACATTAAAATGAAAACACGAGAAAGACCTGCCATTGACAAGTTCAAACAATGCAAAATTCTGCACAGTTTGTGTTTATTCAACTGTAATTTATAGCTCAAATATTCCATTGAGATATAAATAAATCAATAGTAGTACACTACTTGTGATTTATCTTGGAGCCATTTAAAAAAACACAGATGATTGTTTTTCTATGCTGGTAGTGTGGGCCTATCATAAAAACCATCACACGTACAACATTTTGCTGTTCAAGGCCCAAGCAAAATGCTTTCTGACAAACGGCCTCTTTTCACAGTTCAGACAGCTTCGCTTCTGTTCAAACCTCAACCTAGCCAAGTTTCTCATGTGCTCGGTGTCTGAAATGAAACTGTCACTCAGCTCTAGATTTAATCTCCGGATGGATTTTTGACAAATGGGGTTCAATCATTGAGCCCTTCAGTGCCAGCATCATGCCAAGTAGGTCAGTTTGGAAGCAGTGGAGGAGCACGTTCGTGCACCACCTGACTGCTGACAGGAGCAGTGATTCAGAGCTGGTAGCATTGTTATTCAATAAATATTATTGGATGCAGAAGAGAAAGGAATTCTCCCCCAGTCCCTATGGCTCCTATGGCTCTTGGCAGCGTTTCTGAGGTGAGTGAGTCATTAGCAGCTGCTCAGGAGGGGAGGGAAGCTGAGCAGCAGCTTGCCACGGCTTCTAGCTGAGCTCCTCCACCCTTCCAGGAGTTCAAGGCTTTTTTTTCCCAAGTATCTGAGGTTAGAGAAGAAACCTTAGTGCTCCAGATTGTGAGCTGGCTTTGGACTTGGCTTAGGTGAGGAGACATGTGTCGCAGCTTGAGTACTGTGTTCAGTTTTGGGCGCCACAGTATAGGAGGGACATTGAGGTGCTGGAGCGTGTCCAGAGTAGGGCAACAAAGGTGGTGAGGGGTCTGGAGAACATGTCTTATGAGGAGCGGCTGAAGGAATTAGGATTGTTTAGTCTGGAGAAGAGAAGGTTGAGGGGAGACCTTATTGCTCTCTACAACTACCTGAAAGGAAGTTGTAGTGAGATGGGAGCTGATCTCTTCTCCCAAGTAACTAGTGATAGGACCAGAGGAAATGGGTTCAAGTTGCACCAGGGGAGGTTTAGACAGGACATTAGGAAAAATTTTTTCACTGAAAGAGTTATCAAACACTGGAACAGGCTGCCCAGGGAGGTGGTTGAGTCACCATCCCTCGATGTGTTTCAAAGTCGTGTAGATGTGGTGCTTAGAGACATGGTTTAGTGGCAGACCTGGTAGAGTAGGGTCAATGGTTGGACTAGATGATCTTAAAGGTCTTTTCCAACCTAAACGATTCTATGATTCTATGACATTTGGTATTTGCCAGAATGGGGATTATTAGGGTCATAGAAGAATTTAGGCTGGAAGGGATCTTTGGAGATCATCTAGTCCAACCCCCTGCTAAAGCAGGTGAGTCCTGAAGACCTCCAGGTATAGACATTCCAGGACCTCTCTGGGCTCCCCTCCAGGGCATGTCCCCTGGGTTGCTCCTACAACAGGGAACAGAGATGGATTTACCCACCTACTGCAATCAGGAAAACTCCTAGAAGGGCAAAGAAAGAATAAAAGCTGAGTTTGTTCATCCCAGTGTGGCAAGCTCTGGCCTTCCAGGAGGGGTATCCCTTTACCTGCCCCTCAGCCTGGGGTGGATACTGTCCCATTTTTGGGAAGGGATGCAAGAATTCACTGGGAAATCACTTCAGGTCCACTGTCAGTAGCAATAGCCAGCTTTATCAGGTCCAGACTGACTTGGGGCCTGGAATTCCCTTAGGCCATTCCAGCTAAGGCCAAAACTTTGCTGCACTTAGCATTTGCCACCAGGGTCAAGATATTTGCCCTCATGTCCCTGCTGGGTTTCCCATACCCCTAGCTGTCAGCTTTTGCTCCCAGAGTACCTTGACAGCAGGTCCCAACTGTCAGGGTACCAAGGGTGCTGTTAACATAGCATCCCACTCCATTTTATGCATCAAAACACTGCCTTCTATTTAGCTGGGTTAGCACCTTTCAAAAACCACCGCACATTTGCACATCTTCCACTCCTCTGGGGTCTCCATCTCTTTGGCCTCTGCCTGATTTCCAAATGCTGGACAGCTTTTTCCCGGGAGGTCCTTGGTATCTGCCCACGGTCCTTCTCTGCTTGTGTTGTGGCCACTGCCGCCTCTATCACCTTGTCCTCCCTGAGAGCCTGCCAACATAGGAATTGGGCAGGATTTCCTGCTGCCTGTCAACCCATTCAGAGCTTTGAGGGTGTGAGGGAGCTGTTTTCTTCTATGTGCTTGTCTCCATGCCAGTCAAAGCCCTGGGGACAGGGCCGGCTCTCGGCATGGCTCCGGCATTCACACCTCTGCGCTGGGTCTGCACACCTCCACAGTACTTGCAAGAAAACAAGGTGACCCCCCTGTCCTGGACACATGATTTACCCCTGATCAAGGCACTGCTATATGTTCAAAGACTCACAGATGATTTGTTTGCTGCCTTTCTCCCCTTCCTTACAGTTTAATGCCCCTGCAAGGGTCATCGATAGAGCTCGTGCCTGGATCTTTGGATTAAAAGCTTGTTTCTCTAATGCACTGGAAAATGCTTTCCTCCACCTCTGTCTCACACCCAGGGTGGGCACTTGGCCTTTTATTTGAGTCTGCCACTGAAATGGACAAAAGGATTCAAAAGCCTGCTAAAAACTTCTCCCAAACCCTGGCAGCTCAGCCTGGTATTTCAGAGCTGGGCTGGGCTTTTTCTGCTTCGCACACTGCCCTCAGCGGCAGCAATTTTGAAATTAATTTTCAGGGAGAACTCTGCATATGGCACGTGAGTCCAGATGAAACACCCCTTGCCTGTCATTACTTCTGGTGAGCAATTTGTCCGGAGTTACAACTACCCCACTAAAAGTTACAACTTTCTCCCAGGTAATTTGTGAACAGACAATGCTAAATTTATTGGTGAGGCTGTTCCCTGTGACGTAGCTCTGTTTTACAAGTACTTCCTTGTTGACACCACCATATTGACACTGAGCTGAAGTTGATTTGGGATTTGGGCACCCACTGGATTTTGTTGAAATCATTCTTGCATGTCCTTCAGCAGAGAGAATCAGCTGAACAAGGGATGGAGCAGCCCAGGCTCAGCAGCGGGCTGGCCCCACCACCAGTCCCCCGTTGCTTTCTGCCCTGGTCCTGCAGGCAGCTCCTCCAGATCGCCAGTTGGTCTCATTTCTCCTCCCCTGATTTCCTCAGATGTTGTTGACATATTTCAGATTCCCCTTCAGTGTGGGAAAAGGGAACTTGCGCCTTGCTCAAGTCAGCTTAATCCAGGCCCTGCAGGCAAGGAAGGTGCCTCCAGCTGAGGTCACTGGGTGGGATTGGTTAACCCAAACTTTCTTTTTTCTCTCCCTGCCCCAAACCATCACATAATTACCTGTACTGTGGTGGGATCATGAGAGTTTTGATTAACCAGCAGTGTGTAAAGGTCTTTGAAAGTGACAAAGTTTATTAGTAAACTATGGACCTGGATTCTTTTAATCAGAACTTGCTGCAAAGTTGAATACTGAATTTTTGCTTTAACTGGGCTTATTTGCCTGATACTAGCTTCATGACAGACAGCAAGAGTTTGCCATTTGCAAGGGCTGTGCATTGTGCCTTTGTCTCAGCAGACAAATTAATTAGGTACCTACATTTAAGCATAAGCGTAGTCCTACTGAAGTTAGTGGGAGTTCAAGGTGTATGCTCTGTACTTCAGGCAAATCCACACATTTCTTGCCAAACTGAAATCCAGAACCAATCTTGTCATGTGAATAATTCATCCATTTAGCATGTTTCATTTAACATGTTGACATTTTTAAACATTTTTTTCTTGTTTCTATGTCTTTGTTTCCTTTGAAGGACTCATTTTCTTTATTTGCCATTGCTCTTCTTGCTGTGCCGTATCCATTAATTTCCAGTGCTGCCTCACTGTATGGACTTTATCCCACTCCTCCCCGATTCTTCCACCCTTTGTGCTTCCAGTGCTGCTCCCTGTAGTACAACTTTTGTTCAAGAATTAGCAGCGTCTACATTTTGTGCTATTAAGTGCAGTCACCTCAGACTTGCTTGGGAGCTGGAAATTTTGACGAAATGCTGTTGTTGGAACAAAATGTTTACGATACTTTTCTGGAATTCCCCTTTATCTAGAGTCTGTCCAACTGCTTAATTCCAGCTGTGGCTAAATATTTAATGATATAATTAACTCTGACCATTGCAGATAATTCCTCCTCTGTAAATTTCATCTGATTACCCTATAGTTTTACCTACATAAGCTTCATAGCAGCACTCTGCGATGGGTGTGAGGTTATTTGCTATGGTGCAGGAATGCAGCCACTTCTGGTGAGGAGCACAGCAGCTGCGTAGATTTATTTAGCACTCAGTCATTGGATATACAGGATATGGATCTAACCAAACCATAATAGAGACTTTCAGGAGGCAGACTACAAACGTTTAACATCTTGAGTTACAATTTGGGTAGAACGTCCATGTTCCTCTTAAGATAATGCCACGAGATCCTCAGCCCAAATAAGACATCTGCTTTATACCTCTGTCAGACAGGTGACTCTTCTGTAATACAACACCCTTGTGAAATACGGTGGAGCTTATGATTGGTGCTAAGGAAAAAGAGCTCGTGTTTTGTAGCTACATTTATGTTACTTGTCCATTAAAAATACAGATCCAACTTGGTTAATGGAAGCTGACATGATCACAGCCGAAAGTAATATGCCTGCAGGCAGGCCAAAAAAATATTTATAGCCCATCATTAAGACGATTTGGAAAACTAATAAGTGTTCTGCGTATACATATTGTACTTAATTTTTCTCCACAACAGATGCTTATCATGGATTTTCTCTCTGTCTGTTGCAACAAAAAAAAAAAAGGCAAGGAAAAAAATCCCAAACTGACATTATTTATTATATTGCCATTGAAAAAAGATCATGAAAGTAGGTTGTAAAAGCTATTGGGCAACATTAAACTTGTGCTGCTGAGTTCACAGGCTATCTCAGGGGACTCGGTGAACTCCTGTGCGCTCTGAGAGCTGGAATCTCTTGCACAGTTCTTGGGCACCGTCTTTGTTTTTGCAGTTTACAAATTAGTGGGCTTGAGGGTAAGATAAATTATGAATGGGGGGAGATTTCAGACTAGCAAAGACTGTGAGTCTTTGTGGTGAACTTCAGGATCATTGTTTCTTCTGTCATGGCTAAGAGCTTTTGAATAACAGAAGCCCAAGATGGGGAGCCGGGGCTAAAATTGCCACCAGAATGGATGTGTAAATAGAGCCATGTGAACTTCTCAGCTGGATTTTTTCACTGGCGACTGTAGGCTTGGAATGACTGAAACATATAAATTGGTGTCAGATTTACAAAATTGTTTTGCCCAGGTCCTTCCCTTCATGAAAAAATGAAAACATCTCCTTTAGGCATTTTCTGAGCAAAACATTTTAGTACCTTCCTTAAAAATGTTCTATGCAAATGTTTAATTTAGTTTGCTTTAAAATAAGTACTTTACAAAATATATCAAGAATGAAACAAAAGGTGGTTTGGGGTCAATCCCAGCATGTTTTCTTTATTTTAATTTTCATCTCATCCAAAAAAAAATTAAAATGAAAATATTTTTTGTCAGGTGGATCCACATCATGTTAAAAAAATGTACTTCATTATCTACTGGAAGAGCAAGTGAACTAAAAATCTGTTTTTCACTGACTTTGTGTGCAAAATGGTCTAAGAATTAGTTCAAATGACACAGCAAAGAGGTACAAGTCCAGTCGTACGTCGTGTCTTTCTTATTTTACCGAATAGAACAACTCTGCCCTAGAGGCAAGAGGCAGAGGGGAATTTGGGGCCAGTTTTCAAAGCATTTATCATTGATGGTTACACTGGGACAGCTAAGTGGGAACTGAAAATCAGGCCAACAGAGTCATATAGCGGGAAAATGTTTATTGCATTAACAAAGGTATAAATCAGAGTGGGCCAAAGCGTGTGAAATCACTGAATTCTCAGGGGGTTAAAGCTTTTAATTTTGTTTCAATAAAGGCAACAGAAGTAAGGAAAGAAGACGATTCTTCTGAGGTCACAACCTCTGGTGTTACTAGAAATTACACAGGAGAAACGATCCCACGCAGTTCCCCAGTGCTGCAAGGGGGCACTGACTCACTAAATCTCGCTTTTCAAAACTCTGCAAAAAGAAATTTACATTCGGATGCAGCAGAGGAAGCAGAGCTGCAGGTTGAAGTGCTCTGAGGAGGTATGCTGTCACCAGAAATGATCCGTTCTGGAACAAAAACTTTCTCCCCAAATCCAACCCAACAGCAGACTGGGTGAAAATGAAGCCTGGCCTTACCAATGGAACAAATCCCATCAGGGACCACTGGTTTGTGTTCGTGGGGTACCCAGTCAGTGGGATATTGTCCTCACTCCTTGACTGGATTCTCTACAGAATTAATTAGGCTTCTATACGTGGCTATGGTTTTTTTATCATATACATTCTGTCAGGAGCAAGATAAATAGCCTGTGATTTACAGACACCACTGGTTGCCCACGCTGTAAGCAGAGCAAAGACCATCTTACCATCGCTATGCACCATTGGTAACATGAGTGTCATGGAGGTCTTGACTGGGGGTCCACACGGAGAGAGAGTTTTACTTTGCACCCAAAATGGTGATCTGAGCCTCCTAGGGAAATATAAGAAACTTAGCACATCCTCTGCAAATTCAGCGATGTTCCCACAGGCAAAGGATGTTCTTTCTGAGAATTTACAAGTAAATCTGCTGAATAATAAGATGAAAGTAATTAAAACCTGGATCCATTAATGTGTGGTAGCTACAAATTCTGTTTTTCCCAGATGTTACTAGTAATGGAAAGATACCTGACTCTCAAAATTTCAGATTCGTGGAAACTTGTTCACAAGCCATGTTTGGAAACATCCGGTTCTAATTATACTCAGCAGTAACTACATCTATTTGCTGCAAGTGAAAGGGCTAGAGGAAGGGTAATGTCGGTAGCTCAGGTGAGTGTAGTCATCCGTCCTCCAGGGAGAAATTCAGAGCTCAGCAGCTCTCCGTCCTGGCTGCTTTGCTTACACAGAGGCCACCAGCTGTAATGCCTCCCTGCCAGCAGCCACCTGGTGCCACGTGCTGTCACTGGGGGTGACTGTATGCTGTTGTCATCGTCATGTAAAGGTGCTGGGAAACTGAGGCAGCTGCAGCCCTTCAAGCACAGTGTTCCATGGTGCAGTGGGTTTGGCTGATTAAAGCGTTTGCCAGAAGAAAGTGTGATAATCAGCGCAGCACTTTGCCACACAGCCTCAGCAGGCTTCCCTTGAGCTGCTGGTGAGCAGCAACACTCTTGCTCTGATCTGGCTATGGAGGTGTGTTCAGCACCAAATAAATTCTCACTTGCTGGCTTTTTGCTTCCTCTGCAAGTATCCCAGAAAGCATCTTTCTGGGCCCGCACAAAGGCTGGCTGTTGTAATGCGATGTATGGCATTCAATTCCTGGATATTATCAGGAAACTAGAAGCATCCAAAAGATTTCTTAGGGCAGTGTGATCCTGTAAATTACTTGAACCATCACTGGGATTGGAACCATGACCTACAGTGCTGAAAGCATGAGTCTGCCTTGTTTGAGAGGAGAGATGAAGCTTAAAGCTTAGAAAGTTTTTCAGCTTCTTCTGGATTTAACCACTAGAGGGAATAATGGCAAAGTTTTTAAGCTTTGTTTAAAGTTGGACTGTCTGTTTTGTGTATCAGGCATGACTCCGCCAGCCCTCCATTGCCGCGAGGTGCCCTGTCCATGGGAGCGGGGCTCCTCACCCACACCGGGCTGGACTCACGCATGCAGAGCTGCTGAAGCACTGACTGCTCCCTGCGCACCAGGAGTGTCCTGTTTGCTTTGCATGTGAGAAGATGCTAGCATATAAAATCTTATCCACAGTGCTGGAGTATTTTTGTTAGCAAAGGCCAGGGGTCCTCCAAGATTTTCTGTCCT
The DNA here is from genome assembly GCA_008921705.1 of Burhinus oedicnemus. NCBI lineage: Eukaryota > Metazoa > Chordata > Aves > Charadriiformes > Burhinidae > Burhinus > Burhinus oedicnemus. The sequence goes on from VFFE01006220.1 coordinate 1,537,045, forward strand.
TGCCATCTCTGTCTCGCTGGATTTCTCTCACTCTTTAGGGAGTCATCCAGTCAGAGCAGCAAAACACCCCCATGATGCAGAGCAACAGGATGCAGGATAGATATGAAGCAGAGAGGTGAGGGGAGATGGTGGGGGACCAACTGGTTGGAAGCACATCTGTTTCACCAGTAACAAGCCCCGATTTCAGTTATCCTGGGTCTCACAGTATTTACCAGAAGGAATATTCAGTGGAGAGATGTGTTGTATTTCCAGCAGAGTGAGTGTACATTCACAATAACACAAGGCAGCCCTAAATGTCATAAACATACGAATAACCAAGTCTCAACACTGAGTGTATATCTAGATCCATGCTAATGGACTAATGAAAGCCAGCTTTTTACAGTATGCTTTCTATATATGATAAAGCGATCCATATGTTTTTGTGTCCCATAATTCCTTCCAAAGCAAACATCTTAAACACTGCAATATAGGTGCTATTTGAAACTCAAACTGGCCTAATAAGACAATTACAAGAATGCATAAGCCACATGCTCGGAAATAACTATTGTAGCAATGTATAAAACATGTACAAATATATAATTACTTATGTTACTCAAACATGCTGCCACAAATGGCTTTTCAATTTCCTGGGTCACAAAAGAAACATTTTCTACATAACATTGTGACCAAAGATATTGATAAACATAACAAAAAATAATTGCTCACCCCTCTCCCAAACTAAATCGTTAGCCATAATTATATTATTATTTTCTGCCTGTTTCCATTGACTCTGTAAGTCACAGAACTCCTGGAAAACACTCAAAAAGGGGTTGTCTCTCTGGCAAAAGTGTAACATAACTTTTGTGTTTTAAAACATAATGTTTCACTGGTGTTTTGGTTTTCTGGCAGGTAATGTCTCTGGAATGACATCTGCAGCAAAGGAAAGGCTTTTAAGCTTTTGTTGGAAGTTTGCAACGTCAGCTCATATGCACAAATCTTTGGGCTTTTTAACTGTTCCTACTCTTCTGAGGGAAGGGACTTGAAAGGAAACGTGATTGCTGCTGGATGATGAAAATTACCCTCACATTGCAGGGCTCCTCCTAACTGCCTGTAGGACCTGGGTGGATTTCTTGCTCTCCTTCTGCTCCTATGTCCAAATTATCCTTCTTGCTGAGCAAGGAGCAAGGAGGAGGCCAGGGCCGGCATGGTGTGAGGGTGACGGAGCTGCCAGCCATCAGGTACTTCTTCTGGTGTGCCTGGCCTCCTGCAGGGTCAGGTGGTATCACGGCTATCATTAACACCCTCCAAACTTTTCGTGTCCCTTATGATTGTAGGCAGGAGCTTGAATACTTGAATACAGATCCCACAGTTGTCTTCATGATTCAAGAAACAGAGACAGCTCAGATAGACATGTCATTTTCTGACCTCATGTTTTTAAGACCCTGGTAGGGCTTGGGGCAAAAACATTGAAACAGGAGTTTTGCCCGAGATGCAGTGAGTTTCGTGTTTTATTTGCTGCTTTGATACTTTAGATTCATGATTCGTGTATTTCCTCAAATGAATGCCAGTTACTTCACTCCATGAGAGTAGTTTTACATGTCCGTTCAGGGGGAGAAATATGCTGCCTCAGGAGGTCACAAAGGAGTACGTAACCTCCCCAGGATTTGATGTGTGGGTTCAAGGTTGTGGGGCTGCTAATTTTAAAAGGAACAGTTAATAACTGAAGCCAGTTCCTGCTGCCAGCAGCACCTTGCAAAATAATCATGTGTGTGTTATTAGAGAGCATTTGGACCAAGGAGCAGCTACAGCCATCAGGGGGGCTGGGTCCCCACTTGCTGGGGGAAACCTGGGGACCACGAGTCTCAGTCCCATGGGGCTGCAGGTCTGAAAAGCAGGATGGATGGATGAGACAAATGGGGGACGTGTTAGGGAAGGTAACTGAAATAGGAAGTTTTAATTCAGGGGAAGTAAATTAACTGAGAGCCAGCTTCAGAGTGGCTGGATTGATTTCCAGAATCATGCTGAATCTGATAAACAGTTTGGAAGCAAAACAAGAGGGTGGGATTTTAAAGCAACAGCCCCTTTCCCCTGGATAGCTGCAAACTGAAGGGTTTTGGCTTTTCATTTTGAAAGGAGATTTTTCATTTAGAAACAGGCATGATAAAAAGCCATATTTACAAGAGCTAAAGAACATGAAAGCAAAAGGAAACCTTGGATTTTGGATTTAGTAAAAATTATTTCCCTCCTCCATTTATCACAAATTTTTCTTTTTGTTTCGGTCCAAGCCTGCCACTCCCCTTGTCTTTTCCTGCCAGTGATTTCCCAGTTGTCCACCAGCTGACCCCTCACTCAGCTTTCTGTGGCCTCTCAGCTGCATTTCACACAGTTTAGCCATGGCCACTTCCACCCAGGAGGAGCAGCACTCCCAAGCCAGTGTGCCCAGCATGCTCCCCGCCTAAGGTCAGCTCTCTAAAAGCTAAACATTTAGGGTGAGCTAGTTGCTGCCAAGGAGAGAGAAGCTTCTCCAGAGAGCGTTTCCTCTTCCCTGTCCTTGACTGCAGGGGGAGGACATGCCCACATGTCCCTGTGGTCTGCAGAGGGAAGCTCCGTGCCCTGCTGCAGGCAGGGGTCTTGGCGATGCTGCAGCTAGACATTGCCTCCCTCCCTGGGTGTAACCCTGCAGATACGGCAGTAGGCAGGAGATGCCTGGAGGGGAAAAAAATGGGGGAAGGTGAGGTGTTGGGCTCATGGAGTTTTCCTTTACTCACGGTGTTACTGAGCTTTTGGAGAAGTGACTGAAGCTGGTTTTGCTGGTACAGCTTGGGGGTTTTGGGGTGTCACCGAGGAAGGCAGGTCAGGCAGGAGAGCCCAGGGCTGCCCTGGGGAGGAGCTGGGGCATAGGCTGGGAAGGCTGTGGGATCTGGAAGGGACTGGGGGCTGTGAAGGGAACATCAGGTATGAAGGTTTTTACTTCTAGTGTTCATTGCTCAATTTGCAATCCTTGCTTAGGGCGAAAGCAGCAGTGGCATTCAACATATTTAGACTCACTGGGCCGACTGTAGTCACAAAAAATTAAAGCTTTTTCACCAAGCAAAACACAGTGGGCAGATAAGGGCTTCTCTTCCTAAGAAGGATCTCAGAGGGATTGCAGAAGAGCTTTGAGCACACACTGCGGGAACTTCTGCCATCATATGCAACCTGGGCACCAGCCATTCATCTTCCGACTTCTGCACCAGCAGGGTGAAGGAATTGTGCTAAGGACCAGGCTGGTGTGTGAAGCCTTAGCTCTTTCCCTGATCCCACAGCTGAATAATTCAGGTTATTCAGTTTCACTGTGGAGCTCCAGAGTCTGGTTGTTCCCCTTCTCCAGCCTGGTAGTCCTGGGATGCGTTTTGCAGGGGCTGAGGGGAAAAGCTCCCTGAGCGCCTATCCCTTGCTTTACTGCTGGTCTTTTTCTTCACTTGGGGGTGATTCTGAAGTGGAGATTTACTTTCTTCCAGTGCAAGAGGAAACCAATACAGAGACAGAGAAGCTCTGTAGCCTTGTAATAATAATAAACTAATAAAAACCCCTCTCCTAAGTTTGCTGTTCCACGTAGTCATTACCAAGCGGTGCCTTGTGCAGGAAGCTGAGCAACACACAGTCTCCAGAAGTGTTTCCATGAAGACTTTAATCTGCGTAATCTAAGGAGCTTTCTTACAATAAACCATTGAAATCAACTCATCTGGTCCCATTCTTGTGTTTAGAGTGATTCTTCCTTCACATGTGCCTGGGGTGTTACGCCAGGCTTGCCAGACACCCTGTTTGTTGTTTTGTGTCACAAGTCCATCCTCAGCAGGACCGGCGCTCCCGAGCCTTTCCGCCCGGCGCTTCTGCCTGCTCCAGGGACTGCTTGTGTTGTTCCACGCTGCCCTGATACATCTTTCAGCTAAAATCCAAGCTGGCCAGCCAGTATTCCTGTTTGGACTGGAGGCCTGACAGACAGACCTCACTTGCCCTGTAGGGGTGGGATTTCCCTGCCCCCAGCTCAGACACAGTTTAAGACATTTGGCTGTTTGCACTTTGCCCCTTTGGTGCGGAGCTGGAGTCACGGCTCTTGCTGGAGTCAGGCAGGCCAGGGCAAAAGACAGCGTGCAAAAAGTTAGTTATACCTAGCAGGTATCCTAGCATGGGATGGTCTGGGGGTGCCCAAGTTGCTCCGTCGTGCATCAGGGGCTCCTCACTGACAGTGAGCCCACATCTGCACACCCTCGTGGGCAGGGACAAAAATCTGGGCTCAGCCATTGGGAAGGCACAGGAGGAGGGATGGGGGTGGGAGAGAAAAGCCAGAGACCCACCTCACCTGGTATGCTGCCCCTTGGCAGCACCCAGAAGCAGGCAGTGCGCTTAGCTGTGATTTAGCACCAGGATCCGTGCCACCAGAGACATGGGAAATTCTGCAATTCTCCGCTGCTGCAGCTCTGAGTCTATGTCAACACTTCCAAAGCTGCAAGCCAGAAAGTAAAACAAGAAAGTTGAAAGTTTTGAATGAAATAAAGCATTCCATTCAGATTCAGTCAATTTTGAAGGACTTTTTAGAAAAGAAATAAGCAAAGAACATTTTGTAAGAGTAATTTCTCATTCAAAAAACAGTGTTTGACTTTTACGAGAACAGAACTAATTTCCCCTGACAGCAGCACTTTGGCAGTTCGGAGACAAGTTTGTGAAACATATTGGTGATGTTGAATCTTCTTTTTTTTTGCTTCAAAAGACAAAGTTTTAAACTTTTAGATCTTTCTAAGTTAAAAACGTAAAAAATTGGGTGAAAAAATCCCCTTCTCTTCTTTTTGTGTCAAACAAACAGACCGTGTTTGCAGACTGCATGCCAGATCAGAGTCTTTGACAGCATATCAGCTACTTCGCTCAAGTGTGAAGTCCTAACTGTGAGAGCAATAAATTCACAAATCAAAACTATCCTTCCTGAGACTGAAAGAACTTTATTGCTGGAAAAGAGTCACACACTGGTTTTCTTTCATACCACCATGATAAAGTCCTCGAGACAATGAGGTATTTATTCCAGGTTTCCTTGGTTTAAGAAAACTTTCAATGCACAGACCTTGTACGGAGTGAAACACTGTTTATATTAGGCAGAGGCAATAATGGGCTTAGATAAGGTATGCTCCCCAAATAGGAATGATCTGTAGCACTCAGAGCCCCTGAGAGGGAACGGGGCTTGAATCACCGAACCCTGATACTAAAAGCAATAGCCTGGCTGTGGAAACATCAGGCCGGTCACCAAGTGGCACGTTGCAGGCTTGAGGTAATGCTCTGTGTCCCCATTGTCCCGGCACGCTGGTGCTGCACCTCGCTGGCTCGGAGCTTTTGTTTTGCACAGGAAGATGACTGCATGGCTGTCCTTGCTCCGTGGCTCCTGGAGTTTAAAAAAAGCCTTCCCTTCGTGAATCACAATATGCACTCACCAGCCAATTATATTTGGCTTCCAAACTGTTTACTCCATAGCTGACATATTCTTCCCCCTGGCTCTACCTCCACCCTCCTTTTTGTTCTTTTTAAGGAATAGCCAGGGGAAACCACAACAGAATTTCCAAAATTTGGCCGTAAAAATTAAGCAGGTTTTTCCCCAGCAGGTCCTGTTTTGTGCTGGGTTGCCTGCTAGCACCAAACTCCAGTGCTGCTCAGGTTCAGCTGAATGGTGCCAAGCGCAACGAGAGCTTGCTCGCAGGGCAAATCTCTGGGTGCAGTTGTAGCATGGCTAGTAGCATTTTAAGAGGAAGACAGTGCAGGACAAATGAGGGTGCAGCGAGTTTCAGCAGTTAAAACAAGCAGTTTGTGTCTGGAGCAGCACAGATTGGTCTCTTAAAAAGTCATAAAATAGAGAAGTAGAAGACAAAACATTGGAGGGTGAAACAGCATTTCTGCAGTGACTTTGTGCCACACATCGTACTTTTTCAGTTATAAAAATACGGTGGCATGAAACTTTTAAACATTTAAAAAATGGAAGGCCATTTTGAAACAAAATTCTCAAATGGCTTGTTTAGAAAGGGATTAACTGGAGTGCTTCTTTTTTTCTAAATGCCTTTTGTAGTACTTCCTAAATGACCATGGCAACAGTATTAACATGAGTTTGCAAAGCAGTTTGTGGACTCCAAACCTACATTTTTCTCTAAAAGATGATTAAACCTATTTTATGGAATTCTGCATATCAGCTCTGCCTTGCATGAGGAATGACTGAACTTTCAGCACAGCCTACTCTTGAAATGCTTCCAGACTGACAGTCTAGCTCAGCCAGTTCAAGTCACCTTCTTTACCTGAATCTTTGCCCTTGCTCTGCAAAATATTGGGGCTGTCTCCTGGAAGCAGTGAGAGGTCTCACTGTGTCTCAGGAATGAGCCTGTTGGCCCCCTGCGACTCCCTTGTCGTCCACTGCCCCCTGCCCGTGTTGTGGTTGAGTGTGTTGCCTTGGTACGTAGGGAAATCTCCAAATGCTGACTTCTTCAGGTCATAGCTCTGGTGGTTTGTTAGCAATGGGACGTACCTGCCCAGCCCAGCCCTGCGGTTGTAACGGGAGTCCTCAAACCAGCAAGGATGTGTCTCTGTGCCTGGGCAGGCTGGCTGGAGGATGCTGGAGGGAGTGAAGGATGCTTTAAGCCCACCAGCACCAGGGGGTGTGGGATTCAGCCTGCGTGGCCCTCCAGCAATGACAGCTGGCCCAGAGAGACCGAAGGACCACTCCTGTGCATGATGCCAAGTCTGCAGGAGCAGCACCTCAGCTAATGTGTTTGCTGTGTGGCTTTGCAGTGGAAAATGTTTCAGAAAATAGGAATGTGTGATCAAAAAAGAGAAGAAAAAAGCAAGAAGGGAAGGAGAGGGAGAAGGGCAGACTGAAGTTCAGGGAGGGTCTTGTTTCCACTCTAAGAAGAATACGATTTCACATGGGAAGTACTCCTTCTATGCTGGGCCAGGTTTCTTCCTCGGAGACGAATGCAGAAGTACCCCCCTTCTCTCAAAGGGGCTCCTTCTTCATGGGAACTTTGCCTGAAGAGGAGCGGGCTGCAGGGTCGGGCTGGCCTGGCTGCAAACCTGGTGGGTACCACCACACCTCGGGCACTTGGGCATCACAGCTGGGGCTGCAAGGAGACCGGGGGATCACCCTCACAGCCCTTCTGCCCAGCCTTCCGCTGTACGAAATGGGACATTTGCAGGGCCTGAAGGTCGTCCCTTTCACGTGGGGGAGCTGTAGCTTGGATTTTACAGCTGTTTCCTCGGTGTGGCCCTGCAAGATATCACTTAGTAAATAGTAATAAGGAGGTTGAATAAGATTGAACCTTTACAGCCCTGGATGAGACTTAGGGAAAGGTCGGGTTTTGGCTGTGACTCTGTGCAGATTCTGCAGATGCTGTGCTCGTTCTGAGCTGAGTGCTAACACTGTCAAAATCAGAGCAACATCTCTTGTCTTTTAATGGGGTCCAGATCTTGGTTTCCTGTGGTGTTTGGAGCATGTCTGTTTCCAGGATGGCTTGTTCTTTTTTTTTTTTTTGTAAGCTAGGATGTCAATTGATCACTAGTTAAATGTGCCTGGAGGGACAAAAGTGTTGGAACACCAAGTTTCTGGGTGGTGAAGTCCTTACTCAGCTCTGGCCCTCCATCTCCTCAGGTGGACAGTCTGGACAAAGCAGGGAAAGGAGATGGCATCACACTTGATATAATTATTTTCCACTGACAGAATTTTTTGGCATTTCATTGAGAAAATGAGGGGAAAGTGGGGCTTGTTATTATTTTTCATGGATTGGACATTTTTCCCCCCTCTTCAGAGATAATTTTGAATTGTCACAAAAAGCTATCAGGCTGCATCCCAGCTGGTTCCTTTTTCTGATGTCATCCAGAGTCACGCTGATGCCCTAGGGACCTTTCTGTTGGCCTTCTCCTCTGTGACCTCCCACCAGGGCAGTGTCTGTCGTGCTGCCCCACAGCTGCCTCCCTGCTGGAGCAGCACAAAGATGTTCAGCTCCATCTCCCAGGAGGCACTGGAGCACCAGACCACATGCAAATGATATTTTCTGCTTGAAAAGAAAAAAAAAAGAAGGCAAAACTTTCCATTCCATTTTGGTTATTTATTTGCTTTTGACCAAAAGCCAAACTTTTCCAAAGAAAGTAAACAGTTTTCATGAAAACTTTCTATTAATTGCAAACCATGTGTTTAGTAAAACCCCAGTATCAACAGTTTTGTGCTCTCTCCTCCTTTAGGCCTTTCGAAGGAGGAGACCTTTAAAGCCCCTATACTGTTTTCTGATGGGAAAATCTGTGAAAAAATGGAGCAATTGTCAATTTTCGGTGATTATCTGCACTTCCCACCACCCTGTGAAATAGCACTGAACCCAAAGCGAATCCAATGGCTTTATGTTTGTGGGCCAAGCAGACCAGTTCACTATTTATCTAAATGGACTCTCTCAGCCTCCCAGTAATCTGCTAATTAACTGCTGATAAACGCTGGGCTTAATCCTGGGTGGGGGAGCGGGGGGTTTAATCCCGCCACCGTCTGGCGCAGCCCTTGGGGAAGCACAGCTGTACAGCTGCTCTGGCACCGCATGTGCTGGCCCTGTACGGCCATGGGTGTTTGCCTTTATGGGGAGCAGGGGGGACACAGCTTTACTGTAAATCCAACCCTTACTACTCTAAAAGCTGCCTGGTTTTAGCAGTGAGTGTCCAGATGAGAGGCGTGTTTGCCCAGTTCAAGGAAAGTCTATTTTTTCCTGGTGACAAGCATCTAAATCACTCCGGGACATGCCAGACATCCCGATGCTGGCGTCGCCCATTCCCAAGGCTTGGCTCCACCTGGCCACCCAAAGCTTGAGCTTGGGATCTCCCTCTGTAAATCCGGACAACACCCAGCCTTGATGGCCTGAGTGGTGCCAGACCTCCAGCCTCTGCTTACTTCCCGCTGGGAGCTCTCCCAATAAAACTCTTACTCACTTGGGAGTTTAAAACTGCTTGTCGAATTACCTTTGTCTGCAGCTGAGACCGGGGTTCCTGCATTTGTGCTGACCTTGTTCCTGTCTCCTGCCTGTCCCTTAGCTGCCTGTCTCTGCCGGTTTCCTTCTCTTCCGGAGAGCCGGGCATGAGAGTGCGCACCATGGCTGCCTCGTCCCCTCGTGCCCTCCCAGGCTGGAGATGTGCCGAGGGGCTGCTCCCTGCCACCGCCCCGCACGGGTCCTGCCAGGCTTGGTGAGGCAGCATCCCCCAGGGTGCCTGCTGGTTTGTACATAGGGGACAGAAGAATAGATGGTGCAAGCCCAGCTAAACAATAGGCTTTGTCCTGCGCCTGCTCTCCCTGGAGAGCTGCTCTCTCAACGGAGCAATCCTGGTCCTGTCCAACCTTGTGGCAAGCTTGGTCCCTCCAGGTACAGAGTGATACACTTGTTGCCCCTTTTCCTTGCTTGAAGGGGTTTTGAGTGATGATGGTTGTGTTGTTCCCACTCCCTCCCCTCCCTGGCAACACCATCCTCGTGGGCACAAGCCAAGATGAAAGCTGCTGTGGTGGAAAGCTGGCAGCTGTGGGGATTTGCATGCAGAGGGGCTGCACGTGCATCTCGGTGGGTTTTTTCCTGCCGCACATGCTGGCCTTGAAGCGTTGGCTTTGCCTGTTGTTGACTTCAGACAAGCTGCTTTCCAACAGTGTCTGTAACCACTGAAGGTCATATTTCCATCTGGGTGTGTTCCCTTCTCCTCTCTCCCTTTCCCTTTTCCCCCTCCACATCTTTCTATTTTAAATCTACAGAGATAGAGAGGCTCAAAATCTCTAGAAAGCGGGTCTTCAAAGCTCCCTCCTCTGGGGGAATCGCAGATCTGTGCCCTTTGCTGAAGCCCTGTTTCCGCAGCTCCTGCTCCGTGGAGGCTGCGGCACAGCTTGCGGAGCGATGGAGGCAGCCTGCCCAGCCGGCACCCTGTCCTCTGCCAGCAACTGCAGTCAGCAGGGCGGTCACAATTTTAGGGTAGTGTGTACAACTGGGATCCCCCAAGAGGCTTTAAAAGTATCGGTTTAGTCTTGCCTCTGTGATCTGGGACAAATTTCAGCCTAAGCTGTCAGCGATGACTTACTTCACCAGACACTCATGCCCTTTGGCTGGAATATTTTCAGGGATTCTTGGTACTAAACACATTGCATTTCATGGTGATTTTATATCTTTATAAAGTGAACTAATGTCACTACAGTCTTTACCCCATAATGAGTTTTGTTCTGCTTTTTTCTTCCTGTGACTGTTGTAAGTATATATAAAGTGTGTGTCCGTGTGGCTGGATCTGTATTGGGCAGCTGGGGAAAAAAGAGTTTTACGGTCAGGAAAGCTGGCAAAGCAGTGAATAGTACCTGAAGATTGCATGGCAGTTATGGAAAGTCAATTTTCAATTCAAAACTATCTGCCTTTTTTTTAGGAAAAACATGACATTACAGAGATATACTAGTGATTTATTTGTCCAGTCAAAAGTGCTTGGATTTTGGAATGCAAATGCAGAACACGCAGTGAAACTCACAGCAATCACACAATTACCAGCCATCCACAGGATGAAGTGTGCCTGCGCGAAGCACTCATTAAGTTTGCTGTAATCACGCTCTGATTGGAAGCCGGTCAGGCAAACAAAAGGGGCTAATTTTGGGTAAAGAAATAATTTTCTGTGAGTAATTAGGATATGTATTCACGGGTAAAGCATGTTGCAAATGTTAGCTGCTACGTAAACATACTCATAATTGTTATTAATGGAGTAAGGAAATATTTTGACAGACAGCAGTCAAGATGAACTTTTCCAAGCCACAGTGCTTTCTATAGAGAAATATGAATATGGAGGGACCATCTATACATAGATACAGAGAAAGCAGATGGTGTTTTAGCCAGCTGAAGTGATATCAATAAGGCTGCAGTTTTCTTCTTTGACCCACACACCTTTGCGATCCCAGCGGGACCACGGCAGGCGAAGACTTGCTCCCCTATTTGTTTCCCCATGGCTGCAAGGAGGAGCAAGGCAAAGGCTGTTTGGATGTTGACAAGAAAGACTCCATCCCGTCAGGCAGCTCATGGCTGGCCCGGACCAGCAGCTCTCCTGCCCCTGCAGAAACTGGGCGGTTGGTTCTTGGAGCTGCCTCTGCTCTGCCCGGTGTCCCTGCCGTCAGCCTGGACACTGACTGCTGGGCTGTCAACCCCTGCCTGCCCCCGCGGGAAAGGGAGCGGGGTTTTGGCCTTTGCCAGCACTGACATTTTGAGGAAAGCACGTGCTTTCTTAGGAGGTGAACTATTTTTGGTCAGAAAACTGGAAGCCCTCAAAATGTCTGCCCCGAATTTTTCCACTTCGGATCCAATAGGAGTTTCTTTTTCCTTTCCTTTTCTTTCCCTCAAGGGGTGGGAGGGTGGAGAGGCTTCAGTAACTTTCTTTTGTCTTCCACAGGCTCTTGAGTTATTCTCTGATATTTTTAGTGCAAAATCAATGTTACCTCCACAAGAAGAAAATGTCTTCTGAACACGGTAAGCCTAACTCCTGAGCACAGAGACCTGACTCTTGGAAGATGTGCTGCTAAAAAAGAAGAGGAACGAGGGAAACTACAAAGAAATCTCTGCCCAGCTGCATCGTAGTAAAAGCGAAGACCTTGGGTGCAGGTCTCCTGCTGAAACGGGTACAGAGAGCTGTAATATTCATTTCACCGGGATGGGCCCATGATTTTCCTCTTGGACCGATTTCCCTCTGCTGGCAGCGGGGAGCAGAGCGGGTTCGTGGCCTCAGCACGGCTGCAGCTCTCCCCACCAGCTGCATCGGAGTGCACAGCGACTGGTCCCGCTGGGACCAGTGCTGGTAGTGGGAAGCGTGAAGGACGTTTCCCACTGCCCCTCCTCGCCACATGGAGGGAAGACAGGGTGTTTCACATCCCCAGTCAGACACACAGAGCTCACAAGGAAAATAAGTAATTTTGTGCAGAAACATCTCTGAGATGCTCTGGGGACTCGAACTGCACAACATTAAAAGATGTCCAGCCATGTAACACCTTTTTTGCATTTTCAGAAGTTGATATATGAGTTTGAAACACTACCTCTCATAAGTACAGTTCTAAAAAAATCTCATGGTTTCAAATGCCGATGAAATTTCCTTACAATTTCATTTGAAAAATATTTCAAGTCTTGAAGTTGGGGGAAGGAGGGGAATTTTTCCTTTTCCTTTTTTGTTTTAATGTTCCTTTCCCTTTCTCTTTTCCTCCTCCTTCCCTTTCCTCCTTTTTCCATTTTTTCTTTTTATATTTCTCCTCTTTCCTTTTTCTCTTTCCTCTTTCCTTCTTCTTTCTTTTCCTTTCTACTTAGAGAAACAATTTGCCTAATTCACTGAAGATTCCTAAAATGCTTCTCTGATCTAAAACTTCCATCTCCGCTTGAACAAGAAGCCCATAGCTGGAGATGGGCTGCGGGCTGCAAGGTGGTGCAAGAAGGCTGGGCACAGGAGTAAGTGACGGCAAATTTATGAGGTCCCACCTTATAAATTTATGTGAAAGGCAATAAAAGTGGTTTTAAGGGTGTATCTGTATGTCTATACTTCAATCTGTGATAGACCCACAAAAGCCTCATTTCCTCTGTTAGCACAAGAGTCCTCTGAACCACAGAGCTGATGGAAAGACACTGAGGTCAAAACCACTTTAGAGGGGTTTTTAATGGCCATATAAGCCAAGCTGGGATTGTGAGACTCCTACTAGGGTGCCTAGGGAAGGAGCCTCCTTATCTCCCCACTGTGGTGACCTGCTGATAAAGTCCAGCTGCCATGAATAAAAAGCCACAAAATATTTGTCTATCTAAAATGAAAAATTCCCCAGACCTTGATAAAACAGGGTGGTCAGGAGCAGTCTGGCTCAGATGGGGAGTTCGTCGTCATTCTGCCTCAGCTGATGAGAAAGAGTCTTTTTAAGTACACAGTAGCAATGCTTTTGGGGTTGGACAGAGTTCACCCACATTTAGCCGCTGAAATGTTATTCCTCTACTTTATCTCAACACCTTTGTGCTCTCGATAGCCAGCTGATACAACATGCCCAGCACGCCACTGGAGGTGGTATGAAAAGTCTCATGGAGATGCCTGTTGCCCTCTGATTTTAGATGGCCAAGACCATATGCTGAACTTTCACAGTGGTGGAGTGTTAAGTCGCTTGGAGTGGCTCGGCTGCCTGAGTGGAGCTGATCTGAGCAAATCATCAGCTATAGCCTTGACTGGGTTCAAGAGATTCCAGATGAACGCTTTTTTAGGAAAAAATTGAAAATGTAATTTGATCTAGAGACTTCATCGCTTGACTGGTCCTTGGAAAACCTGTGTTCCTCTCTGGTGGTCCATAGACCAGTGGGTGACTTTGTCCAAGTCACTTTGGCTGTGATGCCTCCCCACCTTCTGAAGAGTCAGAAAGATCCTACTGGTCACTGAGCTTCAGGCAGCAGCTTGTGTTTGATGGGTGAGAAACACCACCTAAGACCTAATGGTTGATTACAAAGAAAATATTCACCTCCAGGCTGAGTTCCTGAGCCAGCACAGCTTGCCCTTCCAGAAAGCGAGCAAAAAGTGTGACACAGACAGTAATTAAGTACCAGTTTTCTATGAAGGTCAGCCACATTTTTCCTTCTAGCTTTCATTTCTCTGAGAGGAGGGGTGGCCTTTACTCAGCCTCCTGCCCTGCGCAGGTGGTGGTCCGTCGGTGCAGCCCCATGCCCACCCCTGCCCCGGCTGCAGGCTGGCAGCAGGCAGGGGAGCCCTGAGCCAAAGCAGCTGTTGGCTTCACCGGACTTATGCTGTGAACCAGAGCTCAGGGACTTGGCTTGGAGCTTGCTCACATCCTGCTGAGCAGGATTCGCTCTGCAGACCACCCGATTTTTAATATTGGGCTGTGGATTTAACTCAGAGCAGAGCAAATCTGGGCCTGGAATCTGCCCTCCCATAAATCCTCTAGGGTCTTAGTGCTGCCATAGCTTCTCAGAGTGTGCCCGTGCAGGGCTGCCCTTGTCTGGCAGAGGGCAAAACTGCAACACCTCATGATACAAACCTCTTTCCGTTATCACACCACTGGTGGTTTTGCTGGATGGTCCACTTGGCTCACTCACCTTGGCTCCAACCTGCCAGAGAGCACACAGCGCTGCGTGGGAGGTTGGTTCCTATTAGCCAGCTTTAATAGCTGCTGCTATAAAGGCAGGCTGACAGCTGCTGGAGAAGCCTCTGCTTTTGCCCTCCTCCCCTCCGCCATGGGCTAGCTGCTTGCTGCGATGAGCCAGATTTGTTCTATTAAAAGTATTTTCCCGGATGGAGGGAAGTTCTCATGCACTCTGCCCTGGCCACCCCTGACCCGCACTGGCTCTGATGTGAGCAGCCTTTTATTCGGCACAGCTCAGTGATTGGAAGCAGACCTGAGCAGGAGACCTGCTGAGCTCACCCCAAAATGAATGAGGGTGCTGATCACGTTTGGGGCAGGCAGAGGTGGTCTCAGTCCTGGGACTGTGTGGGGAGAGCCACCAACCCGGCCCCTTGGGGCACCAGGACCCTTCGGGCACTTTTCAGTGAGCATCTCTGGGCTAACGTGCAGGTTGCAGCCTCAGAAAGCCTCTCCAGCTGCCTGCTAACTCTTGGAAACAGCAGATGTATTAGCAGGTGAATTGAAGCAGGGGTTTTCCAAGGTCTTAGGGACAAAAATTTAAAAGAGTTTGCAAAAGCCTGGATTTAGCTCTGTGGGTTTTGCAGCTGTCCTGGTGTCACCTGGGTGAGAACACGTCCTGCTGTGGGCTGCACGAATGCTGCCTGACTCCTCTCCTGTCCTTCAGTCCAACAGTGAGCCCGTCCCTGCGTATAGACACCCACAGCAGCTCAGGGAGGTGTCACAGGCAGTCACAGAGCTGGCACCTGAGCCGCTTCCCCGGGTCTAGTGCAGGGTTGTGGCCCCGGAGAGGAGCATCAGCCTGGGGCACTCCCTGCTTCCACAGAGCTCATGCCTTACAAGGTGCTTGCTGGAAACAATTTTGTCATAGAAAGCCCACTGGGACTTTTTGAAACAAGACTTCAGAAGAAAACATCTGGCTGTGCTATTTTAAACAGAAGGATTTGGGAGTAACTATGGCTCTAAGCTTCAGTTAATAAAGAAAAACTTTCAAACACTAACAAGAAATTAAGAAACCTCCCATTTAAAACTCCCAGTCAAAGTATCAAAACAAATTGAAATGTGTAAATTATTTATGAGGCAATGCTGGGCGGGCCACGTTGCCGTTAAGCTAAGCCAGGTACAAGCTAACGCTATCCGAGGATGGAAAACAGAGCTGCGGAGGCTGGCATCGCCCTTGCTGAGCTCCTGCGTGCCTGCTTAAGGGAGATGCCGGCGTGTTCACCACGCTCCCGCTGGGTCTTGTCACTGCAGCTGAACTCAGCAGGTGACATTCAAGCGTATAAGCTATGTCCCCAGTAACGCTTTTTTATGGAGCCAGTGGGGCATAATTTTAGCAGGAGAAATTTAGGCGTAAAAGGGGAATGCTCCGGCAAGCATCTCTCAGCTGGCCAGTGAGCAGCGAGTCTCTAGCAGGAGGCAGGAGGCGGTGGCCGGAGCACAGCGTGAGGTGCCAGGAGCTTGTGAGCTCTCACAACAGAGGGAAATGAAATGATTTTCTCAGTGCCACAGACCACTGTGGCAGTGAGCAATCACTTCGTTTCCCTGCGTCTTTTCATAGCGAGGCAGAAAGATTTGCTAGTTTCTGAAGCCAACATTTTTTTGATAGTAAAATGTCTCATGTTCTCACATAATTTTGACAGGATCTGGATTCTGGGAGTTATTTTTCAGAGCCCCTTACAAAAGGCAGACTCAGTTTCTTCCCAGAGAAAGCTCTTATCAGGGAAACACCCCTCCAATGAATTTCCTGTGCAGGGACATATCCTGAGAAGTGGATTTAATTTTCTCGTTGTTTGTGATGTCTAATTTAGAAAGAGAAGGAGAATTTTCCATCTGCTGTCATGTAAACACGCCTTCACCTGAACAAATCCCACCGGCCCGTTTTCAGGACTGTCCTCCGATTCAGATATCTGGTGAGCAAAACTCTCTCCGCATAAAAGGAGTTTATTTGAACTCCTCACAAGGTGTCTTGCATTGATCCTCATTTGGAAGGGGAGCCAGGCAGCACTTTTAGCCCCAGTTTAGAGTTGGAAAATTGGTGCACCAGGTGATTAAAGAACTTGACCATGGTCACATGGTGAGTCGGTGGCAGAGCAGAGGTTGGCATTCAAGATTCAGATTACTGCCCTAATTTCTGGCCACCTTTCCTTCTTCATACCCTCAGTCATTGCTGCCTTTTCCTTCTGTATAATAACAACTGGATTAACTTGTCAGATGAATGTCTACTCAAGTAGCAGTTAATTTCGAGTGGGAAGTCCAGGATGTGACACTTATACCATGAAAAGTTTATGGGCAAAATTCCTGGGGAATTCTGCACTCTGTTCATTCCTACAAGAGTACTCAAGGCCAGTTCTCCTCCAAAGGCCAGCAACGTCTACCCCTGTGCAAGACGAAACCACCCCCTCAAGTCCCGTGAGCCAGAGCTATTGTGGTGGCCATGGCTTCGGTCGCTCCCACAGCACGGGTTTAGGGTCAGCAACAAACTGTGAGCTGGTGCTTTCATGACAGGGAACCTCTGTCATTTGCCAACCGTCACCTTTAACAGTCCACACATTACCTGTAATAACTGCACCTCGCACGTCCCTACAAATTACAAATGTTTGTCTGAGGTTAAAAATGTGAATCCCAGGGCATTTATATAAAGACTTTTATGCATCCCGTGAATGAAAAATGGTGCACCGTGTACTCATTACTTTTATTTGTCATATCGAGTGAACATTTGACAGCCCAAGCAAATTCCTGCCTGTTAGCTAGGAACACGGTTACTCCTGCAGCGTTTTATAAACTTCTTTTGGCAATGGTACAAAACGCAGGGAAGTTATCGAGGCACATTCCCTGCAGCTGTTGTAATCTTTAGAAACTGATTTCTTATTTCGCCAGGGGAATAAAAATAATGATACTCACAATAATAACAATGATGACGATGATGACATAGTTATTACATTTTCATCAGAGGATCTCTAAGCACTTTATAAACTATAGCTAAGCTTCAAACTAAATAACCCTGCAGGACATATAAGTATTATACTGTATTTTGCACAGTCCCATTACGCTACAGAAAATATAGAACAAATCCTAACTTACGGACTACCTTAACTTTACTCTTTCTTCTAATCATATTGTTAAAAATTGAAATATTCCTCCCCACAATACTTTTCACAATTAAAATTTGCATCCTGAAATATTTTTAAAAAGTCTAAAGATGAGTCAGAAAGCATGAGAATACATGGGAAATCCCCTCAACCCTTCTTATGCTGTTTTCAATGTATCTACTTCAAGGTGTGAAAAATGGGAATTTTCTTATTTTTGAAACATGGCTACTGTGTTAAGTAAATGTAACAAAGTGCTTTAATCCATGTGTGGGTATCTCTTTTTATCCAGAAAACACTTTTATTTAGAATCATTGGAAAGTTTATATTTTTTACAAAAACCTGGAGATGATTCCTACTTATCCTCTTAACTTTGGACAAAATCATCTGCTAAAAAAAAAGCTTTTCATAATTAATTCCTCTCACCCTCAAATCCCTAAGGATTTTTTTTGTATTATTTCTATTTAAATTATTAGATAGGGCAATATTTGTCATCTAGTCATGTATTTGTGCAGTTTGTTTTTCCTTTACTGTTCCTTTAAGTGCAGATCACACAACAATGTACATATGCAATTATGCACTATACTAACCAAAGACAGGCTATTCAAATTGAGTACTTAAGAATATAGCTTGCAGTATGTGCAAAGCTACTTGTAGAATGCAGATTATTAGTTTTTTCTATTGCATTGTTTGGGTATTCCATACATTATGAGGGAGAATGAAAAAATCCTCAAACACTTTAAAACACAAAAAAGTGTTTGCAGAAAAGAGACCCCCTCCCTCCCAATCATTCTAATAAAAAGTAGCGATTGCTATAAAGCCACAGACAGTAAGTAAGCCTGGCCAATTGAAACTAATAATTACGTATTTCCCTTTAAATGACTTGCCTAAGGTCACACTGCAAATCAATGGCAGATTTGATAATTTAACCCAAGAGTCCTGAAACCCAATATCCTGCTCTCAGCACTGGAAAACCACTGCATAACTGGCTTCCAATCTGGGAATGATACATGATGTAAGGAGAAAGACTGTAGATGTTTCAGTTTTTTTCCCTGTGCACTGCTCAGTTATATAGAATTTCTGTTTTCCTTGGTGTAGCATAGTAAATACTTAGACGCATTTTCTGTAAAAATGCCTTGAATTGTTGTCAGAAGCTGCTGAGTTTGTCAGCTAAAAATGACATCTGGGGCTGCTGTGAGAACTACTAACGTGTGCACCTCCTTTCCTTGTTTAAAGAGTAATTCACATGGCCAAGCTGATAAACAATCTAATAGCAATAGCAACTGGGAAATTAACATTTTTTTTTCCATTGAGGAAATTTCTCAAATATTTTTTTCCAATCTGCTGACAATATCTTGACATTAAATTAGATCTAGATTTACATCTGTTTTTTCAAAGACTCAAATATTTTTATATTTCAAGATACAATTTTTTCCTGTTCCTGCATTTTCTTACCATTAATTGCAATAGAATTAATAAGGCTGAGGGGTTCTAATTTCATTTCCCCCCATTTTCTCCACTCCATGTGTTCCAAAGTGGAGGTTTGTCCAAAGGAAAAGCGATAAAATAAAAAAATCTAAACCTGAGTTTCTTTGTAATGTTTTTAAAAAAAATGTAAATGTAAAAATACAGCATTAATCTCTGGATTTCCCATTAGAATTTTAAAAGAAAAAGGAAAATTTCTGAGTGCAAAATTCATTTATGTGTAGAATGGAAAAATGCTATGTCTGTTCCTTCGGGACCTCATGAAGCAACGAGGGGGAGAAGAATCCCCTGCACCAGCAGTGGGAGGTCAGGACCTGCCCTGCAGCGGTTTCGGGTGTGCAGAGCTGTACAGAGGTACATCCTGCTGAGACGATTCCTCCCATTGAGCTGGGGGACTGCCACCTCCTTCCACACCACCGAAGCTGATTGGAGACATGGTGCTGAACTTGCTGCATGTTCTGCAACCTCCAAAACCCAGACCACGAGCTTACCCTTAGGTCCCTCCTCTAGGTGTGTGCTCCAAGGTTGTCATCAATTTTCCTGCCATCTCTGCTCCCACAACAGCCTCCTACAGCAGGTGTTCCTTGAGTCCACCTGCCCAGAGCCCACCAGCTAATTTTTCAGTCCTGAACTCAAGCGACAAAAGCTTTTCCCTGCCCTTCAGAGAGTCCGTGTGCAGGGAACTGTATTAGAATAGATTTTATTGTCAGTCAGGAAAAGGCCCCACTCACTTCTAACACAGGGTCCACAACGGCCCTGGCCAGCCACAAGGTTACAAGGACACTTTGAAGAGACCAGTTAGAAACCAGTAGCCTGGTGCTGTGCTTGGATGGTGCACATCCATGGGGTCCCTTTTCTGATCTGCACCCCCAGGATGGCCATGGTCTGAGAGCAGCTCCATCTGTGGATGAGGAAGAGCTTTTTGTCACTTTGATACTTTTCCCCATATCACTGGCACCAGACAGCCCTAAACCTAGCGCCTGTGAGATACCGGTGAGCTGGATCAGTGTTATCACTTTCTCACAACCAAAGGAAAAATCCTCCCGCTCTGTCTTTTGGGATGCTCTGCCGTCATGACCTTAAGAGAGTCTCAAGGGAAGGTGTGATGTGGCTTCCTGAGACCCTCTGGTGCAGGAAATCACCAGGGACAGATGGAGAAAGCCTGAAGGGAGTAGATGGTGGGGTACCAGCGACACTGACAAATCAGCATCATGTGTGCTCCTGAAGGGTAGGAACCTGGGCTCTCCAGAAGGTCAGCTTGCTGAAGTGGCAGTGAAAGCAAAGTCTAACTACACACAAAATTGGATAATGTGCATAATGGTAATCTGGGAAGGTCAGGTCATCCTGTGCCCTGAGGGGAAAGAGAGTGTCTTCCTGGCCTCTCCAGATGAAATGAGAAAGGCAGTACGATGCTTGTGGTTTGGAACCATGCAAAGAGGAGCCATGACTGACCATGCTCCTCTAAAAGGGTTACTTAGTGTGCGTACTTGCCTTGAGACATCTTCTGCTGCTCTGATTTTAAGGCGGCAGTGAACACATGGGCGTCTTTAAGAGGTATGGCTGCAAGACATCTTGTGACTGAGAACCTCGGGTCACCCGCCATTTCTTAAACTGTTGGCTGCGCTGAAAACTATCACACTGGAGATATAGATGGGTAGCATAGCCCAAGGACAAAATCCAGAGCAGGTACAGGACAGCAGAGGAGCCACAGCTAGCTCATGCAGATCACATGGAGCAGACACTGCCTGCCAGTATTAGGATCTTCAAATATTCCATGGAAATTTCCCACTGCTTGTTCTTTATGAGTCAACATCACTGATTTCTTCACACCGAGATCATTCACACCAAGCAGCGGTGGGTGAACTCGCTTGGCTGCTGGGTCATGGGTCAGCAGTAAGCCATCAGAGGGAGAGATGTCTTGGCCTTTTGTTGTTAAAGATGGTCTTCAGTGCTTGCCCATGGCAGATATATTGGAGGACTGTGAAGCAACCCGTGGTGGACCTGGTGAACAGAGCACATTTTTCTGCCTTCTGTAACTAGATGCACATCCTGAAAGAGTTGATTACTCCTATTGTCTTCCAACACTGGCTACATTAACATTAACCACTATTTCCTCCTTTTAGTGCCTTCCTACTCTTCCAGTTAAAATGGCCATTCCAGTGCAGTACACGGTATTTTCTGCAGAGCATTAAAGGGCTGCGGTAGGGCCATTTGAGACTTCAGATGATAGGAAGTAGTGCAGAGCAGCCAGGCTCTGGGCACAGCTCTCTGCCAATGCATATATTTTGTTGTTTTTCAGAGTAGCAGGAGAGTCTGGGAAGCAGAGTAGAATTTTGATCCCTCATCTAAGACTTGTGTGTGTACAGATTTGCTATCGTAAGTGGCATGATAAGGACTGTTCTCAGTCTGGCTGTAGGATTTAAAATAGATACTTGTTGTTATCCCAGTCTCATAAAATTCGTAAGGCTAAATCTCCTCTTGGATATGCGTGTGAATTTCCCACTGGTGGTAGAATGGCCAGAGGTCTTAAAGGAAGCTGTCAGGAAAAGATTGGAGAGAAAGACCTGTCCAAACCTTGGCATTCAGAACCAGGACCTCGTTCCCCTTTTAATCTGCTTTTTCACAAAAAAACTGCACCAGTCAATGAAATTATGCCAGTGTAGAAATCCTGGCTGGGAGTGGAAGATCAGATTCCTGGATCGAACTTCATGACTTCATAGTTTGATCTGGGCTATCTGAAGAGCTCAGACTAAGACACTGTGATCTAGCATTTAATCTTTGCCCCAGGGGCATCTGGAGCTGAAGTTCTCTTCAGGCTTATTTCTTGTTTGAAATAAAATCAGGTATGTTTATTCCATAAAGTACAATGGAAAACTGTGAAACTTAAACAGACCTGTGACCCCTGTATGTGTTCTCTAACATGCTACACATTACCAGAAGAAATACCATGGGCAGCTCTCCTCCCATGGCAAAGTGTCCAGCTCGTGTCAGGTGTGCAGAACAGCTCACCCCAGGAATGCGCTATTTAAACTTCAGCAGAAATATAACACCAAGGACAAATTAGCTGAAGTGTCATTAGTTGGGGCCTTCTGTGATATCAGTAGGAGACATCACCTGATAAGAGGCCACTTTGCAACCCTATCCTGTGTTTCTCTTTATCATGTGTCTAGGCGATGCTTGGAGAACATGAATCTGTTAGCAGTCAGTTTACTTGTGCCTTGCCAGGTCCATCTGCAGGCTTGTCTTTTCCACTGTGAATTATTGTAACATCAGAAGTGCCACCTGCTTCTCCTTGGGAAAAAGCCAGTGTGGAGTAAGCAGCCAGCAAAGCTGTCTGTGATCTATCAATCTTTCTTGTAGCAATGGTGTCCTAAAAGACGTGAAAATTGGGAGATGAATGCCTAGAAGCAGGATGTGAGCCCCTTAGCTCCACTTTGGGAATGTCTTTCCTTAACCGCTTGTAATTACACCACATTTTCCATCACAAGAGATGAAAAGCCTGTCCATGCCCCTGACACACTTCACTACTGTAATGAATTTGGAAAGCAACAACCAGGCAATTGATAAAGTCTGGAAATTACTCCAGAGATAAGAATGAAATTTAATCAAGGATGGTGAGGATAGATGTGGACTGCTAATAACATGAGATGTTTGATGCGTGTGGTTCACACCTGCTCATCTCACCTCAGCATCACCATTTGGCTGGCTCTTTTGCAAAAAACCCAAAGAAATCTTCCCTCAGGTTACATAATTTCTCAGATCCAGAAGTAGGCACATACCATATTCACAACTAAATAGCAATTTTACTGAAAAAGTTTGATGAAAATATTGACCTTAATAATGCGTGAGAGATTTTGAAATGAAATCTTTCATGTTGCTATTTCAATGAACGTCAGCTTCCAGCAACTGCTCAGGCTCAACGCTTGCAGCATGGTGTGGCATTAGCTTATCTTGCACTTTTTTTCGCTTTTCACTTTGATGCAAAATCATGCTTATAAAAGAAGCAGACTAAAGATTGCTTTGGTCAGACTTTGTGTTCCAGCAGGGTGGTATGCTGGAACTGTAGTGAAAGGTGATTGTTGCTGTTTATTTAATAAAATGAACCAAACTCTAACCATATATTAAGATAAAGTTCAGCTCTTAGCTTTAAGATCTATTGTTTCTGGGGAGAAAAAAAGAGTTTTTCCCAGGCTTATTTTTGCTTCTGACACTGCTTTCTTTCAAAACATATCTTTGGAGAAACTTCTGTCACTCATTCTTTGGGATACGTGTGAGCTATGCTGAGCACCATCTTCTCCTGATGAGGTGGATCCCAGTTACAACAGGGTCCCATTTCTCTCATAGAGTGAAATCTGCCCTCCTACAGCTCCAGGTCTCTCGGGTCTGGACAGGTTTCTATTCAACTGGCTCTAACAAACACTTCTAATATGTACTGAAAAGGTGCAGCTCCCTGGTAGAAATGGTGCCAACAACACATAGCTGGATCTGGTTATCTGGGCAGACACCTCGCTCCGTGCAGCAGATGGGCTCATCTCCCTGCCATGAGCACCTCACTATGCTGCAACCAGAATTTTAATTGTAGCATTTTTTAGCTTTGCCTTCTGTACAAACAGCAACCCCTATGTAAATATAGCTACACAAGCAGGGTTTGGTGTGAGATCCCAGGGGCCACCAGGCAGGATGCCTTATGTCAAGGAGAGGGTAGAGAGCTGAGGGGCTCTTGCAGAGAACATCTCATTTAGGTCTTTTTAGCCTAGAGTGTTATTTGCTGTTGAAAAAAATGATCTTAAACTCTTCTAATAGAACAACAGTAATGCAGCCTACCTGGAAAAGAGAAGCTCTGTCAGAAAAGCAGGCTTAACAACCAAGAAACCTTGAGGGCTCCCTCCCTAGCCAATTTATGTCCCTCTCATTTCACCCTCTATTATGAAGCCAATGGCAACTTCCTGAGCCTAATTAGCTCCAAAAATATCTGGCACAAATCAGCAGTGCTGTAGTAGAGATCTGCTGATTTACCCTAGCTGAAAAACTGGCCCTGGGAGTTACTATCTCCTAGGACTGATTAAATTTTGTTTCAGGGAGTAGGTGTGGGGTGTCTTTTTTTCCTTTCCTCCTTTTTCCTTTCCTGTCTTTTTCGTCCCCTCTATCAATGGGGTTGGGAAGTTCATTTTGAAAACAAATCAATCCTTCTACTTTAATTGGCAGTTATGTGCTCTGCAGAAATACTTATAGCTTTATCTTCTGCTAGGTGGAGAGCAGAAGCACTTGTATCTGATATTATTCTTTACACTCATCCCAGGGAATTGCCATCCATAAGGAAACAATTTCAATATCAGTAACACTCAGTTATTTATGTTTTAACGTGAACTAGTACCTCACCCTCTGCTGCTACTTTCTTTTTGCCAGTGTTCTTGCTGTTCTGAAACCAATGCATCAGGGGATTTTTTTGTTTGAGTTTTGGGGTTTGTTTGTTGTTGTTGTTTTTTTTTCTCTTTCTGGAAAGGTAGGAAGCTGTGCAAGAAAAGTCTGTATGAAGTAGATGTCGTGAAGCAGGGGAGCTCTTCTTTATGGCCGAATCCTGCTTCCTCTGTGCTAATTGGTACAGAATAGCAACGAATGTGGATGCTAAAGTACAAGAAAAAGAGCTGAGTGACCTCAAACCCAGACAATATCATGCTAATTATTTCACATAAATCACCGTATAAGAAACTTTGGCACACTCTGTTCATTCAACAGGAATAATTTGTTACAGTATACGGAAGAAAACGCTGGCCAAATTGGAGCCCTGGTTCACACAGGAGTGAATTCATTGATTAAATACAATTGTGTCTGATTGTGCATGAACTGAATTGGAACTGTTGTTCATAACTCTGTGGTCATCATTGCTAAACCAAAGTGCATCCTTCAAAATGCAAGCTGTGGGGTAGTTCACTAAGTGGCTGTGCCTCATGCAAAATTAAAACCTTCTCTCAAGTATAGGCTGGAGACTTTGTGACAGCAGGGTCTCCTCAAAGGGGTCCAGCGTTTCGTGCCTCTAGTCACAACGAGAATACCGAGTAAATCGTCTTCTTCAGCACTCTGACTCTTCTCCACTGAGACACACACAAAGTACCAAGCAAAACGAGTAATGTAAAACGGCCACCCAAAATATAGGACCCTACTGGATGTTACAAGCAGAGAGGAGATCGGCAATGGATTCAGGTACCTTTTCCACAGTTCTGCTCATTTACAAGGGTGTACAAATCCTGCGTCCCTGCGTGCAAGAGGAGTCACACCACTGGAGGCAATGTCTCTGTGTGCAACCTCTGGCAAGGTCCTCAGCCAAAACCCCATCTCTTCTCTTGAGACAGTATCTGGGTGAACTTCAAGCCAGCAGAAGCTTTTTTGTCAGCCTTTTGTTTCTTGCTTCTCATTCACCCAGATTTTCTTTCCAGAAAAACAAAAGAAAACATTCACAGCTTTCTGATTCAGAGCAACCAAGGAGCTGCGTGTGTTCCAATTTCCCTCTCCTTGGCCTGAATAAGGAGAAATATATAAATCTAGTGTTAGTGAAGTTCAGTCAACATACCCCAAAAATGTCATTTCCCTTTTCTCTGCTCCTTGCATGTAACTTGGTGCTTTTGCAGAATGAGAGGAAACAGAAGCATGGGACCAAAGCAGTGTTTCATGGTCAAAAATCCATATTTACTTCTTGTGAAAGGAACAAATATTTGCACCCATCAGCATTTTAACCTCAAATGATTTCATTTTGGAATCCAAAATTGCGGAGGGAACATTTCACTTTGGCTTTGCTGATGTACTCCAGTTTGTGTAACTCCTCCCCAGACTGCGGATTGTTATGTTGGTAGCTTTCATCCTCACCAGCTGATCTTTTTCCCACTGTCATGTTGATTTATTTGTCTTCATTGGGATTCTGATAACATTTCACCAATAAATTAGTTTTAAATTAAACTTTCTGTTGTGTCTTTTATGTTGGGCCCAGTGCATGTGCTGGAAAGGAAATTTCATTTCAGAGATACTTTATTCTTCTTTTTATCGCCATCTTCAGCTACAGACTCACCAGCTGTTACATTTATTTTACTTTGGGTGAAAGTTGTAAAGGCACTGCATAAATTATGAATAAAAATTTGCTGCTAGTGAAGATGAGCAATTGCAAGAAGTGTTTTAAATAGCCATAAACCAGAAGCAGTGGTACATACAACTGAGGGCGCAGCCTAGCAAGGGAACCTGTCCTAGTTTATATGATACCTGAGAACAGAATGAAACCCCGCAGTGGCTGTCGCTCCAAGCCTTCCCATTTCCTTGCTGCTAGACCAGTACAGACACCTGAAAGCAGCACTGAAACAGTCTGGCTCAGAGCCTGCATCCGCTCTCAGTTTGTCTTTATCCATTTCTTTGGGTACATCGTTGTCGCCCCGTGAGCAGGGAGCACTCTCCCTGAGCGGCTCAGGCAGGGCTGGGGACACTGGCTCTCCTGGGTCCTGGTGGGGTGGGACTGGTCGGAGGTCTCAGCAGGACTGTCCCCCCTTACCTGCCAGCTGGGGTCCCCAGCAGCCTGCCCTCCTCCCCAGCATGCCCCTCCCACAGTTCAGCCTCAGCTTTTCCTCCACCGACATGGCTGAACAGCTTTTAATGGTTAAACCGAGAGCAGTTTTTCACCTGCTGGGGGATCCTGGGGGAAGCAGGATCGTGGCCGACATGCAGTGGTCCAGGAAAAAGTGTTTTCCTTTATATAAATCTAACAAAAAACGAGAGCAAAGCAAAGCTCTGCAGCAGTTTGTTACATCCTGACATCCACAGCAGTCTGGCCCCACTGCAAGCATGGGCAGAGGGGAAGAAAAGAGGCATGAGACCAAATTTTGTTTTGATCGTGCCAGGTGAGGCTGTGTTTGCTCTTCCTCAGCATCACGCCGGCCACCTCCGTGCTTTTAAACAAGGCAGGAACTTGTATCCCTCTGCACCTAGTACGCATGATAGCAGGACCTCCCTCCACCGCTGCACAGGGCTGCTGGGCACCTGGGGCGCGCTCCGGAGGGATGGCCGAGGAACCCACCGAGGCCGGGCGGCCGCCTTGCCCATGGGAAACTCGGCCCGCAGGTTGCACTGAGGTTTTTCCATTTTAGCAGCACTCTGAGGTGATGAGAGGAGGTGAAAAATGCATGCTTGGCTTAACTGAATTCCAAAATGGGGGATTTTATGGCATAAATATAAAAGCACCGAGCACTGTTTCTGTTGTAGTTTATTTTTGTAGCAGATGCCATTCATTCTCCCCTTGCCCCATCTTTTCAGCGCATTGTAAGTCGCAATGATGTATAGTCTTCTTGATGAAGCACTTATCTGGGGCCCATTACTGTAATGACAGAGCCCTCCATACTCTTTTGAGGTTTTATTATCAGAACGACCGCCTTGCTTCAAGCTGATTTTCATAAATCATCATTTTCTCATAAGCTTAAAGGAAAAAAAGGTCTTTTGGAAACCTGTGACCTACTTTATTGTGTGATTCCTCACCACTGGTCCAGCTGCCAGACCCAAAGGCAGAGGCACATCAGCTCATGGTTTGCTTCCAGGAGATTATTTTATATTATAACATTATTTTATAATCTCCTGGGTTTGAGTGGTCTTGCTTGCTAGCCTTTACAGTGCCTTCCTCAGTACTATAACCTTGAATTCTGTGCAGACTGGAATTGCTGCCAGACCCATGCACATAGGAACTGACTGCCTAAATCACACCTCCAGCCCTCGGATGGAGCTTCATGTTCCCAAGGGGGCAACTTGAGGAACACCTGCCTTGGCCACCCTGTCCTCCAAAGTGGGAAGGTCAGTTGGGAGGTGTCTGGTCAGAGGAAGGAGAGCAATGCTCCTTCCCCGTGGAGGTGCTGGGAGGAAACCCTGGGAGGACGCACACCTCCCGCCAGCTCAGTGCCTCTCCATCAGCCCACTCCATCTCTGCCTCAGAGCAGAAAGAGCACTCATGTATTTTCCTCTGTGAGCTCTTATTATTTTTGGATAGGAAATCCAGAGGAATTCTGAACAGAAGCATGGAGAAAGAACAAACCTCTTTGTCCTAGTCCCCAGGATAAACATTTCCAGTACCGGAAGAAAATTAGGGCTCCTGAGGATCTCAATCAGTGCCTGCATCTCAGCACCCATGTGCAGGACACCCCATCCAGCTCTCCTGGCGGTGGCATTTCCCAGAGCAGATTTTCCCCTCGCGTCCTGACTACTTCTCACCATCTTGTCTGCATATGCCACCTCTCTGCCATTTGGGACATCTTGAGCCCTCTCTTTTCTGTCACACCCCCACTGCATTGAAAGGCCACATCCCCCAGGCCCGAGGTCACCTCCCTGCTGCCAGTCCCACGTGACGGAGCAGCCGCTGCGCCCACCTCCCTCCTGCCGTGGGGCAAGAGCTTCCTCCCACGCTTTCCGCTGGGCAGTGTTTTCCTAACAGATAATGCAAAGAAGTCGGTTCTCATCCCCCGCTGGCTTCGGTGGCTCTGGGATTTCTCTCTCTGTCACGGGAGTTGTGCAACTCTGCATTTCCCTCGTGTTTTATGTCTCCTGATTTCCTCTCCTGGCTGGCCATCGTAGCAGAGTCTCCGCGCCAGGCAGGCTGCTTTGCTCCCTGGTGGGGCTCACTGTCGGGGTGCTTCTGCTTTGGGATCGGCAGGGATCCTGCCCGTTCCGGTGACCGCTCTCTTTCCCAGGCATTGGGTCACTTCTGTCTTAGTTGTTTGTTAAATCTTTGGATGTAGTTCATGTCTAAGTGACAATTTCATCTGATATTTTTGGATGTTAGTTATTTTAAGATTTAAGGAGATTTTTTTTTTTGGCAGATGAACTCATCCCGCTGTACAAATAAGGGGGAATCAGAGATATTTATGAATTTGGGATAAACACAAAAAAATGGTTTCCTTTAAGGAAAAAAATGAGTCTGTTTAAATGCTAAACAATATTTGTTTTCAACTTTTTCTAAACAGAAGCATTCTTTTGCTTCTGAACTAGATTTTAATTTATAAATTGGCGTCAGTTATAAAAATGTTTTTCAAAAGTTTGCATAAAACTACCCAAATGAGCCATTCTTCATTTCAGTCAGGGTTTTTGTGATCTTTCTTTTTTTTTTTTTCTTTCCCCAGTTCCTTACCAGAATCCAAGAAAGCCCTTGGTGCTTGGATTTGCAAATCGCCGTGGTGTGAAGAGCTGTTCCCCCTCTTTGCCACAGCAGCTTTCTTAGCCTTGGTGTCTGTTTCGTTACTTCTTCCTTAGCATGTGGCAGAGGGACAGCTTTCATGGCTGCCTTGACCTGGAAAGGCCCTTCCAAGGACACCTCTATCCTCCACTGAAGCTGTTGTCAGCCACAGTTCCTGGGAAAGGAACTCATTAAATTTCTTCTCCTGGGCTAATCCAGTGGGACTTTTGGTGGTGGTGGTTTTTTCTCTTTCTGCTGATGTGCCTTTTACGTCTCTATTTTTTTTACTGTATCTCTTTTTTAACTCCTGCCTTTTTTGTCTGGCTCTGTGCCAGGATTTTACAGCCAAGGTAGATGACCACAGCTACACTAGACAGATAATGAAGACACATGAGTCAAATCTGCTACTGGTTTACTTCATTTTGCTTTTCAGTTTGTGGAATTTCTAAAGGAAGCATATACTCCTGTGTAGCAAATTTGAGCCTCCTGCCACAGGTAAATTCTTAGTTACTCTTTGTGGTCCCCTTTGAAATTGTGTTTCTTCAGCCTCTTAGGGATTTCTAGGCCACAGGTTGAAACCACTGGCGTAGTGTGCTGCCTTAGTGAGGGAGCCGAGGGTGGTATTTGAGTGCAAGGGGCGCAAGGTCCCACTACTTCAGTATTGTTAAGAGCTCTGTTGCCTCAGGTTCTTCAGCAATGCCTCTCAAACGTGTCCTGAATCAGCAGTGCTGAGGGCAGCCTTTTATGCACCAAATCAAAATGCAAAAATTTAAAAGAACTGGCCAAATAATGTCTTCTTGATACATTTGGCCCTCTCCAAGTCAATGGGTTTAATGAATGTAAATCCTTACAGCCAATGGGATTAGCATGTGCAAATTCACCCTAGAGGAAACCAGATGATTGGATGAGCTTTTGTTGAAGTCACAGTATTCCCTGTCTGCAATTAGTTACAAAAATTTTTAATTGCAAACTAATTTATTCAGCTATTGTCTGTGTGCAAAGTTTCAATGAATTTTGACTAGATGGAACATTTTCATGGTCTGCATTATTTCATTGTTGAGATATTTCAAACAAAGGAACAATTGGAACAGATTTCTTAAAGGACTAAGTTTCTAATTAATTGCAAATCACAAACTAACAAATTACCAGACCATTCATTTTGTACCCAGAGGGATAAGTGCTGCCAATCTGGGGAGGAGACCGTATTTTTCAAACATAACAAAGTAACTGAATTCCTGTTTTCAGTGCAAAACGGAACTGTGCTTTAACTATGAAATCCAAAATCGTGTCTGTATTAGAACAGTTCTAATTTAACTATAAAATTCAATTATCCGCTGATGATACTCTCCCATCTGATTCCCTTGCAGAGATTTCCATCATTTCCCTAATACTATCTTTGGCCATCACCTGGAGGCATCTGTTCTAATGACTGCTGCCACTTCTCCTCTTCATTAGTTTCCTGACGCCCTTAGTTTTTGGCACTGATTTACAGCATTCAAGACAGGAAAGCAGCCTGAGTACCTTAACTCAGTGTCACTTGCAGACCGGTGCAGTGATAGGACAAAACACATCATAGCCTCACAGGAAATAGCTGGGCCCCCACAAAATGTTGCTTGTTCACCAGATGTGCTAGACCCGAGCAGTTAAGAAAACAAAAGGTGGCACTGAAATAAATTAGCAGCAAATTTCCAGCTCTGAGATTTTAAAATAAAAAAAAAAAAAGCCGGTTAGGTTATAAATTTTAAAGAGATACATAGAAGCATATTAAAAAAGAGAGGGGAAAGACGGTTTCAATTAATTGATTTAATTTACTCTATGTTTTCTGAACGCTCTTCTTCTGACATGGGGAATAACAAGTACTGGAGATAAGTTACGCCTGGCTGTGTGTATGAATTATGGATTCTTGAAGGTGGATGATTCTGGCAGGGCTCCTCCCCTGCCCCTCCTTCCTTTTACGATGCCTGGAAGGTGGTATTCATTTCTGGGCCCTCTTGTGTGCAGGTGGGCATGAAAGGTGCCACCCTGTAAAGTATAGAGGATGGCTGAAGAACACAGAGCCCTTTCCAAGCAGTGGGAGCTGAGCAACGCAGCCACCAAGAAGGTTAGGAACTCAGAGGGTCTCAGTTCCTCTCAGGGGAGCAAAGGAGCGATGGCATCGTGAGGGGCTGCAACAGGGCAAGGATCTGTCCTGGAGCCACGTGTGACCATGGCCACACTCTTCCTTCCCACAGGCTCTGTTTCCCTCCCTGCTTTTGCCCAGACAAGGCCTTGAGGATAAGGATTGCTTGGCTGCCTGGGTCCATCTGCACTGACCTGCCAGTGCTTCACCCGAGTCCCTCTGTGGTCCTGGCGGTGCAGACTGGTGGCCTGGCACAGCATGTTACGAATCCCAGCCAGGATGCAACCCAATCCCTCTCATTGCATTTAGGAAAAATGGAGACAGAACTACACCTGGGCTTTGCCCTAATACAGACACTGACAGGCTACGTACCTGGGGCCATAAAAATGGGCATGCACTCAGTGCTTATACAGTAACCAGCACTGATTTTTTTGCTGCCAAGACCTCCTTGTGCTAATGTAAGAAAATCAGCAGGCATTAATTTATTTCATTAGATCTGTCTTACCTCCCCAGCAGCAGAAGAAATCTGATAGCCAGGAATATTTGGCAGGGGGGAGCGGCGCTGTTTAGGCTGATCATTACTATATGTAAAATCATTACTATTAGAGCACTAACCGAGTTACTGGGTTATAGTATCAGAGATTACACACCTGCATCCTCTGCTACTAAGCCTTAAAGCTGCAGGAACCTCAGACAGGGAAGGATCTCCAGAGAGAGAGGTCTCTTGGGGCCCAAAGTAGTGTATTTTCTCCCTTCCTAGAAGGCATTTGCCTAACCTGTACCTAAGCCTCTCCAGTGAAGGAGATTGGACAATCTTCTGCTCCGCTGCACCGGCTCCGCTGCACCAGGCTCCAACCTAAGCAGCCTTTTGGTGCGTGTTTAGCTCATCTCTTCTTGTCCTTACTTTCAACCAGAACAATTGCTTGCTGTCATCTTTATTAGACTTTTGTGCATTTAGGAACCAGAGTCTTGCCTCACCTTCATCTTCTCTAAACTAAACAATCTTCTCTAGACTAAACAAATGCAATTCTTTTTACCTCACTGGCTGTACTTTCCAAATCTCTGATCATAGTTGTGGATCCCCCCTGGATTGTCTCCAGTATGTCTATATCTTTAATAAAGTACAGTGCCCAAAACTTAATAAAACCTTTCAACCGAGACCTCCACACCAAAGTGCAGAGCTGAGTAATAGCTCTCTTTGTCTTACGGGTGATGCTTCCATACATAAAACTTGGGCATTTGTATTTTTTGCCAGGGCACTGCACTTTCAACGCAAATCCAGCCTGTCATTGCCTACATCCCTCAGACCTTCTTCTGCCCAAACCACAACACACTTCTTACAAATTTCTTCCAGCTTTATAGTTGGAAATTTGATTTCTCCTTCCTGAAAGTGGCACTTTATCCTAGCGGTTACTTAATCAGGTTGGCTGTGGACCATCTTTCTAGATCATTTCTGCTCTTTGATCCTCTGACTTTGATTCTCTTGAAACTTCTCCAAGTTTAATGGTAACCACAGATTTCATCATCTGCCTCATTAGTGAAAAGAATGGAAACAGGCCCAAGAAAAGATCCCAGAGGAATCCCGCTTGAACAACTTCCTATTTGATAGGAACAATTGATAACTGTGTTTTTGGAGTGAAGTTCACCCGGTTGTGCACCCGTCCTGTTGTGATTACATTTTAGCTCATACCTAATGCGACGATGTCGGGAGGCTAAGATAAATCACATCCACTTGCTCTTCTTTATTCACTAAGCCAGCTACTCTGTGAAAAAGGGAAATTAGACTAGTTTGACATGATCTGTTCTCGACAAACTCAAGTGGACTGCTTTTTATCACCATACCATCTTCTAGGTATTTAAAAACTGATTGTTTAATAACTCATTCCAGATTTTTTGGAACTCAGGGTGAGTGGTTTATAGCTTCCTGGGGTCTCATTATTCCTTTTTAAAGATCAGCACTAGAGTCACCCTTCTCCTGTGCTCTAGGGCTCGTCCTGTGCTATGTGACTCCTTTACAATAATTGCTTTACAACAATTGTTAGCGATTCACAGATTACTTCATCTTATTCCTTGAATAGGTTCAGGTGAACTTTATGAGGCCCCGCTGAATTGTATGCAGTTGGCTCATCCAAGTGTTCTTTAACTTGGTCTTTTCCTGTTTTGGCCTGCAGTCCTACCTCATTTTAAAAATAATTTAGTTAATTAGCTGGTCACAAACAGCTTTTTTTAAAATAAGGGCTGGATCAAGAGACACACCAGGCTTCTCTGCATCATTTGTTATTTGCTCTCTTTTCCTGTTTAGCAATGGATCAAGACTTTCCTTTTTCTTCCTCTAATTAAAATATATTTATAGAACTTTTCCCAGTTCCCGTTTATGTCCTTTCCTAGTTGAAATACCTTCTGTGCTGTAGCAGCTCTGCTTCTGTACCCAATTGTTTGTCTTATTCCCTTGTACTTATCCTTAGCTATGTGTTTGCATTACCCCTTTCCATAGTAACCTCTTTTTAAAGTCCTCAGAAAGCTACTGATGCAGCTGGAGTTGTAACTTTATGTGCCTGGTGTTCTTCTCCACAGGGGTAGCTTGCTCTAATGTTTTTAATATAGCAGTCTTTTAGGATCTGCTCGGTCTTCTACTCCTGCTGAAAACCTTGGTTATCTGCTGGAGAGATTTTAGTTACTCTCTTGTTTTTTCTACACAGTTTTGGATAACTAGAATCTCCTATTGCCACCATATTTCATTGTTTGGCTATCTTGTGCAAATGCTTGTAAAAGCTTCTTCTACTTCCTATTAGTGATTGGATGGCCCATAGCAGATCTCTGTCTTAAGCTTCCCCGAGGTCGGCTGTGTCACAGCATCTGAACAAAGACTTACAGTTCTTTCTGTTCCCCTGGCTCCCTGTGCTTGCCTGCAGTGGTCAACACATCGCTCCTGTATTTACATTTTTGTCTACTTTATAACTGATGTTTCCGATTCTCAGGCTACAGCTAAGGACAACACTTTTTTCAGTTAACTGAAGGCTTCTGCAACTGAACTTCTTCGAGTCTGCTTAAGAGGCCACTGTCTGATTATTTAATAGTTTGGGATAACAACCCCAGTTTGGGATAATCTCAGCCACAGGCATTCCTCCATACCTCTGGGGCTGTTTCGGATCAATGTACAGTTCAGCTGAACGAGTTGATCGCAATTTGGTGTAATGCCTTCTTGAAACTAAAACAAGATGCACAGACTCCTAGAGAGGGATCTAACATGGCTCTTGGCAAAACCAAAGAGCAATCCACTCCAACATGTAGCAGTCTCACCTTAAAGAAAAATACCCAGAGACACCATGGTGCACGAAGATTTGATACCCATCATTATATGCTGTCTCCTGATGTTCTGCTGGGACATTAGCTCTTTTTGATCTCACAGAGAAACCGTGACCCCCTCACCTCCACCAGCCCCTTTCTGGAAGGTCACCCCCCAAGTCATCACCAAACCCGTGGAGAAACTGAATTCTCCCTTGGCAGGACACCAGCATGACTTCAGAGGTATGCTTATGCTCCTCAAGTTACAGACATACCTAGACAAGATGGTTTTATTAGGGCTTGCTCTTGCTCTTACTGAACTTGGGGCTCTAATGACATAATCGGTGCAGGATCAGGCCAGGGGAAATGGAGTTAAGCACATGCAGAAGCCCTTGAAGGACTGGAGCCGAGACTGCAATTCTTGTTTGGCCTGGCGCGTCATTTGTGACCCATCCCATTGTTCTGAGCTTAATGCTTATTCATTTCCTCTTTGCTTGTGTTTTAATATATTATTATTTTTAATTGTGCCTTTTTTATTTTAAAGAAACAACAAAAATAAACTCCCTTGGGCCACAGAATGAGGATCAACACAATCGGGTCAAGGGACTGCTTTTAATCTCAGCACTGACTCTGATACAAACATGAATTTCAAGGTGACGGCTTTGCCTGGAAGCTTCTCGATTAATAGCTTTAGTCCTGGTGTGACTTCTGGGAATGCAAATACTCCTAGCAGGAATTCAGAAGGACCATTATTTTAGAGGGAAGAAGGATACTTTTGAGAGGATAGCTAAGATATTGAAGGGGTCTTCCTCATTGCAGGACTAACATTATGCATCCTACAAAAATCTGTAAATAATTTTCCTTTACACCACTAAACTACACTGAAACACTGCAATTGAAGCTCACATAAATTGGGGATCTTCTGTTCTGCCCTATGTCACGTCTCTGTAGTGGAGAAGAAGTTTATGCTCGGAAGTGACTGGAAGGGATGGATGTTTTCATAATGAAGAGACAAGCACAGTAACATAAAGAGAATTTCCTCAAATTCCTCACTCTCTCCTTAAAAAGGGAACTCTAGGGAAGTGTTATAGTGGAACACACAAGATGGGTCTGCAAACTGGAGCTGTGGTCCAGGCATATATCTTTTTCCATTAAGAGGCTGAAATGCAGTCTCTTTGTAAAGTGGCTGCAATTACTTAACAGTCAGACTGAAAATTAGCAGAATTAATAGGTATTTAAACAATGCCAGGGCACTTTGATTAAACATTGAAGACCGGAAGGGCCATGCAAATTATACTTTGGTTACTGCAGTTCCACTGAGAGTGTAAAAAAACTGCCATATGATCTCCCTTGGGCAGAGGCAAAAGATATTTGAAAGCTGCTGTTTTGAATTATGATGGCACGTTTATGGAAAACAGACAATGTTGATACCACAAAAATGTGATGAGTACCATTAACAGTGAGCACCACACAGCAAACCATAAACCCAAGTGCCTTCAAAATGTAAAAAATTCAAGTCAGAGGATTTGTTTAGGGAAGGGATTAAAAGCACGCAAAAAAAAAAAAGTTCTTTTAGCCCTTATACCGTTTGCCAAGAGCTCTTTAAATAGAAGCTAGAAAAGCTATTTATGCCTTTGCCAATTAGTAAAACATATTCCCTTCTGTACAGAATATATTAATAGTAAAATTATGCTACAAACAGAGACAAGAGATGCTGTCGTAAGACTTTCCTTTAAGTTATTTCTGTAGCCATGTTAAAAGAAGTGGTGCTTGATCTAATTTTTGAATAATGGGAGACAGAGCCACCTTGGTCTTTTGGCTGCTGGTCCCTATTCGAGGCAGGTAGGCAGCGACTAACGCTGTTACTGATTTGGACAAGCAAAACTTCCCCAAGCAGAGGCTGAAAAACATTGAAAGAGTTTACATTCAAGAGGAGATTAACAAGATGGGTCATGATAAATGTATGAAGAGAGTGGGTGGGATAGATAAGAGAGAGGGGAATTAATATTCACATTGTCTTTAAAACAAGAGCACAGAGATCCAGTGAAACTCAGCAACAGAAGCAAATATAATAGTGATAAGGGGAAGCACTTGTTCACACAATATGGCAACTAGACACGGGAGCCCCTAGTTACAGGATGTTTTTGAGGTTAGGAGTTTATCAGGATTTATGTAGAGAGCACGAACATGCCAAGTCATCACTGTGAATGCTAAAGAGAGCCAGGAACCAGAGCAGCTTCCTGCAGTAGTGGGGGAGCATCGTTTCTCTCCCAGAGGTGGTCCATTGCCCACCTCCTGCTGTCAGCTGCAGGACCCCCGCCCAGAGGGCCCTGCGGTGGGATGGGCTTTGGCAGCTCCTCTCTCCCGCTTGGCCAAGTTTGGTGGAGTCAGTCTGGGCCTTGCTGAGTTCCCACTGCAAAGCGGATGGTGCTGAACTGAGCTCCTGGCAGGGTCAGGGACTGCATGGGCCATGGGGAGCATGGTTCCTTCAGTCCACAAGACACTCTTCTTCCCAAAGCGGGCAAAAATACCTCATCTCTACACAGGCAGAAGACCTGAACACCCGTCGTTTTGCTGGGAAACTCTATGTTTCTCTGAAATGAGAAACAAAATGGAGCTCCACTCCTTTCCTAAAGGTCGCTGAGGCAGGTGCTGATGCAGACACCTTCAGGCTGCAGCCTTGACTTCCCATGCTGAAGCGGAGCTGCCTCGGAGCCATAGAGGAGCTGTGCGGGAGCGGGAGAGAATCTCTTGCTCCAGGGAAGACCCATGATGGCCTTTGCATTCCGGGAATCTGTGACCCATTTCCACGACA
Organism: Burhinus oedicnemus; assembly: GCA_008921705.1. Lineage (NCBI taxonomy): Eukaryota > Metazoa > Chordata > Aves > Charadriiformes > Burhinidae > Burhinus > Burhinus oedicnemus. The sequence goes on from VFFE01006220.1 coordinate 1,574,155, forward strand.
TTGCCCTGAAGTTTGCTATTGGGAAGCAATCCTTCACTCTGAAATCCCTTATCTTGAGGGAGAATGTAATATTTATTATCTTTCCCCTGTTTACTGCACATGCTGATAAGCAGCTCTGGGACCAAGGAGCTGTCAGAGTCTATCCCTTTTTCTTTCTAAGGGCTGATTAATTAAAAAATAAATAAATCGTTAGTTGAACTTTCAGTAACTGTTTTAAAAAATTCATGCAGTGTTGGAAAGGTCAATGTCCAAAGTAGTTCGTGATTCAGATCCCAGCAGGTCTGATGGCTGTCTGGTTTCTCCAGGGCTAAGTGGGACACCTGAGGGGAGGAGATGTTGGTCATTAATCCAGGAGTCAGCAGCTGGCCAAGTCCAGTGATCTTAGCAGAAAAAAACCATGTGCATAGTGTGTGGTTTCTTAAAGCCTGGGTTTGTTGCCTGGCCTGCCAGTCTGAAGAATGGCTTGCTTTTGCAAGTTTAATAATAAAATGGATGCTAAGGTCAGGGATAGGCCCATACTTTAGACATCCAGCTGGAGCCCTAAGGATGCCTCACAGGAATTAGCCAGACAGGAGGATTTTGATGTATTTTATGTGAAACTGATGAAAAAGAATTGCTTTTGGAGGAAGGTCACATGCAAAGCCAATGCAGGCAGTCATCTTCATTACTGATGTGTCTTCTCCATGTAGAAACATGGGCGGGGAAGAAAAGAGGTCTGATTTTGACTAATGATCAGTCAGAAGGACTCCATGATGGGGCAACATGTGTTCCTGAACACAGCACGATTGCTTTAGGGGAACGTTTCTTTTCATTTGATGAAAGCAACACCGTCACAGTATATATATTGGTAGCCTTATCCTTCTCTCCTGATTCTCCACTCATTTCATTGCAATTGCTACTCTTTTATGGGGAAATGTAAGAGGAAAAGCAAGCTAAGCACATCAGAAGAAAAATGTATTATTACTGGGATTAGACCATTTTGTACAAAGAGATGAGAGACTGCAAAGGTATTGTGATTAATGGTCCAGCAGGTGTGCTTTTCTTGCTAAACTACCATCCTAGTTAATCTCTGCTGTATTTTCCAGCATTACAGTGAAGTTAGAGTAAGTCATTGACTGCAGTTTAACAAAACTTTGGCTGTGGCAGCAGTCTGTGAACATGTCCTCTGCCCACCATGAATAGAAGTTAATGCGAGTGACTTTAGTCATCTCTCTTTGGAGCTAAACTAATTTCAGTTGCCTTTTATCTGCTGTGGATTCTGAGGTCCACAACAGTGTCACACAGGGAAACCCATCTGTATAGAGGACAAACTGTTCTCCACCAGCTACCAGGGACATCCTGCAGTTCAGCATTTTCTGTCTCCCAGTGCCAGGCATTTGTCACAACCCACCTTTTCTGCAGTGAACAACAAGCAGGCAAATATTAAAACAAGTTATTTCCTGATCATGCGAATTGATGCAGCCTGTTTTCCTATGGGAGTTCTGTATTCCGTCCATATAATGACAACCATGATCCCTGACTCCTGGGGAGCCAAAAGCAGCACGTGCCACAGCCTGTTTTGAGCCCCGTGGTGCTGACTGGCTCTCTGGGATACGTTTGTTCCTTGCCAGCTGGCCATCAGACAGGACAGATAATTACAACTCTCACCTTGCAATCCTTCCCTCACTCAGGACAATAACTGGGGTCTCCATCTGCTGCCCAGGCCCTGGTTTTCACTGCTTTATAGGAATGTCTTATCTTTGATATCTCTCCCATTTTATCAAATGCGACTGCAAGTGGCCAGTGGATTCAGAAATTGTAGGGGAGGAGACATCGGAGGGAGGAGAGAACTGACTGGCAGTACATGCAGCATGACAACTGTGCAGCACGACTGGGTGCAAAAGTTCCTATCTTCAGAAAAATACTACCCAAACATGTTGGCTCTGTGCGCACAACCTTCCACAGGGAGAGGATGTGAGGGAAGAAACCTCACATGGGATGGATGAGCCACATGGATTCATGGGCTACTAGAAGATGTTCAGGTTCCCTTATGATGAAGAGAGGAGGAATTTGTGTTGAACTTTGGGCTTGTCAGTATGGTATTTGTCAGCAGCCTTAAATTAACTTGAATGTAAGCACATACATTCAAGAAATGAACAAATGTAACAGTTGCACGTGGCATTTGAGTGAAACATTTCATTCCCTTTCAGAGCTGTTAATGGACAGACAGCGCAGCAGTACCTGCTTGGAATTCCTTAGATCTGAAATATTGTTAATTGGAGACTGACAGACACAAAAGGGTAAATCAGTGCCACTACCATCTGTAAGATAAGAAGAACAGGAGATGGATAAGGCCTGGATACTGATCAAAGCTGTGAGAAAAGTCCCAAAGCTCTAGGGGAAAATGTAATAAAAAAAGGAAAAAAATTCTTATAACTGCTTTCTTGCTTCTGATTCCTGTTGACTGTGGTCTACTGACCATCTTTTGCTAAGATATGAGGCTCACAAGCTGGCTGGTGGCATTTCTGTGTGCATGTGACCTAGACACGGGTCAGCCACCATAATGCTTCTGTACGTTTATGTACAACTCACCTTAGTAACAGGAGCTTGCTTCAGAAACTCTGCAAGCATGAAAAAAAGGTTTATCCCAAGGATGTTGGAAGAGAAATCTTTATTGTTTCTGTGTAGAAAAACCTATAGTATTCAAACCACGTGCTGATGACCACGATACAAATTCCTGAAGGACTCGATGTTGCCTCTATTCTGCTGGTAAAAGAACTACTACTTTCTTTTTAAGCATTTCATTTCAGCACATCCCTTTAAGAACAGGCTTGCATGTCTGACTTTTGAAATAATTAGAATTAACAGATGATGGCATTGCTATTTTTATTGCCATAATTTCTAGGAGCCAAGTTCATACAAAAGCCCGTTGTGACTATCTCTTTTCATTACAGTCAGGCAGAATATAGCCAAGTTCTGCTTTCAGTTACAGCCATATAAATCTAAACTACCTACATATTCCTTGCCAGTAGTACTTGTGTGTGCTGGAGTGACCGTTCTATAGTATTATTTTCCCAGAAAAAGCAAAGTGATAATTCATCCATGTGACTTAGGAGGGCAGATTGCAAGCACAGCTAAAAACAGAACATGAAATGAGTAGGAAAAATACAAGGAAATAAGAAAATAATTTTAAGATTTCCAGTTTTGAACATAAGTATGCGTTCACATGTACGCATACCGAAAAGGTCTGTTTGCAATCAATTCCTTTGTCACTTACTGCTTGAGTGCTGGATTCAGAGAGTCTGCTGCTACGAGATGATGTGTGAGGAGCAATACAGAACAAGAAAGCGGATCCAAAAGCATCCAAGACCTAGCAGCCCTGGAGAGAAGGTTTGTCAGGCAGCTGTTCAGTTTGGGAGGTGCTCGGGCACTTCAGTGAGGGAAGTCAGAGTGGGACTAAGAAAGAGAGAGGGAGAGATAGAAAGAGAAAAGGCTAATTTCTTGTCTATTTTGGGTGCTCAGGCAGCATCCCAGCACAGGCAGAGCTATTCTGGCCTTGGCAGGGAGATCACCTTGTAAATGGGAGGCGATGGGGCCCAGGAGCCAGCGTGCGGTGGACCAGAGCCCATGGCACTGGGAGGCTTCGTCACCGGGCTGCACACATGGCTCTGCTCTCGCAGCATGGACATGCTTGTGGGGCAGGTGGACGAAAGCCAGCGCTCGCTCCCTGCTATACAGCCACCACGTGTGCTTTGGCACAGTCCTGAGGCTCCCTTGTTGACGGAGCACAGGTGCCACAGAGGCTTTCAAGGAGAAGTTGTTATTTGAAATGGAAGCAATCCCTGCAGCAGAGGGACACTGTGCGGGGAAGCCTCCAGGCCTTGGCTGAGCCAAGAGGACACGTGCCAATTTGGCATTTAACACATATAAATACATGCGCAACCTCTGTTTATATTAATTACAAATATTAGAGGGTTGAAAATATGTGGCTTAATACCAAAATGGAGGGTAGCTAAAGCAACCGCATTGGAACTATCTGCACACAGAAATACAAGCCAGCCAGCAAGACAGAATATAGCAAACTAATGGATATGTTTGAGAGGAAAAGTTTCCCATGGATTTGCAAGAGTTACAGCTGGAAAAGACATGATGTTCCCTCCGTTTGCCAATACTAAGGAGTTCTGCAGAGTGTTACACGCCTACAGCACGTGCACTGTGCTGCGTAGGGCTGGCCAAAATGTTCAGCAGAAGCATAGACCAAACTGTCATTGGGTTTGGTATCATCAGGTGCATTTCCACAATACATGGGTAGATGGAAGTAACAGCAGAGAGTCCGAAGCTTGGCAACTGGTATAAATGTGATCATTTCTTCTCTGCCCCTTGGCTTGCTGTTTGTGAGCTGATCCTGCTTTCTGCCAGCACGCTATACATTTCTCATGGACCTCAGCTGCACTAACTCATAAAGTCTTCCTTGACTATTCAGGATGGTGGTGTCTGAGTCACATACTGCTGTTTCCATCTTGATCAGAGAGCTGAAATGTTTACAGCTGAAGTACACCAGCCCTCCAGAGGACTATGATTCCTTTCTGAAAGTCTAATCATGCCTTTTCCCACTTCTCCCCCCTATTACATGCAGTCAATGTGTTTGAGAAGGCCACCTGCAACATCTCCCTCCAAAAATATCTAAAAGAAAGCAACAGCAAAATAAAGGGAGTGCTTTAGGTTATACTTTAGTGCTCTCACTCCCCTGGCTCGGATCAGGAATGCATAGGGGTAGGAAAGGGGGTGAAGTAATATATCTTCATCTCATTTTTCCCATTGTATTCACCAAGAGGAGGGGGTCTTTTTTTCCCCTTTCTACTGCTGAAAAAAATAATCCAAGGAGGCCCCTTTCCCCTGTTCCCCCTTGTAGACTGAGTGGGACCAGCACTGCTGTGCAGGCTCACCCCAGAGGCTCCTGAGGGAGGGAGGCAGCTTCCAAAGGAGAGGCCAGCACAGGCCTGTGGGTCTCTGTAATGGGCTGCTAGGAAGGCAGGTGGAGAAGACAGCAGTTTTTTCTGGAAACTGGATTTTACGGAGGCTAAACTGGGCGGGAATGTGCATTAGTGTGGTTTAGCCATCAGTCCTTGCATCGCCTTGGTGTCTGGGACCAGCTAATCAGCTGTATAAGCAAAGAACATAAGAATGATTTCTGGTCCACAGAAGCTGGCACCAAAGCCATGAAAGCTGTGTACAGGCCTGAGGATGAGGAGGTGGTGTGTGTCCTTGGTGCAGTTTCTCTGTTTGCACTACAGAGCCCTGACCCCCACTGGAGCAATCAAAATGGGACGTCAGCAGAAATGGGGAGCGTCTGGGAGAAGGTGTCTCTCTGGACACCTCAATGGGTCAGGCTGCAGGTCATGCAGTCCTGGGCTAAAGAAGTTGCATGTACATCACACAGCATCTCCTGCTGGTCTCACCACACAGGAAGGCATGTCCTTTGCTCAGTGGCACTTTCTGTGCAGCACAGATCCCCACAGAGAGTCCACACAACTCAGATCACTTTCCCAGGCTGCCATCCTGGGCTCAGCTTCACCGAGTCCCCGCGATGCTACCTCCTCAGAGATGCTGGTGATCCCTGGCACGTGAACCCTGAGTATTTGAAAAGAGACCACAAAATCTCCCTGGTTTGTTTCAAGCCCTCTAATGGTGCTTGATTATGAGGACCTCCCAAAAAGAAATAGCTCAGTCCAATCCATCAGAGAGAGACTCCTTGGGAAAGGGGCCAGAAAGCCGGCATGCTTGGCCCTGTGTGAGCCAGAGCATGGCAGGGAAGCAAGGGAGCAATTACCGAGAAAGTCTGGCTCCTCTCCTCTCGCCCCAAAGTGACACACAGGTGCTCAGTGAAGGCAAAACCTCTGGGACAAGAATGTGATATTAGGGAAGTCCCTGCTCAGTAGAAGGCAACTGAAATGTTTCAACATCTCATAGCTTGCCAAATACAGGCAAAAACTTCCTGAGAGCAACAAAAGATGCTTCCAGCATCTGTGGTGAGAGGCAGCCCAGTTTCGAGACCTTGCCTCCAAACAGAGATGCTAGGCAACAAAGTGGGCTTCTAGAAAGAATGTCTAAACCATCCATTTCTTCCCCTTTCCTCATATTTTAATAAATAGCTGAATAATTTCCAAAAAAAAAGAAATACCATCCTGAGCTGAAATTTATGACCCCAGCATGGAGAATATCAGCTGGCTAGTTCAAGCACAAAAGAATCATTTCAGTCACATCCAGGTCACATCAAAGAGTACGTGGGGCTTCTCTAACTACAGAAAGCATTGCTCGCACAGTGTGTGCTACAGAAACTCTCAGACATACAGTGATGAAGGCTCAGTATAGAAGAGACCATCAGCATTCCTGGGTGTAGGACAGTGATTTGTAGCTGAGGCCTGTGAAACAAAGCTCTGCAGGTGAGATGTTGGGAAACTTGTACTTGGAAACATATTTTGAAGACTCCCTTGATTATAACAAAAGCAACTGTGGCAATGATTATATGTTGGTTTATTTTATTTCAAGGTTTGCAATTTTCACAGCTTGACTGGGGATGGCTAAGGGTCTCATACAGCGATAACACTCATTCATCAGTCATGTTTATAGCAAGTGACACAGCAAGGCTGGAGACAGGGAGCAGCTTTTCCATGACCAGAGCATTGCAGTCCTATATGGAGGGAGCCTAGGGAAATTTCATACCAGACATATGTGAGTGGGAGGCAGATACTGCGAGGTACTGAAGATCAGCACTCCGGTGGAAGTGACAAGTTGCTGAGAAAACTCAGTGCCTTGAAGGTTTAGACTGACAGGCATTTCTAGATTTCCTCTATGTTACGGGAAATGTCACAGAATCCAGAGTCAGGCTCTGTAATAATTTGTTTCTACATTTTAGATTTCCCTGATTATTCTTTTTTGTGTCTCCTTCCTTTATCAGTTATAGTCTCCTACCAATGGAGTATGCATTTTATTATGAAGCAATTTTTTTTAAGTGTTGAATTCCAATAAACATTTTCAGTAAATCAAAATTCAGCGTTTTAATTCAGTGTTACCTAACAAGTCTTTAGCTGGATTTAGCTTTTCAGTATTCGAATTTATGAATTTTTAGTATCATTTCATCCAATCTCTTACCTTCTTGTAAAAAGGGGGACAAAGAAATCAAACAAGAGGAGATAAAAGAAAGAAACCTTTGCTGCTTTCTCATTTCACACATTGCCTCCACGTTTTCTCCTACTGTACTCCCCACCCAGAAAAGAGGGACAAATAAAATATCTGTGAGGATATAGACAGAGACCTGAAAACTGGTGTTTTTCTCCCATTTCTCTCCTCTCTATTTTCTTTATCTGTGGGAAAAGGAGAGGAATTTGTCCCTCCATCTCCCTTTCACAAAGATCAGAGAATTTTAACACCAGTGAAAATCAAAACCTGGGATTGAAAGTCAACAGAGTTATTTGGATTATTTTGTTTCAAATATTTTTGGCAGAAAAATGTATTACTTGGCAGGATAAAACTTTGCCTTGTTTCATTTATTGGTCAGGTCTATTCATTAGCAGTATGTTAGGAGTTAGGCGCTGCTTATGTAGACCAGATTATGTCCATACTGGCTAATTAGTCCCATCAGAACCTCTTGGGATTTTCTGATTTTAATCTAAAATAATAGGATTTTCTATTAAAAGAAGGGAGAAACAGGGACTGAAAGATCTAGTGAGACGGAAGCTTGTGTTCTGAAACTGGAGGCATTAGCTTTTGTGGGAGAAGTGCTTGCAGTCTGTGACTCTCCCCCATCCTCCTGAAGGACTGGGCTTTTCTTCCCCCAAAGGCTTCTGCCTGCAGAAACTTACAAAATCCCTCTATTCTGGGCTTAGAGCTGGATGCTGTATTTAGAGGTTCACGTTGCAGACAGGTTTTTATTTTGTACTGACAACTAGAGAGGTCCCTGCTGCCCTCAGTGGCCATGGGGTCTGAAGGGCTCTGTGCAGCTCTGCCCAAGACTAATGCTTTTGTTGCTGGGCACAGAAGAGCCCAAAATTCATGTACCAGAATCTCACAGCAACATGTCATTTTTTCTCCATGCTGCTTACACAGTAAGGAAGATCTCTGAGTAACAATTCAAACTGGCTGTTCTCACTCCATCTACTCTAACTTCTGCATCCGTAACACAGAAGCACCCAGAGGCACTTGGAGGAAAGTTCCCCTGCGCTATGTCCTCTTCAGCTGACCCCTCCTGTCCAGGGACTGCTGGATGAGGCAGGTGCCAGTGTGAAACAAAACTGGTGTTCAGAGGAAAGGCATGATCACATTAAGTCCCATCTCTGCTGCAGCAAGCGCCAAATGCAGATTTCCTGGCTCCCAGCGGCATGTGCCATAGCCATGGGACCACATCTCCTCCAGTTCCTAACTTTATTATGGCATCACATCCCTCTATGTCCCTGGGCACTTCATTGAACTTCCCTTTTCCAGTTCCTTCCGCTGTAAAAGGGCGACAAAGAGACTTGCCAGCTCCACGACTGGCGCAGGATTAAACGTGTGCAAAGTTTGATGAAAAGACAAGGTGTGAATGCTGACTGCTGTCAGCAAAGGAAATGGGGCAGGTTAGCAGGTTAGGATACCACCTACAACTTCTGTACTTACTGCAGCAGGGGACAGGGAGCTGGCTTTTGGTTCCAGGGTTATATTCTACTCACTGGAGTACAATAAAGTACTAGAGTAACTTTGAAATACATCAGAGATATAGTGCTGGTAGTGATGGACACAACAAATATTGAAGACAATAGCTTAGTGTTGGGCTAGACTTGTCAAATTCCACCCCGCTTCAGCTGCTTTCCAGGAAAATAGATTTCTGGTTTTAAATATGAGGATTAGCAGCAGCAGATTTAGGGCTTAAAATAAAGTATGTATTTTAGATTTATTTAAGGGCCTTTGACTCCCAAACACTTTGCTTTAATATATCACTTTCTGGGCTGACATGGCTTTCATTTTTCATCACTACTTTACATTCCAGTGTTTGAACAGTTTACGCAGGGGAAACCTGAGTTTTTCAAAAGCTGAAATTCTGCTGCTGCTGCTATTTAAGCAATGCTTTCTTTTATTCTCTCTCTGTAGCAGGTTCTTAGCAGAAAAAACTGTAATTCAGAACAATTCAATTTTCCATCATTTAAGAAGCAAGACACAGTAATGGCTTAATCCTGATCATACACAGCCATTTGTGAGGACTGACTTCCAGATGTTCATGTTATTTTTTTTTTTCTTTTTAAAGGTGAATGTTATTAATTTCTTTGGGCTTGGTGCTAGCAAAGAAATCTCTGAAATCCCTAGGATAGGAACACTGATCAAACTTCAGTCCAACTGAAGTCAGAAAGCCACCCTGAAGTTCTAAATATTTGCTGGACAGGTCCAACTCAGGCTGCAGCAATGGAAATTTTTCTGTCCTAAATCCTGCCCTGGAGGGAATTTTTATTTGGAGAAGAGCAAGTTCACTCTTCACTTTTCCTTAGACGCTCTTTCGAGATTGCTAAGTATGGTGAGGTCAGAGCTCTAGGATCTGGTTTGCATCCAGCCAACTTTAACCTTCTGAAGGCATTGGCTGCTCCGCCAGCCAAGATTTCATGGTTAAAGGTCAATTAAAATTACTCCTCAAGTTCCAAAGAATTTGAGGGGGAAATGGGGAAGAAGACAACGACAGTGTTTGAAAGCCAAAAAATGAATTTGGTAGCAAACGTTCTATGTATACCAGATTTTAGACCCCATATCTTCCAGAGTCAACTGTCCAAGTCACGCAACCTCCATAATAGGCCTTTCCTGTAAAACTGTGCTTTCTGGCCCAATGAAACAAGCTGGCTTTTGAGATTGGAGCGGCTCTCCGTAATATGTTTCCAACAAAAAATGCCATTTTTAATTGAATTTTGGTGCTATCTTTGCACACATTATTCTAATCATCCTGCTGGGAGAGTTCTCTATGTCAAGTGATCAGGAGGCTCATGCTGAGGCTTTGCTGTGCGGGTCCAAGGGATAAATTGGAGTTCATGCAGCTGACTTGCAAGCAAGTTTGCTAATAAAATTTAACTCTTAAAGAAGACCGCTTGGTCCTGACTGCTCTGATTGCCTTGGCATGCTGTGGTGGAAATACAATTACAAGATTGGACTGCTCTCAATTCGTTCCAGATAGAGAGAGAGAAAAAAAGGGTTTTTTTAATTAGAAATAAGTAAGCCAAATTTTGAGAGCTTCTTGCCAGATTATTGTTTAGCTCAGCATTGTCTTTTCATCTGCATCACGGTGATCCCAGATATGTAGATCAACAGATTTCCTCCACTTTAGCAGGTAAAGATGGCCTTTTGGCCACAGTCACGAGCTGGCTGAAAAGCCTCCAGAGAGTGCTGCCTGTGAGGCTCTCGTGTGGGCTACCAAAGGTCTCCCAGTGCTGTACGGTGATGGTTTTCAGCACAGTAGCTCATAAGAGCACTATGAGAACTCACTGTTGATTATAACGTATTTATACAGTAAAATATATGGGGCTTTTGATTGTGCTATACATGAAGGCCGCCGCCTGCCAGTTGTCACCTGTTTGGAAGCTCTTCTGAGCTGCTCGAATGGCAGGAAGGGCCGGTGGGCTTGTGTTACACCACGAGAGTGTGCAAGGGAGCATGCCTCTGAACCCCACCTCCGCCCCGACAACACCTTGTCTCAGCTCCTGCCAGCAGAGCTCTCCCTCAGCGTGTATGTCAAATATTAATTACTGCTCGTATGCTGCCCGCAAAGATCACTTACTGCATTGCGAAAAAACCGCCAAATATTATTTCAGCCTCTGTACGGGTGACTGGGCTCAGTTCCCCAGCAAAGCCCTGACGCCAAGCAGAGGTTGTGATTGTGGGGAGCAAAATAAAACAAAGCAAAACAAAATGGGAGGCGCTTTAAAGTAGCTGAATAAAGACACACAACAAACCTGCTGGACAAAAGTATTGTTGAATTAATGCAACCTGATCCCTGAGCTAGCTATGGCAATGCATCATATTCATCACCCAGGAGAAAGGGGCCGGCAGGGAGCCAGGGGGACGGCATGGGCAGTGTGGATAATTGTGGAGGCCTGCTGGTAGATGGAAAACATCTGGTTTGTGTTTGAGTTAAGAAGGGATATTTAACTCTATTACCCAGATTTGTATCTGTCCATTACTTATTCAGATTTATTAGCATAGGCTTGCGACATCAAGGTTATGTGAGGCTGAGACATCTTTGTGTATTGGGAGCCATGGAAAGTTGCTATTAAAGGCAGTAAAGTTACAACAAACACCTGCAGGCCTCTGTGCTGTGAGCAGTGGGATCGGTGTGTTAGCAAGTCTGAGGACCTGTGCACGTGGGTGCCTGCTGATGTAAACATGGGTGATGCGCGTGTGGTGCGCGTGGGGTGTCTGAATAGGGAGGTACCTGTGCGTGTGCCCAGTGGTGGACATGGACAAGGTTACATGAATGGACAAGGGATTGTAGCTTGGAGACACTAACACTCTCCAGCCTGAATAGAAGATCAGCAGCTCACAAATCCAATGAGTGGGGGTGCTTTCAGTGACTTTCTTCAACACTAAGCTGCCTCTACCTTTCTGCTCTCCTGTTGCAGTGCTTTATCCCCTCATACCACCTGCTTACAGCACCATCCTACCTCAATATCCCCATGTGCTCTGCCTTGTCCTGCCCCATAGCCCATCTCTACCCTGCCTTCCTCTTCCAGTGCTCCTCCTTCCCAATCTCATGCCTCTTTATCCACTTTCCTAATGCAACATCCTTACTTCTGCATCCAGATATCCAACCTCTCCTTTTGCTCTTCTCAGTATGTGAGACCTGAGATGTGTGTGGGGACTTACAAGTATCGGTCCCCTTGAAAAACAGACCCAAAGCATCTCAAACCAGGTGTCCAAGCTGAGGGGGAACTTCAGAAATGGGGCTGAAGGTGACTTGCCCTATGTGACCCAATCTGACAGTCTCGGCGCGTGTATTCACAAATTCAGAGCACGAAACTGCACTGCACTGAGCCTGACAGTAACTGTGGGACTATTCTTCTCCCACCTCCCTTCAGCTTCTAGCTTGAAAGTGTTCACTGTGGGAGCAGGGATGCTGCCATGTTTCTTATGTGATCAGCAGCAGTGTAGGAATAGCAAAGAGCGAAAACAAATAGGTCATAAACCACCCCTAAGCTGAAATTATAACCCAGCACTGTTCCATGAATCCTTATGAGGACTGAACACACAAAACACGAGTGCCACTGATTTGTGAGATGGTCCCCACTCTGGTTAATCAGTGATGGTTTCAAAGATTGCTAGTCAGTGAGTTCCTGGCAGGTGTAAGCCTATATTTAACATTGCTCAACCCCAGTTGTTATTTAAATGAAAATAGGGACCTTTTTTCTTTCAATTCCATTTAATTCCTCTAAGATATTAGCTATAATTCATCATGTTTATAACTTCTGAAATTAACTTCCCTCCCATAAAGTTCAATAAATAACACTTTTCCTGAATAGCTCATTCACAGTGCAAAAACACCTTCTTCCTCATATTTTTCACTTCATAGAACGAAACCATATGAGGTGGTTAAGATTTACATGTTCAGCTCTGGCAGGCTTTTTATATTTATTTGGGTTGCAAGATATAAATCAGTGCTGGGCTTTTTTCCAAGAACGAGTTATTTGTTATCTTGCTACATGTGTGTTTCTGGGTCAAAATTTGATAAGGTGTTTTTAGCATTATTGCATGGTGTAGGTAGGGTTTACGTTGTTCTGTGCCAGCTTCCGTGTTTTGACTGCAGAACATTACCTTATACTGCATTTTATCACAACCAGTCACTGGAAGTTTGAACATTTTCCCAACTCAGAAATAACACGTGTAACTGTGAATCACATCATTTTCTTCAGGGACAGTCCCATTTAACTGGATATCCCATAAACATATGTGTGACAGGGATTATATTTTTAATGATTTACAGCCATGATTTGAAGTCCCATGAATATGGCTTCCTTAGAAAAATGATGCTCTTTAAATCTGTAGGAAATTTAGTTGCTTGCGCAGGGAGGCTTCTGTAGGACCAGATTCATGCAAGTCTTTCAGGCATGTAGGGCCATGGGGCCACGGGGGATCTTTAGAAATGCCATAACAGACCCCTCTAATTTAATATCTATGATAATGGTCTCAACAAGTAGAAAGTCAATGGTGGATACATGATACTATTGCTGAATCTGTCAGGAATTTTCTTTATCTGTTTTAAGTATCACACCTGGGCATCTCCATCCTTTGGTGCAAGCTTGAGCTACGGGTAATGCATAGACACAGTCCAAGATCAAGACTTTGGTGGTTTTGTAAATTCAAGCCACCAGAAAAATAGGTGACTGTGGGATTTAGGAACCTGACATTTCAAGCAGCAGCTGGGCAACTAAATTAAAATTGTGGCAGATAAATGTCCCAGTAACTGTAAGGGCCTAACCAAGAGTATTCAAGATTCAAGACCTGATCTTACGCACACACACACAAATATGGAAAAAATCCATGGATTTTAGTGACTCCCGATTCATCCCTGCATGGTGACTTGTGGATTTTGTCCCTGGAGTTTATTATTTACTGAATGTGTAAAAACCAAAGCACTTTAAGATCAATCTATGCATACCATCAGCACTCAGAGATCAGCATCCTGGCACAAATTAGGTCCCTCTCAGGACAGGCAGCACGAACAAATGTGAGGCCATACTCAGAGAATGCATGGCAGTTACTGCAAAAGACTTAGGAGACACTGAGGTAGCTAAGTTCAAGGAAAAAACAAGTGAGTGCTTATTATTCAGGACTTTTGGATCCTGAATCCTTATATCATCCATGAAGTAAACCAGGTTCTCCACAGAGTGATCCAGGGGCCTGAATCAGACCCCTGTGTCTCGGCTTTGAAAACATAGAGAGAGAGCATGAGGTACCCCTTGAGCCCTAGGTGGCTCAGCAGGACGGACAGCTGGATGCATCTTGGAAGACCTCACTTTCTGATCTATTGTACCTACATGATTACTCCATTTTGTAAGAGAGATTTCAATTCTCTGCTAAAAAGATGGCCTTCACATCATTCCCTACATCATAACCCTTCACATCATTCAATATGACACTGAATTAGAGCTGCCATTTAGGTTTTCCTTAGCTTTGCTTTTGTAGACTGAGTGATGTGGAAGTCCTTGATCTCTCTTTTCCATCATGCTTGCTATCCTATGAGATCAGGTGAAAATAAAACAAACCCAAACTTTGGCAAGACATGTCTACATTCACAAATACCTAAGTCTACCATTTTGCCTTGTATCTATATGGGCCTCCTAAACTAAGCCTTCAGATATATCTCTCTTGTGGGAGTGTCATGAAACATATCAACAGCCCAAAGAGGATTTTAGCTTAGTCCAGAACTCGTTCTCTGCAGCAGGACAGCTATAGGGTTACTTGTGCAAATTAGCAAGGTGACCTCACTCGTTACCTGCAGAGCTCTCCAAAATTTTCACTGTGAAAAATCCTCTAATTTAAACAATGGCTTGTTCTGGATTCCCCCAGAGGGAACTAATAACAAAATACTTCTTCTAATGTCAATAGGATATATGATGACACAGCAAACAAAAACGCAGATATTTTGTTCAAAACCTGACATTTGTAACCCTACTTACTCAGAATCTTTCATTCCAAATCTGATTATTTTACTCTTCATGCTGTCATCAGCATATCAGCTCATTTTGTGGAACAGAACTCCACCGCATGGACCCCTTGGATGTTTTTCGTTCAGAATTTAGCTCAAGATCTGGTCTGAGCTCAAGGTCTGCATCTGAAGTGAATAGAAGCAACACACCAGTATCGCTTGGGTTTGGCCTTTCCACTGTGAAAAAGGTTTATTATTTGATCCCTTTTTCACTCAACAAAGATCTTTTCCTCTCCAGCAGAAATATTCTCAGATGTCTTTCTCACTTTCTTTCTTCACCTTCAGTTTCACTTTGCATTGGTTTGTTCATTATCTCTGGAAGGAAACCCTTGAAGTTCTCCCTGAGCTTGAATATCTTTGATATGCCCAAGTTTCCTTTTGTATCCCATATTCCTGCTCCTGCTCTGGACAGCTTCATTTGTTGACTCCCTGATAACAGCCATCACTGTATATGTCACTGATCAAAAGCGCTGAGAGGAGAAGAATGCAAAAAAGAAAAAAGGAAAATACCTAGAAGAAGTTTGGTTTGGCAAACGATTCAAAGCCTCATATCTGACCAGTCATAACCTGCCCTCTGTCACTAACGCGTTTCACTACAATTTACATTTAAATGGTGTTAAATGAAGACTTTTATCTTGGCTGCCCACCCCCCCGAGAACGTCCTTTCCTGCCACTTTCACCTCATGCTACTTGTACAGAAACACAAGGAGAGATTAAAACCCCCCACGCCTGATGGCTCTGTTTTAACTCCATGTATAAAACCCCTTCTTTGTAGGCGCCATTGTTAATTGATGGGCTGTGCAGGCAATGCCATGACAGGCACAATAAGAGGAGAAATATCACTACGAGGAAAAACACAGGTCACTGCAAAGGATTACGCTTTATGGCCAAGAGGCTGGAGCTGTGAAATATTTGTTATACTTTATGGAGAAGAGGCTGAAGTTGAGAGACATTTATTAACGTGGAGTTACAAAAAACTAACCCTAACAATAATTCAGAGATGTGATGAGATGATGAGATGTGAGTTTGGTTAGGAAAGGGATTCCTAGGGCCCCATCCTGCTGTATACTGAGAGTGTCGTCATCTCTGCCCAGTAAATTAGCCCACTCCCAGCTGCAGTGTAAGATGACAGTCAGATCCTTCTGATCCCAATAGAACCTGCATTAGGTCCTCCCACTATTTGGAAACTCTACATTTCACACAGCACCAGAAATTCATCAGCACGTAGTAGTTAATGATGTGTACTAATGATATATACAAACCAGAAGGAGTGGGTATCTCTAGGAGAGGGGGAGGTGTTAATGTGAAAATGAAGTCCTAACTATTAATGTGCTTTTTCCTTGCCTTCACACGCTCCCAAACCCAGGAAGAACTGAACTTTTATATCTGGTTAAGCTAAATATCTCCCCAGGAAACTGAAGATGTGAAATTCAGTCAAGTCCTTGCTTTCTGATGGAGATTTTCCTCCGCTTTGCAGTATTTAGTAATTTTTCACTTAGGAAATGCGATCCTTTTGCACAGTGATCAAATGCACCTAGTTATCAGTTGCATCTTGCTTTTGTGGTATTTACCAACTCTGCATTGTACAGGTTACTCAGGTATTTCATTGAAAGCAACCTGTGGGTCTGTGGGTCTGTAGCCCCCTGGTCCTTGTCCTCATCCTGTGATATCAAAATACCCCGGACCCACAAAGATTTAGATGACTGTACTTGTTGGAGGTAGGGGGAAACATTATCCACCCTGCACGGATGGGGAATTGAAGCACGCGCCAGATGAAGTGATTTAGCCGAAGGAAGGAAGTCTGTGACTGCTCCACAAGGAATTGAATTCAGGTTTTCCCAGTCCCAGTGTGGTATCCGCCGCCCCAGACAATCCTTCTCATGCCAAGTGCTTCAGTGCTAGATCTGTCATTAGACAGCAAGACCCTCTGTGCTAATGATGTTTTACTAACCCAGGCATGAGGACCGCACAGTGCAACACTTCTGAATAAAAGCCTGATCTGCAAAACCTGCAGTAGAGGAGCAAGGCAAGAGAAAAAAACAGAGCTGGACTTAACACACTGATTTCAGTATGAGTTAGGCCAAGATCCAGCTCTAGAAAATATCACACAATATTATTTTGAGCAAATGTTGTTAATGAGACCACATGTAAACTGGGGAGGGCAGAGTGAATGTACAAGAAAGCAGACATAGGGTTGCACAGGCTTAACATCTTTTTCAGATAATTCTCCGTTAGCCAGAGAATTACTGTTCTCCTCACTACACAAATGGAGGCCTGAAATACAAAATAAAAGCCCTTCTCTGTCCGACCAGTGTCTGGGTTCAGTGTGGGCGGGTAGCTGTGAAATATTTCTAGGTTTTGTTGCCAAGAAGATTTTGAAATCTCACTGGAAATCAAAAATTTCACTAAGGATAAACAAAACAAAAAAGAGGGTCAAAAGACCCCCAAATGAACACTCTTAACAATAGAAAATCGATAACTTAATGAGAGAAGAGGCAGGACTTTTTTGTCCAGGAATATTTTAAAGATTCTCAGCACTTTTGAATGTGCTTGGCAGATTCGTTGGTTTGTAGTAATAAATTTGGGATGAGATCGGAAATGTAGGAGGTGAAGGTAAATGCAGATACCAAATAGGAGTGCTGAAACAGTGATAACGGCTTGTAAAAGCCAGGTGCGGGGACCAGCATGCTGCTTTCTGAGGACACAAAGAACATGAGACTTGTTGACAGCTTTCCCTGGCAGTGACTTTTCACTTGCACATCTACTGCAACACCTGAGCCTGGGAGCCAGACGGGAAAAATACTGCTAAATGAGATATAAATATAAAGCGATAAATCAAAATGCTCATAGCTTGAGTGCAACAAGTGATGTTCTGGCTAGAAACAACTACAGACAATGTGTGGCTAATGAGCACAGTTGTTTTCTGAAGCTCTTGTGGTACAGTGAGGTGCCGTTACTGCACAGTCCCCACATGCAGAGACAGTACTTTGAGGGCTGTAGTGGCTGCTCTAACGTGAGCAGTGTCAGTTTGGAAACACCTTATTTCTTCTGCATTATCCATTTAAGTCTTAGAGGAGGCTGCTCAGCTTTCTCAGTAGTATCGGCAAGTGAATGAACTGTTTATGAAATACTCACAGATTAGCCCCTTACTGGAGAAGTTTTGGCTTGTTTCTGCATGAGGCAAAACACATATACTCAGTAGTACTAAAATATTTCAAGCAAATTCTCACTTCTAAAAACCACTCACAACAAAGACAATAATTCTTGGCATTTTCAAAACAAAAAGTAATTTGAAACGATTTTTCATCTTGGAAAAGCCTAATTTCATTAAAAAATAATTGAAAGCATGCTTTAAAACAGGTTTTAATTTTTTTCCAGTTTGTCAAAAATTTTGATGCCATTTCGTTAAAGATCAGGCCAAACCTGGCTATTCACCACCACCAGGAAATGCAAAGCATGCAAACCTCTGAAACCTCAAATGAAAAACCAGCAACCTACCACACCCTCCCACATCACTGTCGCTCCCGCAACTGCTGAAAAGCAGTGCTACCCTGCAACACGAGGAACCATTCCAATGTCTACAGGCAAAATTTCTCCCCACGTCATCTCTGCTGTTTTGCTGGTTGTCACCTTTCAGCCCAGGGCTGCACTTCTGGCGGTGAACTTTTCACATGTTGAGGGACACAAGTCAACGAGTCCCACCTTGGGGCCCGAAAGTGTGTTGGATATGTGAGAAAACCATCTCCCTAGCAATCCCTTCATTGAACAAAACAGAGCTTTCTTTAGTGTTTCTTAGGAGAAAAGCCTTATGACTTACATGGTCACAAGGAGCCCTGCAAAAGCAGCTGTTACTTGCAGTCCTGGGGGACACAAGAGTCGTCTTTTATACCATATATGTTCTTGCTAAGGTTTTTACACCTGTGTATTAGATAACCGACTTAGACATTGTCATTCAAAGAAAGCCCCTACTTGAAACAAAAGATTTAAAGCCGCCAGAAGGGTTGTCAGGCAGCTCAGCGCACCAATGTTTTCCCCTGGCTTTCTTTCTCCTTTCCTGTTCTTTGTGTGCATTTATCAGCCTTTCTGTGGCGCCCACGTGGCTGTGCAGTAATGCACATCACTGCGGGCAAAATGAGGGGTGGTAGAGCAGGAGGAGTGAGAACCAGAGGTGACCCCCGAGGACACAGGCAGCCTCACTGCTTCTGCGGCAGAGCCACATGGGATGATCTAATACAGCTTCAACATGTGCAATATGCATTGTCTGTATTTTAAGTGTGCTTTATTTAGGTCGGGGCAGCCAGAGAAGGGAAATGAGTTTCAACAAACAATAGGAAAACATAGACATCTAAAAACAGATTATTTCCTACTCCTGGGTTGTACTGTGCCACTGCATGTTCCAGCAAAAGCTGAGGCTTTTCATGTGAAGGCAAAATGATGGATGTAGCATCGCCACTGTTTGTGACCCACCTGCTTTTCCTTTGACACCGCTGCATTTTGATCACCCTTCAGTCTTCAGAAATGAATCCAAGCACTACTGCTCATGTTTGGGTGTGCAGGTTCCCTGATAAGGCTAGGACCCCACGTTGCCTTGCACCCTGAGGGATGTTGTCCACCCATGTGTCTCAGCCCATGGAGAGGAGAGGAGGCTTCATGACAGCTTTTCAGATCAGCAATGGTCTTGCTTTTGGCCAATTAATTCACCCTTTTATCATTTATGAAATATTGCCTGTGGAATGTTCATTGATTAATTGGTTTTTTTTTTTCTGGACTTTTTCTAGGAAAAAAAACAGAACTAGTGCTCTAATCAGCACCCCCACCATTAAGAAGCTTAGGTCCTTCCTTAAACTGCAAACTCCAATACAAGCTGAACTACTGAGTTGCTTCCATGGCTTCAGTAAAAACTACATTTTTTTAGCCTTTAGAGCAAAGATGCGCTGCTCAGAACCTAATAAGCACCCAGAAAGGACGGGCTTGGCAGGGGAGAGCAGGGAGTGTGGGGAGAAAGGAGCACAAGGTGTGGTAGATCTTTGGCTGTATAGCTCTCTGTCTGGCAGACTCAGTTGGCTTAAGCCAGACCTTTAACCTCAGTTTTTAAGTCTTTCCCTGTGTGAAGGAAGAGCTGGTCCTGGAATGCTGCACTTGGCTTGGCTGGCTTCTCCCATCTCCAGTCAACCCCTTGAGAACTTTCGTTAAAGAGATTTAGGAAACTCAAGGTTTTGTCACAAAACAACAAAAGAGAAGCAGCACAGTTCTAGAGTGCAAGCCATTTCAGATAAGTCAGCCCATGACTTCATAATACAAAGAACATGAAAGGCCTCTGAAAACGAATCCTTGCTATAATAAAGCTTTCTTTAGGAAATGCTTTGGCAGAGAGTTTATCTGTTTGCTATACTGCACCATTTTGATCTGAAAGAAGTCCAGTAATTGCATTGAGTCTGCTTTTCTCTGCAGGTAATGAAGCCCCCTGCATGTTTCCACCGCTTGAAAGCGGCCAAAAGGAGTACACGAGCATTTCTGTTGCAAAACAGCTCTGTGCTGTTACTAATCCCACCAAAAATGCACGGGGAGATTTCCAGAGAAGTGTTTCTTGGCTGGTGCAGGCCTGCTTGGGCCTGCTTCTCATTTCTGAGTCAGTCAAAGGAGGGATCACTTGTCTTTTACTCATGCCAGCGTCTACTGAAATCCAACAATCCTGCGTCCCACAGGGAGCCAGGGGCCCAATGTTCAAGCCTGGGTGGCTGAGAGAGGAAAATCCACGCAGAACCACCCCACCAGTGAACCAGGGAGAGGGCTACTGTGGAAAGAGATTTCAGGGCTCACTGGTTTACTCTTATCTTGTGATTTGCCAGCGAGATGACTGGATCTGCTAGGTTTCTGCTCAGTAGCTCTGATACTAATTTTCGATACATTCAGTAGGGCTGATGTTAGAGCTATCACATGTGCTCAACAGACCTGTGTATCAGCATTGAAAGTTTCTGGAGAAGCCTGGAGGTTTTTAATCCAAGAAAATGGCAAACTTGGAACATCCACATCTTGAGTTTGTATTTGGGAGTCAGAATAGCTCCCTATCCTCTGCAAAGAAAGGTACTTTTGACTGTATACACAGACACAGAAAACTCATCTTTAGAGATGTCAGCTGTGACCTTCGGGTTCCTCTGGACTGGGCTGGGTGTGCCAGGCACATGGGCTGGAGCACAATCTAAACATGCCCACAAATCTCTGCGTATTCAATTATTTGTTGCTATTACTTGTCAAGTTTCACGTCTGAAATATAAGCACTACAGCCTGAAACACTATAGGTGGAAAATCTGTCTGTTCTTATACATCAGACAAGTGCGGGAACATTACTGCTGCAGGGAGAGATTCACCTGTAGGAAGCTCAGTGGGTCTCTTTAACGCCACATGCACTCAGAGAAAGAGGTGCTGCAGGACAAAGACCTCTGCTCTATTGTTTTGCAGTAAGGAATATTTCCATGGCCACAAAGGCTTTACTTGGTGGGTTTGTGTTACAACTGCTCAGTGTGCTGTTGGGAATATCTCAGAGTGCTGAGCAGACAGCCCTTCATCAGCAGGGCAGCACGTAGAATGGAGTTGCTGCAGAGTAAATCCTTGAGCCTCAGCTAAGTACCATGGAAAGAAATACAAAGTGAGGAAAGTGCTGGATTTAAGTCCAGGAGAAGGGACCCTTTGCACAACGCTGAGACAGGCCTTGAGTAACCAGAGGGCTGTAGGAATGTGCTGCCTGCAAAGAGAAGTGATGGACCATGGTAGAGGGCACCCGCCTCTTAGACTTTTTTACCAGGGACTGAGTCGATGGACTCTGGTTAGTGCTACCACAAGGAAAGAGGAGCATTGCTTTTTTCCTATAAGCGCTGGATGCTTCTGACCCGTCACTCCCTATCAAAGCTCAGTGCTTGTTAACAAGCAAGCGCTGCCTATTAAAGGCACCCAGAGTAGCTCTGTAATGAGTGCAAAATGCTGCAGCAGGGGCCCATCATGGTGGTTATTAGCTTGAGGAGGGACCTTACCCCCTCTCCCTCTTCTGTTCAATCCCAGCCCTCACTGCCAACAACTCCTTACATATGACACGAACTCTGTGGTTGCCAAGGAGAGCCCACCCCCACAGAGAGGAGGAGAACGTGTGGAGAAGAAGTAGCGAAGACCATTATCATCATTTATACAGCAATGGGAGACTGGCAGCCAAGTGCTCTTGGCAGTAAAGCTTTCAGCTGCTCTGGGAAGATTGAGAGTGTTCTCATAATGATTCCCAGACATCTGCTTCACAGCAATTTCTCGGACTCATTCCCTCTTTGGATTTCTTTCCCCCTCTGTTTTATGCCCTTCTGAAGGGCAGGGGCTAGCAGAGTGGGCAGAAGGTGGACTCCCAGAAACAAGGGTCTGGAGGGGCCACCATGCCCCAGCTCTGGTGGAGCTGGGGAGGGCACTGACCCCCTGGCCTGCCTCCAGCCCTCGTGCTGGGACCTTGAGTCATACATCCATCCTCACCTTGGCTTTTCCAGCTGTCTGCCAGGGGCGGCTGCCTTCCTCCTGGTCTCTTCATGCCCTGGGCAGTGCAGGCAGGAGAGGCAGCAGAGAGGCTGCCCTGCAGTGGAGGAGAGCTGGTGCCTTCACTGTGAGCCGCCCTTTTGTGAGAAAACCCTCCCTCCCCATTTGCCCATTGCAGCAGCGATGTCACAGCTCCCTGGGAATGACACAGCAGCCCATTGCCATGGAGAGCAGGGATGGGGCCCAATCCACAGCCACAGCCATCTTTCCTTATTGGCTTTTTGTTTTTAAGGAACTGGGTCAAAGTTGAGAAGACTCCCTCCGCCTCCTCCCTTAAATCTACCACTGGGAAACAAACACAGGCATCCCTGTCCAAAAATGTGCAGCTCAGGCTCATCTCTAGCTGAGACAGGAGTGACATGAGATTCCCCAAGCTGCAGCAGGCTGGACAGAGCAGATGGACTCAAATTTTAATGAAGGCAAAAAAGAAGGCGGAGGTGTAAAGCCCCCAGCACACAATGGAAAGGGCTCTGGAGGAAACTTTGTGGCTAAGGACTCTAAGCAGATTATTTTTTGCTGATGCATAATTGCTTAAATGCAGCTTGGCTGAAAGTGAAGATATACTAGGGATTTTTGCTTTCTGCTAGCCACCTGGAAAGTCTCTCATATTCCTGGGTGGGGATGCAAAGCCAAAAATTTCTCTGTGATAAGGACACATGCATACAAACCCTACTTCCCAGTCACACAGGAATGGACTCATGTGGCTTGAGTGCAGTTGCTCTGGCTTTTGTCCAGGATCTCCACCAGCAGAATTTGACCCAGTGTCACCTTTCCACTATAACGTGTTAAGTGGCTGCCGCTGCTTCAGCCAGGACAAGAGCCCTGGGGACCTTCCGGCTGCAGCACAGGGCAGCCTGCAGCACGGGACTTTGGGTCCAGCTCCCACCAACATGCAGGGAGAGGACCCAGAGCATCCTGGAGGGATGACTTGTAGGTGGCTCTGTGCCCCTCTCAGCCCCTGACCTTACAGCCAGAGCTGCCAGCCCGAGGCCAGCCAGCACCAGGTGGAAGGACAGTCATGGGAACCAGCCTGAGGCTACCCACTGCTTTGGTAGACAATGGCAGCCCCCCTCTTAGGGGTAGGGACAGGGCAGCCAGGATCAGGGGTCACAGAGAGCTCTGCCTCTGCCTGATCCGACAGCCAGATGTTCTTGACTGGAGATGGCAGCGGGGTGACTGCCAAAAGCTCTGTGGGGGAGGGGATGTCATTTGGGAAATAGTCTTCCTTCCAGCTGACACATTTGGGCTGGCAGTCAAGAATGTCAGTTGTCCCTAGGGCTCTTTTTAGCAGCTACTGTGGCCAAGAGAGGTGTGAAGACAGAGATGTGTAGACTCAATAGATCAGAGACCCAGTCAGCTCCAATTAGACCAGCCAGATGACATCAGAGATAATGTAAAATAATATAAGGCCTATCAGCATATCAGCTCTGTCAGAGGGGACATTCAGCATTGGCAGGGAGAGTAGGCTAGAACATCCTGCGGGTTGTTTTGATCATAAGTTTTTATGGGACAAAGCCCATGAAAAGAAATTAGTCTTTCCTTTAGGTTCTCTGATGTTTGGGGTACATCATGCAAAAAATGAAATCCCCCTTCCACCAGCCATTTCCTAATCTTAAGTTGTTCCTGCTGCAATTGCTCTGCCTATATACTGGAAAGATAGATGGCTACAGGGCTCTGCAAATATACAGACCATCTCTGGGTCTCTTAGGGAGTCTTTTGCTCTATAAAAATGTATATACATGAAGATCTTGATTTATCTAGTGTAGAACCTCAGCCCTGAAAAGAGAGGTCTTGACTTCCCCTTCAATGAAGTTCAGGATATTTTTGTTATCTACAGATTTTTCCACTCCTTTTTAAATACTGCCTAATATTTTATTTGTCTACTCAGTTTTAGACAGTGTAAACAAGACAGCACTGTAGAAGAAAGATCATGTAGTGTTGCTCCTCGTTTTCTGACAATAGCTACCAGGCACCAGTGCTTTTGGGAAAGATACCCTCCAAAGCAGGAGATAATGAAATGATCTGCTCTCAAGAAGGTCTCCTTACATGTCCTATTAAAGATTAGTCTCAACCCTGAAACCAGAGGTTTTAATAACCCTTTAAAACAAATTTACCATTCATTATGTACAACTTTGGATATGCTTGTTATCTGTAGAGAAATCCATTCCTTTTAGGATCTTGCCAAATTTTTTTGTCTAACAATATTAGGGGAAATGAGTTTTGTAGCTTGATGACACATTGGCTAGAAAAGTGTTTCCTCTGATCTATTTTGAATTTGCCCCTTTTTATTTCTTTACTTCTATCTTGTGGATTAGTGTCTTATTCAAAAGCCTTTCAAAATCCTTTCCCAAACAACATCTGCTCACCCCCAGGGACCTGCAGGACTATATGACAGGCCCTGTGGAACCCATCTTCTTCATGAAGTGCACTATGAAACTTTACGAGTGAAGGACCAGATAGGAACTGAGATTTACAGTGTGAAGAGTGTTAACCGGCAGGGAAACAAGCTGTTCTACACTCATTGCCCTGGAAAGCTGGACATTTTAGTTAACCTGAAAGGAATTAAAACCAGTGACTGAAAGAACTCAGGGTAACAATAACATCCCAAGAGAGGGCAGGTAGCTGGGTTTTTTTGGTAAAACATTGCACAGCTTAAATAATACCAACGTAACCTAAAACACTAATATGAAATTATGATTTGTAATACATTCCAAAAGCTGATATGAATCAGAACAAGAGCTAAAAAGAAACTCTGACACTACTGAAAACAAGTTTCTGTTTAAATTGACATGTTTTCACAACCCCTCCATCACTCTCTCCCTTCTTCCTTCCCTCACTCCTTTCTTTGAACAAACCAGAACTTTTTCTGCTAAGAGGCTTCCAGCCAGCTCAAGATATTCTCTAGAGAAGGAAAACCTTCTAGTGACGACCAGCTTCATTTACAAACAAGAGCCGGGTAGCCTGTTCTCATGTATATCTACTGTCCCTGGCTTCTGAAATGGGGCAATATTCCCTGATTTGAGCTGAGTTACTGGGTCATTTCTGCCTTGGCAAACAATCAGCGCATGGAAGTGATTACTGTGGTATGAAATAACATGGAGATAACATGGCACATTGAAAGTCTGCCCTGAATAAGTTTGGCAGCCCCTCTGTCCCCATCAACATGAGACAAAGGTCTTCCCCGCTCTCAAAATCCTTGTACTGATTTAATTTAAACCATATGCATTCCCATTGACATCCGACTGTCACCCCAGGCTCTGCACCATCACCTGTAGGTGTTATTCCTAGTCTAAGCAAATTACTCAAGGCCTGGTCTCTATTATACTCTTCTGGTGGTGTTGAAAAGTGTTATTGAAACCCACATTATGATCCCCTCCTCCCTCCTCTCCCTATTGCCGCCTCTGACAAGGTGCTGCTCTGGGACCTGCTCCTGAAAACCTGCTGGCAATTCATCAAGAGTGAGGGGACCATGGTCTGTGGAGAAACCTTCTCTTCTATTCATCTGAGAAAGGGCTTGGTGGCTACACGACCCCAAACTAGAGATGCCTCATTTGGGTGACAGTTGTAGGAAGGCCAACAAAATGCTCTTGTTAGGTTACATGTGGCTGCTCTTCTCAGTAATTCTTTTCCCGACGGGACAGCCAGGTGGAAAGCACTCAGCCTCAAATTCACAGAGTACTGAAATCAAGTCCTTGATCCCCATGCCAGGTCAGTAGTACAAGACTGCAGAGCTGAGACTGGCCCACAAAGATGTGGAAGGGAAATGGACAGCCCTGAAACGAAAATGGGCTCCCAGAAAAGGAGCTAATGTTACTTTGACTTGGTCCATGTCCCTGCCCCCAGGCAGTGTGAGGTATTTTTAGGTAAAGACATTTTTGAGAAATGTTCCTCTAACCTCTTGAGGCTCGTTGGCAAAGGATATTGTGCAATGACCCCAGACAAATCTTTTCTGGTGCATCAGTAACCATGCCCCAGGAAGATTTTCCTGATACTTAACTTAATATCCCTTCACTGCATGCTAAGCACATTATGAGCCTATAACTTCCAGCTGCCAATGGGCTCTCACTGACCGACGAGGTGCTGACGGAGGGGAACAAAGAGGCCAGACTAGGGACCCTAATCAGAAATGCTCATTACCGACGCCACTGTGAGAGGGTTTTCTCGTCGTTGTTGTTTCTGGCACAAAACAGCAGGGCAGGCGGGGGCCATGCAATGCCCTTGAGCATTGGGAGATTTCTTACCAATGCCACTGGGAGAGGTACGGAGATCAGGAGTCAGACACAAGCCTTTGTCTCTTACCTGCCCCAGAGGGTCAGGTTTCCTTCCACTTTGTAAGTATTTATTGTTTCAGATGAAGGATGGTAGGGGGTCACAGGGGAGGGGGAACAGTGAGATAATAAAGGATAATATTGCTTCCAAAAGTGCGTCTGGTTTTTCCAACAGTATTAGCTACTCTAATAAAAGATGTTATCTCTCCCTACAAACCTTGACTGGCCTATATCCTTTCATCACGGCTTCAACAATGTTACTACTGCAATAAAAATATTTGCAGGCAAATGAGCCTCTGGTTCTTTGGTGACGGGTTGCATCAGCAACTGGAAGGGAAACCTTCACAGCCCCTTCTTCCACAGCCCTTTCAGACGGTCCTATTCCCAAAGGAAACACAGCCAGTCTGCCATGCTCTGGATTAGGAAAGCAATGATGATTTTGATTTGGTGATTTTGTTTTATGTTGTTGCAGCTCTTGTGTTGGCCTAAGGAAGGAAGAGGGAGCTGAGGGGCAGAGAGGAGCCAGGCTGCTGCTTTCAACATTAGCCCAAGCTTCACGGAGCCACAGCCTAAGGAAATATCTAAGCATGTGAGCTGTCAGGCGAGGAATGAATCAGGTTCTGCAAAGTGTACGGTAATCCCTTGGGAAGGCGATATCCTCAGTGGTTTACTGCTGAGCACCCTGCAGGATTGCCCTTCCCCTCATTCAGAAGCGGCAATGGGACCATTACAGCTGTAGCTGATGAAGATGCGTTTCTTCCTACAAACTTGTGGCAGCACAAGCTTGGAGCTCAAGATACCTCTGATCAGTCTTGGTGTATTAACCATGCTGGGGATGGTATTGCATGGGTTAGGGGGCAAAGAGGAAATTCAGGCCTGAGATTAGAGCTGTTCAAACACCTCTGGAGTTTGATAGGAAACAGTTCTTCTGTGCTTTCTAATGACACCAGATCTCTTTCTCCTCTAAATAGTTTAAAATTTGAGAAGGAATTGCCCATCTCTAGGGCAGGTTTGTGTTCATCTCTCCTCTGAAAAAGGAAGAAATGAGGAAATACAAACAGCACAAGCTCAAGCTGAAGTGGACTCTGAATGGCTCAAAGCTTCAGCAGCTGCAACCATCCTTTCCTGAAAAATGTTGTGCTAGGGCAAGCGCTGCAAGTGGCAGAGTTGTATTGAGTTTTGACTTAAAAAAATGAACTCATAGGGTTTCAAAATTATTTTTTTTTTTTGTCAAAGGAATAGGTTTTCATTCCCCATTCTAGAGCAAACTTGGGACCAGAGACACTGGTGTTCCATTTCTTATAAGAAAGAAAAGTGCCAAAATTTTAATGAATCCTTGCTTCTGGGCAGAGAAAGTGCAGTGTGACTGGAGGTCAGCTCATTTCTGAAAAGAACACATATTTTAAATTTTGGGATGGCCCCAGCTCTTTTTTTTGAGCAGCTGTAGCAAAAAGTCAGTTGTTCACAAAGCTCCTCTTTCTCTTTCTTTGCCTTCAGTTCCCAGCGCTATTCCAATGGGAAGACCAAATCTCACTCCAAGAAAAGACAAGAAACAGTTAATGTGTGCTCACCATCCTGGGTGCTTGGAGTCAAAGAGCCAGTCACACACATCAGGTCTAAACAGGGAGTCAGAGACCCATATACCAACTTCAGAGGACAAAAACCTTTCACAAAAGACCACGGTGAGAAGAGTTAAAGTCTTAACACAGCTGCTACTGCTCTGGCTTAAAAGATGTCCTTACACAGTCCACTTGAGTCAAGATTTGTTTCCCAGCAGAGATGTTTCACCCCTTGGCCATAAGGCCATTGACCAACTTTTCCCAGTCAGGAAGCTCCAGTCATCTGTTTGCAGCTATCTAACAACAGAGAGGAAAGGCACATTTTAATTAGAACATTTGAACTTGATTTGAACTTCACAAAGATTGGTAAGGTTCAAGATGCTGGCTCAGGTGCTGTTCGGTTTACAGAGCAAACGCCAAAAGGAAGTGTGAGAGAGAGGGAGAGGGAGAGGAAGATCCTAATAAGGACAGTGTAGACAGGAGTTTGACTCCACTTAAGGCACCCTAGTGGGCCATCATAGCTTTGGGTGACTTATCTCTTCCTGACACACGCTGGAAGCTGCTCACATGCTAGATTTTATTTTTAAAATTGAATCATCCTTAAAAATGAAATAGATCTAAGTAATTGGTGGGGGCCCGTAAGGGGACTGGAAGATGGAAACAGTTTGTGAATAGATTTCACCATGGGGTTTCTCCAAACTTCAGAAGAAATGTTCCTGCAAATATTCCCCAAAGTGTGTTTGCAGAATCAGCTTCTCACCTGGAAGGCTTGCTGGAGTCCCTGAAATTTTCCAGTAGCTTTCTAAAACTCTTCGCTGCTGTCAGGCTTTGAAGTGGGGGAATTGATCACAGCAGGCCAAAATGTGACGACGTAAATGGACTTCACATTTTGCTGATGGGACTGCTCTCACAACACTGTACTGATTTACACCCAGCAGACAATTACACAGCTCCTTCCTAATAGCAGCCAGGAGACCTGACAGCAATGTTCAGACGTAAAAGGTGGTTTTCCTAAAGCTCAGTGGAAGTGAATGGAGCAATTGCAGAGCAAAAAGAGTGTCAGTGCAAGGAAAATCAGGCCTGGAGTTATGCAATAGTCCTCATTTTGCAAAGTGCTATTGGGATTGAGTCATTGTCTTCCCAGTACCGCAGCTTGAACTGAAAAAACCACCTACTTTCACAGGTCTGTCTGTAACAGCTTATTAAGCTATTTCATTTGGACCCAGAAGGGGAACCTGTTCCACATGCTTGACAGTGGATCAGACTATGGTTTTTCACATAAGGAATTTATTATTTCAGAGATGCAATTAGCCAAATAAAGGACTTCCTAATGAAGTGTCCATTCTCTGGATCATATTGCACTGGAGTCCTGATGCAATATTTAAAGGGGAATTTAAGCAGCGACCTTCCCTTCTCCTCTATTCTACAGAAACACTCTATGGTTTCCATAGGATCTCCCCCACGTTATCCCATTTGAAGTGGGTAGGGAACCAGAACCACAGAGCTCATTTGAAATGGATCTTTACCAACATCAACACGTAAGATACCCTGTGCATGGCTCCCTGACACACTCCCACCAGCCTGGAAGAACATGTCTGAACTCCCCCGGTGGCAATGGAAATTCATTCAGTTTAATCAGTGGAAACCCCATGAAAACCATCACCGTGTCTAAAACAAGCCAGGAATGTGATCTGCTCATTTTATTCTGTGGATGAAACTAGGCTCAACAGGGAAGCCAGCCTAAGGTTTTGTATATGTCCGAGCTACTGACTGCCAAACCTGCATCATTTTACTGAACTGCATTTACTGCACATGAGGTCTGCCTTCCTGACTGCAAAACCTAAGGAGCTGGCACCATCTTCAATAGCAGAACTGATGTAAGAGATTCTGAGCCTTGCCTGGGCTTTCTCAGGGGCATTCAGGTAAGGCCACCTCATAGGTTGCATCAGTGAAATGACCCAGGCTGCCAAACCGAATCAACCGTTATCTAGGCTGCAGAGAGTTCCCACCAAGAGCTGCCCACATGCAACGGCAGGGGAGTCAAGCAGATCTGCCAGAGCCAGGAGCTTCTCAGACCTGTTTTTTCCACTAGAGAAAATATTAACACCTCACTCCCAAAGAGCACGAAGCAGGGAAGTCTCTGCAACTGGCTGCAGGAGAGTCTCCGACCTGCTGCTGGATGTTTCCTGGTCTGCAGCTGCAGGGGAACTTTTTGCTGGGTGATACGGTGTGATCCAGTTGCACAATACAGGTTTGCCAGCATTAAAATGGCTCATCATCAAATAGGTGGAGTCATCCTGCGCAGAAAGCACAGGGCCTCCGTGGGCAATCCTAGCTCAGACGTTGTAAGTGACTAGGCTGGACAGGAATGTGTTTTGCTTTGCCTGTGAACAGATGACAGTAGTTGTGCTTCTGTGCTTAGGGCTAGATCATGTCCCTCATCTTGGAGATGTGATTTGGAAGAACTGAACTGCAGCTGGAATCAGCTATAAATTTAGGTGTAGAAGTTCTGGATTTACAGCAGTATAAATGAACTCCAAACCTGTCCCACTGCAATGTCTGAGAGAGTAGGATCTGAAACTGTAGGAGCGTCCTGAGGTAAACTTTATTTGAAAGACAGCAAACTGCTATGACCTACTGCCTGCCGTCTGCAGAGTGGCAGTGATAGCTTATACATGGTGACAATCCCCTGCAGCCACCTCTGCCCTCCCTCTGTGACCAGCCTCACCTGCTCCTTTCCTCCAGCTCTGGGCTTCGGATTGATGTTTAAGACAAGATACTGCCTTCTGCCTCACTCCATGAGCTCTGCAGAGCATGCAATAGCCTTTGGTGATGTAGATTTTTTTTGTGTTTTGCTTATTAAGGAAGTTTATCAGAAGAAGCACCAGAATGAAATCTGGGTGCAGCTAAGTCAGTGATTAAACTGCAAGTGACTTAACAGGGCCAAGGTTGCAGCCTGTAGGCTTCATCTGCAGTACCAGTAATGAATACCAGACACTGACTTTGAAGTCACTTTGTGTGCTGATGATATAGAATCCCAGAAAAAGCTGTTGCTAGTAAGTAAAAGCCCTCAGATACCTGGGCAAGGTTGTGATCATTAATCAAAGGCTTTTTTACATCCACATCAGAATGGAGATATATTGAATCCATGAGCTAATCTGGTATTTGACGTTAATTAATTACATGTCCCTATAAATTTCAGTGGATCCAGGACTTGCGCCAATATCCTGGGGAAAGAGGGAATACGGCTGCATTGCTTTCTTCCCTTTTTGTTGAAAGAATACAACAGATTTTTAAATTAGATGTCACATATTTATTAGATATATTGTGCCGTTTCCTTTTCTCCTTCTCCCTCCTATTAACTACCTCCCCTAGAAGTTTAAAATTTCATCCAAGGCACAAATATCCTGAAAGCAATAAGTAAGTTATAATTAAGAAATCAAATACCTGAGAGCTGTGGGACAAATTACACTTTTGTTATGCAGGGGCAATCCCAGTAAGGCAGGGGGCAGAACGTGGCCATGTATCTGAAATCAAGTAGTTGAATCTACAGTATTAGAAGCTGGCTCAGCGTGAACGTATTTTTTAAAGCAATTATAGATATGCCAGAGGAAATGTTCAAGGCTAGCCAAGATAATCAGCAAAGTTCCTTGAGCCAACATCCCATATTCTCCTAAGATAAACTTAAACAACATTTCTATTTATTGTTTCCCGAGTCTCTTGATAGTCCCTATCAAAAGGCAAGAAGAATTAGAGGAAAGGACTAAAAAACAACTGTATAACAGTTGCAAGGGCAGCATTTAGAAACTGGATTCTTCAGTACAATCTGTACCAGCCTGAAGTGGAGAAGTTTTGAAACAAATCAGAGAAACCACGCTCACCAAGAGACATCAACAGGGCTTTGGGCATCGGGACAGACCTTTCTGAAGACTTCCTATGTGCAACTGCAAAGGCCACCGAAGAGTGGGGACAGCCACTTTTTCTGTGCCACTGTGCACAGAAAGTTGAACAGAATAGATGCTTCTGCTGAATGGAAGCCGATGCTTCTGGCTCCATCTAAGCTAAAGGAGAAGGGCAGAGAAGGACTTGTCTATGTCCTGCAGGTGTACTCAATTCACTTTTTCTCTACATCTGCCCTGATCCCCTGCTATAAATGAAGAATATTGCAAACTGGAGACACAGTACATTTGTAACCAGGGAACACAGAGGGACAGACCTGCCAACACATGTGAACATGCTGGTATAAAAGGAGGCAGAAAATAGGTTCCCTGTTGGTTTCTAAAAGAAAGCTGCCTCACTAGAAAATCATAGGCGATGATGTGCGTGGCACAAACCCAACTGTACCAGGGCTGCCGTCTTCCAGATGGGCCATTAAATCACCCGCAGTTATTAAAATACCATGGCAACTTCTGCAAGTGCAGAAATGCTTGGCATAGCGCTGTGGCCAGATTCCAGCTCACAACGCTTCAGCATCCCCGCTCCTTTGCTCTCCTGCTCAGCAGCACTGCTCCTCTCCAGCTGCACTCCTGAGGCTGCAGCTCCGGCACCAGCAGCGCCCAGGACCTTCCGGACCCTGGAAAGCCAGGCTTTTGCCTAGGCATGGATAATTACTGCAACCCATTGCAAGGCTCACTTACATTCCCTTTCCCTTTGCAGGTGCACGAGTCCAGCAAGTGCCGTTTACAAATGAGGCATTTCAGGAGAAGAAGCCCCCTGTGGACAGGAACCCCTCCAATGCCAACTGCATCTTCCCTAAGGTGTTTTTCACCTCTGAAAGCATGGAAGGAAAGCAACGTGTACTTTCTGGCCAAAGCTAGCAGTACCGTGTGAAACAGTGAAACAGAAACGGCACAGTTTTGCATGCAGGGACTGAGAACAGAGTTTGTGCCAGGCAAGTCCGTTGCCTACTCCCTGTATGGCCACCATTGTGCTAAGCTTCTCTCCCCCTCCCAGCACACCATGTCTGTTGGGCAAGTCAGTCACCAAAATGACTGAGGTCCCCACTGTGAGCCCAACGGTTTCAATGTATGTTAGGTTTGGCTACACCATCGTGCTGCAAAGGTAAGGATAACTGTATGTGCATGTTGAGTGAACTCTTTCTCTTGAGTGGTGTCCGAGCTAACGCTGGGATGCCATGTGCTACACAAGCATCTATAAGTGCTTGTACAGAGTATCTATAAATGTTTGCATTTCCTCTTCTTTCTGACTCAAGCAGATGTAGTTATTCAGCCCTGGTAGCAACCCTGCTTGCTTATAAACACTGAATTCCCATACCAGCCTTACTGCCAGCCGCGGCTTGATGCTTCTGGCTGCAGCTGCCTCTGGCGGACCCAAGGGATGAGACTGGCTGTGGCTGCCTGACAGAGAGTGCCCACACTGCCTCCAGCTCTCCCAGGGATGTTGTAATCCTCCAGGAGCTCCAAGAACTCAACTGATGTTTCCTTTGCCTCCCTCATCCTTTATTCCTGGTTCTTTCTGTCCCCACAGTGCATTCATATTGGGGCTATGGTGCAATAAGGAAGTGTTACCACAAAACCTCTAAGAGCAGTTTTGGAAACAAAGTACCCATAAAGGAATTTGGAGTCTTAGCACCAGAAGGAAAATGTTGATTCACTGAAAACCCAGTTCATTGCCAAACAGCAACAAAACCAGGACTGATGTCCTCTGCGCATCAGCTCCAGCCAAGGGAAAAGTTATCATTGTTAAACTCGGTACGCTCATCAGTCCTGCGCCCTGTTTTCCCCCGAGCGTCTGCTGAAGCTGCTAACCTGGAGATCAACAATCCAAGTTTTCTCTTTTTTTGGCTAAAGGCAGCTGTTTCCCATCACAGGAGGTGCATGTTCTGCACAGACCCACAGTGCTGCAGGAAGCCAGTGCAAGTGGATTTGTCCCAAACAAGAAGTCAGTGCTATCAATCCTCTCCTTGCTTATCAAGCAGGGTTTGTTGATTCAATGTGCAATGTAACGAGCCTAAACTAAAACACTCTGAACAGCACGTAGTGAAAAATGAAAACCAAGCCCATGCACGCCTCCTGGGGTGGCCACCACCAGCCACAGCTCAGGTGTTCCTCCCTGATGGGAACCTCTCCTCATTGCCAGGGTGGAAACATTTTACTTCTGTGTCCTGCACATTGCAGTCTCCAAGTGATACTGCTACACACTAATTGGGGTTCCCTAAGGCATTTCTTTTCTTTACTGAGTAGTAAATTATAAAATAAACGAAACTGGCCCACAATATGTTTTTCCTCTCTCCAAATTAAATAACTCAGAAAACAGCACTCTACAATTAGACCACACACACAAAACTCTTGACATTTTTGTTTTGTCTTGCAAATTGAGTGTATTTGGCCAATATAAATACCTGGAAGCCTACCAGCAGTCGCCTTGGTCAGACTGCAGCAGGTTTATAACAGGTATGGCTCAGTAAACTCTGCAGCTTGTCCTTCTTAAAAAACTGCTACAGCTTTCTATGGTAACACTAATTCTGTTTTTTCCTCATTAAAGCCTTTTTGGTGGCTTTGATCATGAACCCTCTGCCTCAAAGAAATAATAGGAATAATGAAACAGACATACGCCTCACTCACACATTTCTAGGCAGCAATGGGATGGGGCAGCAAGATGACAAGACTGGGAGTGTGTGTGTGCAGGACTCTATCTTGAACAGAAATATTTTCTGGACTCTTTAGAAGTTATCAGCACCCAGAAAGAAACCTAATGGAAACAAGGCAAGCATCACTGTGCTCTGGTATCCTCCTCCTGTAAAAAAAAAAAATTTCTACCTTAACATGAGCTGAAACTAGAAAGGACCCTTGATGTTTTGAGTGTTTTTATGTAAGGTGTCCAAGGCACAGTGGCAGAGTAGGGTACGTGCAGCACTGGATCTGATCAAATGTGTGTAACTGAAAAATTTTCCCAAGAGAAAACACAGCCTTATCAAAACCAGAAGCTTTCTGAAGATATCAAATATTAGGAAAGTTAAATTTTCTGGGTGGAAGCTGAGAAGAGAGTCTGTATGTTGGAAAAAACAATTTAGGGATAATTTTTGACGGAGACATACATCCTTCTGTCCCCACATCTGGAACTTGAACTTTATCTGGAGCTAAGGTTTGGAGCAGGCAGGGTTTCGCTTTTCCTCCTTACCTACCCCTCATTTTCACCCGCGTCTCTCCCTTCTCCACCAGCTGAAGTGGAGTACAAGGTTAAAGAATACAAGGGGTAAAGATGGGAAAACCCCAGCCTGTGTAAATACACCTACTGTTCCCTACAAAGGGAGACTCAGAAGATGAGGAGGTGTCTGAAGAAAGAGCATTAGTAAACAGGGAGCAGAGAGAACTAAGCAAACAGAAATGTTACAGAAAGACTGGAAGACCCCTAAAATCACAGAGAACAGAGAATTTCATGACTGGGCTGGTCCCAAAATTGAGTAAATAAATAAATGTTATGGACTTCTTGATTAAGCGGACCTAGAAGCTATGTTTCTTTTCAGACCAACTTCTGAAGTGAAAAACAAGTGCACTTTTCTGCAGGAAAGCCAGGAAAGTTTGAAGGACGAAGTATTTCAAGAGGGGATTTTTGCTTGGGATGTTAATGGGGTAGTGGTGAGGGAAGAAAGACACAGGCTTTCAGCCTGGCTCTGGTCCTCTCATTCAGGCAGCAGCACCGCGATGCTGCGAATGCTGCTGGGCAGCGAGGCTTGGGGCTGGCCGTGCTGCGGGGCTTGGAGAGGCCACCCTGCCGGCCCCCTCCCTCTCTCTGCAGACAGAGGTTTCCAACTGGGAGAAGGTGTCAGGCCCCCCTTGGTAACAGCATCTGAGCCAGCTTCTCTAATCCGCTGCTGCCCGTGACTCGCTGTCCTGAGCAAAGCCTCTGGCACAGTACCAGCTGGGGCTGGTGCATGCACGAGCTCCATCATTTACAGATTTCACTAAAAGAAACACAAATGAAGCATGAAAGGTTAATGCCAGTCCCTGGATGGCTCAGTCATGCTGGGTCTTACAAGCATCGCTTAGCAAATACCCAAGTAGACCTTGCATGTTATCAGTGGAAAAAGATCCCACCTTTCACTGCAGCCCTCTGGCCAAAATAGCCCATGCTGGGCCCAAGCACATGCAATAAAATACATGGGTTTATTTTTTTAAAATGGCACCAGAATGAACTTTACTTTAAATAAAACAAACGGTTGCTAATGGTCCTTTCCCACCTTCGGTCCCTTTGGCCTTTTTTCCCCCCTTTCCTTCTTGGTCCTAGACATTTTACAAACACTTGTAAATAACCATACCCAGGCCAAACAGAGAGTCATTCTTCATTCTAAACAGGACGTCAGGGATAGTGAAAAAACAGTGTTTGTGGCTGGAATGCATCGTGCAAAGGTGGAGGGAATATAGGACTGTTTCTGTGTCTGGAAACAGATGACAAGTGTTTGTTTTTAACACAGTATGTTAGAGAACAGATTAGATAATAAAATCCTAAGCAGAAGACCTCATGCTCCACCAAATCTGAAATAAACTTGGAAGAGATGTCTCTGTGAACTCCATCTCTTTCTGGGCCCTCGCAGTACCATGAGGTCAGAGCTGGGGGGATGGATCATTTCACATCATTTGCTCAGTCAGTCACCGAGCAAGTATAAACGACCCCTGCACTGTGGCCTGATGTGATCAGGAATAGTAAACCCGGTATTCTGGTCTTTCGGGAGGAGTTAATATGCCATTGCTGCAGCTGTGCTTGCTCCGATCAGCCATTCGTTTCTAATAGGGTGTGCACAACCATCAGCCTGCCTTGCAGGAAATATATGAAAAAAAGTAAGGTTTTCTGAATTATCCAAGAGATTTAGGAATCTTGTTTCCAGGTGTGACTTAAGATCTTTTGTTCCAGAGAAGGCAAAGTCTCATTAAAGTTGATAAGCTCTGTTTTCTTAAGTACATTACAAATTGCATTAAATTGTAATCATTAGAGCTGCATTAACACGGCTTGGCCCAAAAACATTTCTGGATTTTTCAGAAAAGCAAGACATACTGAAAGAATTAACGTGGATCAACCTGAAACATTTTGATCACCTTGAAGCATTTAAAAAGCTATGCTGAGTCCTTCCAATGCAGGTCATTTTATTAACTGGCAACACACAGTTTTGAAACAAAACAATGAAAAATTAAGGCTGTCCAGCAGTATAGCTCATTGTTTTCAAAGTTATGGTTGCTTGTTAGTTTTGGATGAAAAATAAAAGCAAGCTGGATTTTATTCCTGATTCATTAGTGGGTTTAGTTCCCTGGAACTCTATTTAACAACAAATATAGTAAATCCATTGTTTTTAGACTAACAGTTAGATGAGTAGTTCTTCTGTTAAGTAGAGTTAGTTGAAATACTTTGAGCAGAGCATCTCTTCACCCCCACACTTTCTCTTATCAAAAATGGCTCTGTTTCAATATTATAAACATTTTCCATTGAAATGGATCATTTCCAGTGGAATTTTCCACAGACACAAAACGAAGTGCAGAAGTCCCACAGCATTTCGTTCGGATTTGACGTGATGCCTGGTGTCTGCACTGCACCGTGGGAGCCTTGCAGGGACGTGCTGTGCAACCCTGCCCGGCAGCCTCTCGTGTGGCCCGACCAGTGCTCCAAGACGAGGGGTGGCAAGGGGCGGCCATGAGACCCCATGGGCCATGGGGCACCACAGGCCCGTGTGGGAAAAGGACATGCCAAGAATAAGGTCAAACCTAAAACTAAAGGCAGTTTTTCAGCATTTCTAAACCCATGATTTTCTTTAAAAAATAAACTCAGTCAAATTTTATTTCAACTGCTTGTCCCAACTGTTTGTTTGTCCTTAGTGCCGAAATTACATTTTTCCCATGGGAAGGTCATTATATTTTTTTGTACCCTTTAATGTCAGCCACTCCACTGCCCTAAATTTCATTGAAACACCATAAGCATAACATTAAACACCTTTCAAATCCTCTATTCATCATAATCTTTGCTTCTTTTATTGCTTGCTTACATTTTCTATGCATCTGCTGAATGCCTACCTGCACCACAGCAGTGCGTAGCAAATCAAAATAAGGTGGTCCAATTTGACAAATACAAACTGAAATCACTACCAAAATAAAGTGTGGGAAGTAAGAGAAAGTTTAGACATCAAATAAAGACCATTTCCTGATTTTCACACCTACATTTCAGAGCTTTGCAAGCAGAAAATTTGTGTTCACTTTGACAGTCTTATCTTAACCTGTTACAGCTCAGATTCACGTCTCATATTCCATCCGATTCCTTCAGTTTTAGTGGTTTTCCTACCAGCTTTTTGTGGGCCCTCTAAAGTGCTTTGTCCATAGAAACCCCCAGGTTGAGAAGCTCAGGTGAAATTTGGGAAGAAAGCTTTGATTAATTAAAGATTTCTGTAGAATGTCTGCTTTCCTTGGTGGTTTTGTTTCTTTCTGATTCCTCTTGGTAGGCTAGAAACTTCAAACACCCAATTCTTGCTTGTAAAAAAACCTTGCAGTTGTCCTTTTTTGGTAAATCATTGATGTTTTCCACTGAAACTTCAAGTTACTTTGTTGAAGATGACCATAAAAATTCTAGTCCTAGCTTCTGTCTGTTGCTTTTCCTGGAAACAGGAGGATGAGCTGATAGAAGCAGTAGTTCCCAATGCCCCAGAAATTGTGTACCATTGGCCATGGGGAGGAGACAGCCAGTGGCCCGTGCCAGGAACAGGAGCTAAACAAGGAGTGGGACACATGGGTAGATTGTTTATGGAATCACCCTTGTCCACGATGAAAAACAGCAGACTACCTCAGTGTTGTGCTTGTGATTCACCTCCACTGGCATCCTTGCATTGAGTCAAGGGTGGAACAGGAGGGAGCAGAGGTTGGGTAGGGCCCTTGAACTCCTGAATGGAAAGGAAGGGGGTGGGGAATAAGGATTTCCAAAGAGGAATAGAATGCTGTTATTTTTGGCCCTCTCAGAGATCTCCACAAACTGAACAACTTTCAGCTGAGTAAGCGTCAGGAGCTCAGATAGGAGGCCCAGCTCCACATCAGACTTCTCAAAACGCTTACTTCTCAGGTTATTAAGTTTGGTCTTTGCCCTCTTGAGACCCGTGAAATGAATCAATGTCTCCTGCCAACCACCAAGGGATTTGCTGTCTTCATGCCTCATTGAGACATCAAAAACTAACCAGTGAGGTGAGAGTTTCTCAGTCCTGGATTGCACAATACTCCAAATGCTCTATGTACAGAAATAATATCCTGAAGGCAGATCTCTTCACATGGTTGTTGATACATTTTCTAGCCTCTATCGCTCTTTAATATCCCAGTTTATACGTAAAGGCCAACACATGTAAATGCTGTTTTGTCTGCATAATGTTGTATGCAGGCAGGCAGCTGCATTTTGGCAGAAACTGTGTGAAAATGCCAAAATCCTTAGCTGGTACAGATAGTGCACAGATTGAATCCTCTGAAAAATGCCAGCATTGTGCACAAGAACAGATTATTGCCATTGGTGTAACTGTGGGACAATCTGGTTAAAAATACAGCCCTAAATCTTCCCCCGGGTGTTCTTCAAAATATTTTCCTTTGGGAAAATGTTGCTTAGCCCTCATATCATGAGAACTGTGCAGGAAAAGTCAAGCTAGTGTCGATATTTCTTTTGAAACCTAATGATGATGAAGTTCTGTCAACAATTTCTCTGTGCAATTTGTGAATCTGAAGTAAGTTGGCACAACTGTTCATGTCTAAAAAAAACTACACAGGCTGCACGAAGCCAATTTTACCTTCCAATATGCATAACAACTTGCTAAAAGATGTTCTGAAGAAGTCATTAAATCAGCAAATTAGTGATAGAATTGTGATTAATGATGGCTGGAAACAGACCAGAGGTTAACTGGGAATTTCCTCCTCCACATTAAGAACGGCAAGTTTGGGAGCATTTGGTTTAGTCCTTTTCATGAGCTTAGCAGAGCCAGGCAACCTTTCAGAGAGGGGTGATGGACTATGCACAATTAAACCACTGGACTCTTTCCATTAACTTTAAAAACCGTTGGAAAGCACTCCATATGGATTGGTTTTCCATGGCAATTCTGCAGTGGTCCCTCATCAGTGTGTGTAGAACAGATATATTTTCCTCAGGAAACTTGTTGGCATGAACATCTGGCCCA
Source organism: Burhinus oedicnemus (assembly GCA_008921705.1). Taxonomy (NCBI): domain Eukaryota; kingdom Metazoa; phylum Chordata; class Aves; order Charadriiformes; family Burhinidae; genus Burhinus; species Burhinus oedicnemus. The sequence goes on from VFFE01006220.1 coordinate 1,614,379, forward strand.
TGATAACTCCAGGAACTAAATCTAGGAGCCTTTGAGGGCTGTTAGCAGTCCATAATTTCAATCTCATATCTCACTCTTATCACTTATTACTTCCTTCAGAACACAGACTTGATTTTGAACTTGGACTTGATTCAGACCAGTCCTGTACCCCCAGTGCAGGAAGCACCCTCCACCAGAATCTCAGAGTACACGCTTTTGAGCCACCATACTAATTTACAGCCTCCTACCACATTAATCAGTGGCTCCACTGTGAGTTTACACAGATATTCATCATCATGCTTCTGTGGCTACACAAACTTCTCCATCTGCTTCATGAAGGTGCTTGCCATACGGTTCACTGAGTTCAGACAGAGAAGCTCCAAGTGCTTGTCTGGCTGGTTTCAGGTACACTTGCATGTCCATCTGAAATGAGGCAGAAAAGTGCACACGTGGTGATATTTTAATTCATAAGCATGTGAACTCAAATCAAGTGCCACCCTGTAAATACAGCCTCCCCTAGTAAGATTTAAGTATTACACGTTACTGTCTTGAATATCAGCAAGTGGACATTAGTAATGAAGACACCAACTTCGCACTACTTTATCGTTCATTACTCTGACCTATCATTTACAAAGGTGCTGAGGAAAGCCAGGAACCTGTTAAGCTGCTTTTTACATGTATTGTCATGGCAAATCTACATTTTTCTGTTAATTTCCAGCAAAACATCTGCATTTTTTCCAATCATTCTCCCTTCTACACTACAGCTTCTGATAAGCTCAAGCACTGGGTCAAAATTGTGAAGCTTATGTATATCAGTGTGACTAATCTCACAGTGGGATTCACCAACTCAGCAGACTGTGTGGCAACCTTTATCTGGTAATTTATGATGGCACCTAATTCTCTGGGCAGGACAGCAGGAGAGACTCCCATGCTGAAAAGTCTTGTTCATCTGCCAATGACAAGGGAAAAAATTAGCTTTAGACACTGCTGACCCCTTACTGGAAATGTCTTCACATACACAGAGTGTGATGGAGTCAGGGTTTTTTGTGCAAGCCTACAGGTAGGACAGGTTTATTTCACTAAAACATAAACTCGACTTTCTGCAGAACTGGAGAAATACATCTTTTGTTACAGTTCTCCATGCAGAAGTTTTTTGTTTGATTGTTTGTGGGTGGGGTTTTTTTGTGAAAACAGAACACTGGAGATTTTCATCCTATCTCTACTGCACCTCATGCAGAAGACAAGGCTATATGGGATAGGACATATATCCAGCATTTTCTATGGCCAAGACTAGTCTGACTACAGCTTGAATGGTGCACCACTGTGTTGCTGCATAAAGGGCTGGGTAGTCCCTCATGGGAGCCCCTGCCCATGGTATGACCAAGGGACATATCCCTCAGAAGCCTAGCATGAGACAGTTAGGGAAAGAGACAACATAACTACGCTTCCTTGAAATCATTGCAACATACACCGTGCAGGTCTAGGTTCTTTGCTTCTGGTGTGTTTCAAGGTTTCCTATAAGCAAAACCTGAAGCCTAGCTCTCCTCTCTACCTGTTTGTAGTAACTATAGAAAACCTGTTCATCTGTATAATGTAGCAAGTCCCACCATAAAATACTAATCTTATTATGATAAGCTTTACACAAAGCTATTTGTTCTAACATCCAGTTTTGAAATGTTGTAATTGTATCCATTACTTACAAAATACTTTAGTCAATGTAAGCTGAAGACCTGGAGAGTGAACCACTCCTTAGACCTGAGTACCAGCCTGGAAAGACAGAGGAGCTGTCTTCAGCTGCTTGATGCAGACAAAAAATGATTGTTGACATCAGGGAGGTTGTGTGAAATATCCCATTCCCCCATGTCCCATTTCCTTTTTGGGAAGTAAAGGGCAGACATAGATTCCAGTCCCAGAGTGGAACAGGGGTTTCAGACCTGTCTTCCCCATCAGCATTTCTCGTCTGCTCACTTAGCTGCTCCTCTCCCAGCACACCGGCTTGTGGCTGACTCCTGAAGCGCCGAGCCCTCCCGTGCAGTGAGCAGGCAGTGCGCACACTGAACCTGGGGCTGGCAGCTCCGTTAGGCACCTACAAATACCCTAATGCTATTATGATACGAGACTGTGGCTGGATGCCAAAGTCTACCGGCTTACCCTTCACTCTAGTGAGGATAAGGAAAACTAACATTTCATTCAACCATCAAAAACATGAATTGACCTTGATAAGTAGATGAGTGGAATTTTTCAAATTTGGGGTAATAATAGTCACTGACTTCATGATCACTGGTGGTATTGGGAGGTTTAAATAATCAATCTTCATAAAGCTCCTAATCTTTGCCTGACAGGCACTATATACAGTGTGTGGAATATTAATATTGCATTCAGTTCTGGACAGCTCAGTAACAGTAGTGAGAACAAATTGGAAGGAATTCAGAGAAGCACAGCAAAATGATGGAGTGGCTAGAGAGACTGATTTATGTAGAGTTATATCAAAAGAATTGTGCGTTCTGTTTTGGCCAGAACTCAAGGAAGAAAGGATGATCTGCAGAGTGGTAAGACAGGCATCTTTGGGTGTCTGAAGGGGAGACACCACAGGGGAAAAAGAAATTATTTGGAGCTCTTTCAGGATGTCCAATTAGAATCATTAGATGAAATTAAGTACCGGATAGTTAAGGCAGAACATCAAAAAAGTCCAATTTCTCTATTATCTCCCAGATCAGTTGGCAAAACAAATTTCCAAGACTGAGCATAAGTGGTGGGTAAAACATTAAAGGCTAATGAGGAGATAAGGAGAAATTAGGAGAAATAAGAAGAAATTGGCAATACATAATGTCCCAGGGTCTTCTGAATGCCTTGTTAAGGACTCAAGAGTTTCTTCACTGCAGGAGAGGAAGAGAATATCAAGCGCCAGTAGGGAGGTGCTGAAAAACCATGACTGATTTGGAAGAAACCCCCAAGTCATTTCCCAGCCACTGACACAGAGAGGCAGCAAAGCTTGGCCAGGGCTGGGATGCATACTCCTTGGGTGTCTTGACCTGGGTGTCACACTCCCTTGGGGTCAAACTTTGTTATCGAACAAGCCTGAAACAAAGGTCCAGATTCCAGAGGACAGCCAAAATCTGAATCATAAGCATCCAGCTCTGTCTCATGTCTAATTTAAGGTGACTGTTTTGCATATTTTAAAGGGAAGAGAAGTTATATATCCAAGATAGGGACTTCCGTGTTCTGTCGATCCCTCCTTCCCGCCAATGACGGGAACTTGCAGTGCAGCTGTCAAAACCCCCAGTATAACACATAGGAGTAGTGGGGAAGGAGTATGCACTTCTCTTTGGCAAACTTATGATCTAGAAACATGTGTGCAGAGGAACACCCACCAAGGGTCTGTACTGTGTCCCGGGAAGCAGGGCTCTCTTCGACAGGACAGCAAGTTCCTCTGGAAGGGGATGAGTGGAAATCATGTACAAACAAGAGATCAAACAGGCCTCTTGTATACTGCCCAGAAGGCAAAGGTTTAGTCGCTCTGCTCTTGCAGGAGGATTGGGATACCCATGACCTCTGCACAGCCACCGTTTGTGAGGAAAATGCATACTTTGAAGAGGCTTGTCTGAGCCAGAACTTTGCCTCCCAGGTGTGGGCTGTGGTGCACCTCATCGCTGCTTGGCAGGCAGCTCTCCTTGTGGGGAGTTATGCTGTGGGGTGTCGTCTCATCTCTCCAAGTGGTCCTTATTTGCTTTTAGATTTAAGAGATTCTAAACAAAAAAGGTCTTTTAAGAACAAATTTTTTGAAAACAAAACAGATATATCTGTTTCATGTTCTCAAGTATTAAGGGTCACTGTGGATTCAATTCTATCCTACTTAACGCAGGATATTGCTCCTTCCATTTTCTGTTGAATGTTACAGAGACTTTGGTCAGCCCTTCACCATCACTGGAGACAGAAATTGTATGTTAACCGCTGAAATGATTTTAACCTCTGACAGATCGAGATCTCACCATGCCAGGGTGATATTCTTTGGCATAGAGAGCTCAGCGTAGTGGGAGAAAGAGGACCATGGCTTCTCACACCTCCCTCCCTGGGACAATGACTATTTTTCTTATGAAAATCTGCTTTTTCTTTTACTAAAGGGGGCTGATAGTAACTCAGCTTCCTCCCCGGCCATTTCACACACTACAGCATGCCGTTCTGGACAGTTACCTCCCAAATGCTCCTTGACATATCCCCAAAAGAAGCAGCACTGTGATCTCCTGCCACTGTAAGCACCACAGTGATCAGCAAATATTGCTGATGAAAGCAGTCCATGGCCCACACACATTCCTCTTCGGTGACACTCAGGCCAGCTAAGCCAGGCACATACTGTACTGAGTACACTTAAAATGGATCCTGACACAATCAGGCTTTTCCTGCTCCCAGCACCAAAATATATAGAGAGAAGCACTTTGAACCCTAAAAAAAAAGAAAACTATTGTATGGATATTTCACCTGGAGTAACCCTTCTTTGTACAGTTCACACAGCTAATGAAGTTACACTAGTGAAAAGGCTGGGGAGTCCTCACTGGATCTAGTTGATTTACATCAACATACAGAAAAAATTGTATTTAAGTGCCAGTCACCTTACCCTGGTTGGTGATGTGGTTAATATCACTTTCTCACTAGTTTATGTAATTGAATCTGAGGAGATAATGTTGGAATTAATTAGGACCAGAGCTCCTCACCATGAATTCCCATGCTTCTGGGACTACTTGTAACTAGGACCACAAAAGCCAGAGTATTTAGAGTAGTGTCTTGTTGTAGAATGCAACACAGTGGCTCTTTATGTCTTGGCCATCAGATTTTGTGCGTACCCTCAAGTTCAAGGGAAAAAAAAAACAACAAAAAGAACCACAAAGGAGAGCCTGGCATGTAATCTCTTCATACTAGAAATAAAGCAAACCAGAAGAAGAAGCTGATCTGGACACAGACAGTCATTTAATTAATTGAACAGTACAGAACAGATGTTGATCTTTATAATATTTTCCTGCCCTTCTTCACTTGTATTACCAGCTGAGTACTTTTTGAAAATTCATCCCATGGGCTCTCCTTCTAGAGGCAGCAGCTGTAGATTCTGCAGCAGCGTTTCCCACCACCTCACTGCAGAGCAGACCCTGAACCTGCACACATGGAGCCAAGTGATGCTGATTACCAGCCACAGTTGAAGCAGGATCAAAGCTTCAGTGATCAAAATACACTAAGAGTTTCCCCATAACACCATCTGCATTGGCTGGAACATATAACCCATCACCAGCTATATATCACTTGATATCTTGATCCAGCAGTGTACCAAAGAGACATTCCTGCTAGATGAGTAGTCCCACTGATTTCAGTGGGACTAATTTACACATGTACTATTAAGAGGTGTGCCTAAGTATTTCGCCGGAGCAAACTTAAGACCTTTAGTTCGTCAGCAAAGTCTGCTCATTTTGGTATAGTGATAGTGTTTAAATGGATTGATGCTGATTTGCATTAACTAGCAGACTAAAACTCAGTTTAAACCTCTCTTTGATTAGGATTGAGATTAGGATTGAGACTATTTTTTGCTCTGGGAATTAGGGTTTGACTTTTAGCCCAAGTTAAAAGTCCGCCTCCACGCATGATACACACAGAAAACCACAAGAGTGCTCCAGTCTCCAGAGGAAACCAGCTGGCAGGCTGACACTCACTGCTGCTGCCTAGGGACACGCTTACCCGGGGCCGGTGCCTGCTGACTTTCATGCAACAAGTGCGACCAGTTTGCCTTGTGGCAATGGCAACTCTGCAGTAAGGATTCCCTGTCTCAGGAGACCTATTATGCATTATGCTGACCAGCGTGTTAGTTGGTACATCTTGACCAAAACAGTCTTGGCTTCCATGTATCTTAAAATGTAGGTTAATTATATAAATGCTATATCTACCAAAACCTTGTATGTTCTCCTTCAAGACAGAGCAGAAGCATTGCCTTGTGCACAAATGGTCCTGACCTTGGGGAAAGTTTGGTCCAGCTCAGAACCATTTCACTCATTAATCTTTTCATTAGCTGCCTTAGTCACTAGAAATCAGCATACCTGTGCTGCAATTACACCCCAGCTTCACCTGATCACCACAGACAGAGGTGAAGGCTGTATGGACCTCTAAATCCACTGAACTGTGAAACATGTTACTTTTGGCCTCCCGTATTAAAACCTTTCAAACTCTGCAGCAAGCTTTAAAACAATCACATTTCCTCAGGGCTGCCAGAAGCAAACGTAAATACAGGAGTTCAAAAGAAGAATCCAGTTTTCACAGCTGCATCTTAGTTAAATTAAAAAAAAAGGAAGAAAAAGAAGACAGACAAGCTGACCTAAAAGCTTTTGAAAATACAGACCAGGGCAGACAAAAGTAATTGTTCTAAAGCTCTTCTGGATGTTTTAGGAACTCTATCATTTCCAGATTGGAAAAACTTTTTTTCTTTTTCCTAAGAAAGCATAATTTTAAAATCATATAGCACTTAAAAACATCTTGGTTAGAACTAGTATCAGGGCTTCAAGAGGCAATAAAATATACTGCAGTTAGAAAAACATGCCATTTTGGCTATAGTATATGACTAATTGATTTTTGAGCATTGCCTAATTGTGTGACACTGGTTAACCAAACAACAATGCATTTTTTCACAGGCTCCGATATTAGCTCAGACCATTCTGTGACCTCCCCCTGTTGAGAGACACATCGTATTTTTGTTCATAAATCTAACAGAGTAAGGGCTGGAAACAGGATTCCTGCTTTGGTTTTGCATTTTAACTGAGGTTGAAAAATTCTAACTGTTGTTGTTTATATAGGGAGTAATATATTTTAGTGAGAGCTATGGCTTGGAGAAACGTGGCTACCGAAGCTGGGCTGCTGAGCTTTGTGTTTATTTAGACACAGCAATGGGTTGGATTTCTGAGCAGTCATGCTTAAGTCATAGTTAAATTCGTCTTTGATGGCTTCACTGAACTGACTCCTCAAATTCATTTGAGGAACTGGGAAAAAACTATTAGAAAAACTTCATATGAAAGAGTATTTTGAATATCAAAAGCTTTAGGTCCTTAAAATACTCCCTCTGCTTCCTCCATGTCATGGATGCTGAGCAAAGCAATTTCCACTGAAAATGTGCATTTGTGATGACAAAAAATGTACAAATTTATATATTAACTAAATTTTGAGAAAGAAAATCTTGAGAAAGGTTAAAATTTTGCAGTAATATAGTCTAAAATACAAGTTTTTACTTTTTAGATTGTTACTGGTCTGTAAAATTAATTAAATTCTTATAAAAGAAAACGTCAGAAGAACAAAATGAAAGAAAAGACGTTATTCTACGAGAACATTTTTTTACATCTTTTAGTGGGAAAGCTAAAAATAAGCATAAGCACTTCAATGTGATTTGAAAACATATTGTTTCTGTTTGGCTGGTCAACTGAGAAACTGATATTCCTATTTTCACAAGCGAGATGCTGATAGGATTTAAAGCACTGCTTGCTTGGGAGTGCGTGCCAAGGAACGAACCTGCTGAATTTCAAAGTACAGGTTTACACTCTGCTGTGCAGCTTTGTGTTGATGTTCCACTGAGAGGGAGAGATGAGCAAGTTACTGTTTGTGACTAGACTATGAAGACGATTTTTGGTCTGGTTTTGGAGGCTATTTTCTAACAAAATAAGTGTCTCATAATGCATTTCTCAATCTCACTTTGAAACGCTTTCTTTGACTTACTCGTGGCTGAGCATTTGCAGTAAGTGGCTGGTTACCTGGGCAGTAGTGCTACAGATATGGGGACTGCTTTGGGGGAAGGAAAGGATTTCTCATTTAGAGAATCTTTGTTGTTATTGTCTTGGACACAAGACTCTGAGCAAAAGTAGTTTGCACGTTCAGTGGCTCTCTCACTGTGCTTAACTCCTCTGATTTTTGTTTGCTGATCAGGGGACTGGAGAAGTGACGGCAGTAATTGATGAGCCGTGATGCAAATTCCGATCTCACAAGCTGGTGGGTAAATAGAAACCCATCCTCATGATGAGCAGAAAAAGGCACACCAAAAAAATAAAAAAAAAAAGAAAAATAAAAGAAAGAAGAGGCAGAGACCAATGTTGATCCCAGACCGAGTCTGTCCATGATAGCAAGTAACACAACTGTATGCATTTAAGTAAATGAATTCTCTAAAGGGAAGAGTCCAAAACACTGAGGCAAAATGAAATTCAAGAACTCCCATATTTTATATTTGATTGCTTTGCCATGTGTTCTTCTGCTTTGTTCTCCGTGTGGGTGTGTGTGCGCGTGGATCCTCAGTATTTGTGATGAAACTGGACTGTGAAGATGAAGGGTGCGTTCTTGAAATGGTTTGTGGGAAACTGGCTCCCTGTCACGATACTGAAAGCTACCTGGCCACATCCCAGGTCCTGACTTGGAAACATGCCTTAAGGAGTCTTCCTGGCTTTTACCCAGTTATTTCCCTCTGTGGTAATGAAGAAGAAAAAGGAAGAGCGATGTGCTGAACATAAGGTGCATTCACTGCCCATCAGCATTGGCTGCAGCACTCACGGCACGAACTTCGGCAGAATGTAATGTAATGGCCTGATTCAACCGGGAAAAGACCGTAAAATTCCACTGCAAACACTTGTATAAATAGGACTTTTTCTGATGAAATTGAAACCATATTTTGACTTGTCATTAGAAAAACAAATCTGAAGAGATAGTTATATATTGAATAATCTTAGAGCTTTTCAGAGCCAAGAAATCAGCTGCTGGCTTGAAGAGTTAGATGGCAACGTTAAACATGCTGACCCAGGCTGATTCTGTTAGCGCCCTGTGGCTCGGCAGTGTATTCGTGTTGTGATTTTGCTCTCTATCACAGCCATTAAGGCCTTCTTGGGACCAGCAGGTGTAAAACTGATTCTCTTGCCTTAAAAGCACATGTTTTTATCAAACAAAGGAGGAATCCCCAGGAACCATTGACAACATAGGGCAAATGCCTTCCAATAGTGCCAGGAGACCGTGGTGGCAGTGTTGGTAGATAAGCCCATGCCTTGTAGTGTACATATTTTATACAAACCAGGTGCGCAATTCAGTGGCATCAGCTGTGTGCTTCTCTCCAGGGATGTCATTTTTGCCTACAGTTTACTGGTTGGCAAAAAGTAATTCCGACCACAATGCAAGGGATGTGCATGAGAGGGGTGATCTGCTGAAGCAGCTGCCCCTCACCAGGGCACGGCTCGTTTTATCACTTGTGTCTACTGCCAGCTCCTCCCAGGGGCTGGGTCTGAGGCAGCCGTGAAGAAGCTTCCCTCATTCAAGAAGTTAGAAAATGCAAAAAGCACCTTCTGAGCTTCCCAGAGACTTCTGCTGGCAAAGTGGGCACCCAGGTCTCAATCCTGTCTGTGTGATTTGCATCTGTGACTGTCAGTGCAGGCGCCTGTGTCAAGAGCCGTAAAGTGTTTGTATATTAGCATCTCATTAAATACACATACTAGGGCTCTTAAATGCCCTGCTCACAAGGAAGTATGTAAGATGTGTCATATTATCCAAACCTTATCCACACCGTTATGATGAGGTGTGACTGCGGGCAAATGAAGCAAGAACAAGGTCTCTGTGGAGTTTTGGTATTGCTGCATTTTTCTATTTCAGTAGCACCTAAAGGCCCTGAATGCCCGGAAAATCTTACCACCTTAGGGAAGACAAAGGGAAACTGAGAAATGGCTAAATGAAGTGACTTGCCACAGATTATAGAGCACATAATAGTAGAGGCAGAAAGAGAATCCAGACCTCGGGATTCCTATCCCATCCCCTGGTGACTAATTTAGATGAACAGGTTGCTAACACCATCTTCACTTTTGTTGCTTCTGTACCTTCACTGGAGTCAGATGTTTTCTTCAGAACAGCTTATTGTGAGCTGAATCAGAACAGCTTATTGTGAGCTGAATTCAAGAACTCTATGGAAATGAGAAGTGTCCAGTGATCCATAACAGTCAGCCAATCAAATGTCCTTTGTAATTGTGACTTTGATTTTGGATGCTCATCTGCATTTTCTGCAGGTCGCTTCCACCGACATCCAAAACTTTTAGCAAGTAAGGTCCTTTTGAGGATATAGCTGACATGGAATATGAAGTTACTGGCCCACCTGTCCATTCCTACCCTGAGGAAATACTGCGGGGAGTTATTTTCACTGCTGGTGAGATACCATAGCAGCTCTTGCAAGTGTTTCCATTTTGTTCCATTGCAAAGATAAAAGGATGCACCAGGTGACTTTGCATGGTAAAAGATTAGCAGAACATGGGTTTGTGAATGCTTGGGCTATGAGACTGGTCACATTCCGGGAAGTCTGACTGAAATCCTGGGTTGAGAAGAGGACTATCTCCTCAGTGGCTCCTTCCCTTGTTGCCTAGATGTAAATCCTCTCTAGTCTTGTCGAGCACCTGACATGGTGCAAAGAGGGTGGTGTTTACAGATGTCCTTGAAATATGGTCCAGTACAGAGTGTCCAGTGGAGGCCAGTGCTGGCAGCACTGATGTTCCCTTTGCACAGTTCTCTTTCAGCATTCATCCACAGACAGAGCAGTTGCCAAGAAGGGGATTTCCACTTCTGACTTCCCAGTTTCCTATTTCTGGCCAATCCAGTTTTTTATTCCTCTCCTGTGAATATCTGCGGTTGGGGTAGGAATTTGGAAAAAGCTTTCCAGTGGGTCGTGGCCAAAATCATTAACAAGAAACCAACACCACTGGCAGGTCTGACTTCTAGTAACTTGAACTGGCCACCATGGGGAAAATGAGGAACCCCAGGGCAGTGCATTTCTGAAACATCTGTGGCTCCAGTCACATTGGACACGCTCTGCCTCTTCTGAGCAAGCTTATGTGAAACAAGTCCATGGCCTGCAAACACACCGGGGGCTGTCAGCCAAGCCAGGCAGCAGGCAGGCCAGCTTAGCACCTCTTCTCCACCAGCTCTTCAACCTTTGAAAAACTGCTGAGGTCTGAATAGGTACCACGGAGAGGATCACAACTAGGGCCAGTCCTTTGCATTTCATGGAGACCTGTATGTGTGCCACAGCACAGCCCATCCCATGAGGAGAGAGGCACTAGTGAGCGTTCAAAGACAACAGCTGTAGGTGAAAGGACTTATCTCTTGTCACCTGTTTACTGATGCTGATTTTTTAAATTGACTTACCTGTGTGTTGGGTTTGGCCCAGAATTTGCAGCTAAATGGAAGGGTGGGTGTGAAGACAAGAGGACTGCAGGCCCTGGTATATGGTCCTGCACCTGCACTGGGCTGTGTGACAGACAGCATCACCCACAGTGTCGGGTTGGATGATCCCACGGTGGAAAGAAGGGACATGGGATATGTTCCTTCTTCCTTCCATGACGGAAGAAACAGGCTATAACACACATGCACGCATAGCTGTTTCTCTCCAGCTTTGGGTGCTCAGAAACCCCCGTTTTGTGCAGCAGCCGGGAGAGATTTGACAACATCAGGGAGCTGGGAGGAGAGAGCTAATGAAGAAGCAGGACAAGAGTCTCAAGCTGTCTTCATGCCACCAACTTTTTACTGACCAGAATGGACACAACAACAGATGCCACAGCTGCTAATTGCATGCACAAGATGACAGCCTGGACAACCAAGAGTGGAATATGTCACACTGTCAACCTCCCCCCTGCAGAGCAGCCAGGTGCATTATCTCTACCTCTCTACAAGGCACTACTGGCTTCTTTTGCTGCAGACATTCACAGAGACATGTCATCATCTGCAGGTCTGACGGTCCTGCATGAGACCTGTTGGATTTGTGATACAGTATTTTGGGCAGCCATTCATTCAAACAGCAGAAAATCTAGTTGATTATCATTAGGATATAAAGTTGGTGGTCCAGATTCTTAGGATGTCTGTGCTGTACCTTCAGGAGTGTCCCCAACCCACCTGTATATCAGATTCACTGGCTATGCTGTGGGCAAAACTGGAACTACGGCTCCAAGTGTGTTCAAAATCTGGTCATTGAAATCTCGAGTTCATGCACCCATGCTTGGAGTGGTAGTTCCCCATATCTGCCTCTCTCAGACAAAGGTAAGAACAGTAACAGCCACTAAATGCTCTTAATAGACTACAAAATGTCAATAAGCTTGAAGAGAGAAGGCAACTTTGGCCTTAGTCCACCTTATGTCTGGATGCCAACAGTTCCCTGTGTTTTTTGATGGGAAGCCTGAGTTAGCTTAAACATATCATAAACAACTGATCGGTGTTATTAAAAGGGTTTGGCGAACAGCTCAGCTCTCATTCAACAACTGCTAGCGCCAACATCTCTGACAGACAGCTTCGTCCTTTGAAGTATGATCTTTGAATGATCGGCTTAGCATAAGGCAGGCTACAGAGCGTAGCAGCTGATTCAGCAGACTTGCAATGGCACCTTGTAGAAGCTCAGTGTCCCATACTGACCATGCACATGTGCAAGGCCAACCTATGTCGATATGCCTCTATGGCTCGTTACTGAGAGCTTCCAAAACACAGGACATGGTGAGTAGCGCTAGGAAGCCAATGCACTTCTTACAGCAGCCCTGCCTATACCTGTTTTTCCATGACAGCCCTGTACTGGGCTGCACTTTACAAGCTGAAGCTGGAACAGTATGCATCATGGACTGAGTGGATCATTGCCCAAGTAGTTCAGGATATCAGGTCTGCCCACTGGCTTCTCTGCAGCACTTAGAGCAAGCTCTGGAGATCACCGTGGCCCAGCAATGGTTTCCTTTCATGAGTTTCCTTTGCTTGAGTGCTCCTGTGGGATCCTTTTGGGTATCAACCAGAGGTTTTAAGGCCCCCATGATGCTGAAAAATGTTCTTTGCTCCTATACCTTGAGCTGACAGGGTCTGAAAATAGTGACTTCCAAGGCATGCTGCAAAAAAATCTTTGGCAAAAAGTTTTTGGAGCAGTTGGGTTGTGAATGGTCAAAAGCTTACCATGCATGGCTTCCTGGTTTACTTCTTCTTTGGTTTATTTTTTAAATAAAAACAGGTCTTGAGTTTTTAGGGATATTTTTCTTGTGCAAGGTACCTATAAATTCTTTGCATTCTTCTTTTCACTATTTAAATCAAAATAAAACCATCAATCAATCAAAATTGCCTGTGCAGTCCCAAGATTTGATTCTGAAAGCTTCAGCTCTCCATGTGGTCTCTTAAACCACAGCAAGCTACCAGAGTTTAAAGCTGACTGTTTCTAGTACCACAGCAATCAATCCCTCCTGCATTTAACCATGGTTATTTTGTAACACACCATGACATGAGCACATTCCTTCCTCATAAAATAATTGACTTCTCCATATCTCCGATGAGGTTTCGTCTTCCCAGCCTGACCCAGTCTGACAAATGCACTGGATCTACTTAAAACAGCAGGTCCAGGGTAGCTAACGCAAAGCACTGCAATTAAGTGGGAGCAGCCTGATTAAAATGTTGTCCTTAATTACGTGCGATGACAAGGAAAAACCATTTTTATAGATTCTCTTTGTGACAGGGCCCAGGCTGCCTTGCCAAAGTCCTAATGCTAGCCAGCAGGAAACTTGGCCCAGAACCAAAAACTGAGCAGACACTTCCTTTAGACAGCTCTTGGTGCAGAAAGCAATCTGTCCTTCCCCATGTATATTTTAGGCAGACAGGCTGAAAGTCAACACAAGCTTGAATAAATCCGAGGACTGGTGTAGAAACTCATGTTATCTTCAGACGAGCCTAACCCCCAGGTCAGCAGGAGTCTAGAGTATGGGGTCAGAGTGGGACTAATGCTTGTAAGTATAGACCCCATTAAACTCACAGCGTTGTTTACATCAATCTGCTTCATTCATGGAATGATGATGCTGCCAAACTTTCCTCTTTTTTATGAGAGATGGGCAAGGCAACTTGGGCAATGGTCCAAAGGCCCCTGAGGCACAAATTAGTTTTGATAGATTAGAAACAAGATGAATCTCCATGGGATGGTATTAAAGCATCTTTTATTATGTGCAAAGCAGCCTTTTAACTTCCCAGGAGACATCCCTATCTCGCCATGCTAGTCCAAGCAAAAAGCTTTCAGCATTAATAACACCTGGAGAACCCTACTCATCTGACAGCTCAAGGAGAACAGCTTGGCAAGGGCTGTCTGACCTCCTAAAATAGCCCATTTGGGTCAAATGCTGTTGTGCTCTGGACAAAATTACCCCCTTCCAAAATTAGTAGGAGCTTTGAACGCTGAACACTTCAAGCTTAGGGCCTTGGATTCTTCGTGGAATTCATGATGCATTTACCCACATATCCATTGCTTTGTCTGAAATGTCTGCCACACAATTTAGAATAATTTAATTGCTGTGAGGTCAACTGTCTCAATACCAAGGTGTTTGCTGGACTTCCTGAGATATGTGGTATGAAAGTGTCAATTCAATAACCAAAAACTAAACTCAGGCAAAGCAACTTTTTGCCTGAGTTTAGAAAAGCAGTGTGCTTGCTGTCCAGGAGGCACCCACTCCCTGCTTCCCCCATCATAGGACAGCTTTCCTCCAGCTGAGTCAATGGCTGGTCCTCACAGGCTGGAGAGAAACGTCAGCTCCAACCCAACCACCTGAGATTAAGGTTTGCTTGAAGCCCTTTTCCACACTCTGCTTGCACCATGGTCCTCTGGGGAGGTGTTTGGACTGGGAGACCGACTCTGTCTGGCAAACAAGAGGGCAGGAGTTGCAACCTCTCCGAGACCAAGGGACCAACACTGCACACAGGTGTCTTTGACACCTGTAAGAGAAAGCTCACAGCCAGTGACTCATTCTAAAGTGTGAAGAGCAGTAACAAGCACTTGTGGGATCTGAGAGTGAAATTTCCCTGAGACCCACAGGCGCAGAAGCATACAGACAGAAGTCAGACTGCCCCAATAGTCCTAAGCTTGCTTCAGCACAGAAATAATTGTCTGAGTGCTGGAGCGTAAGCATTTTCCTTACTGAGCTGACACTCTCTTTGGAAATACTTACAATGGACAAAAAGACTATATATAGCTAAAATCAAAAGGTAAACAGTACCTGAAGCTGTAGGTGGAATGGAATAGTAAATAACAAAAACTATTGTAATGCTACTATATAAAATCAATGGTACTGCCTTACCTGGGTGCTGTGATGTGGGCAGATGGGAGAGAAATTAACTACGTACTGAGCATTTTTCCCATCCTCAAATGGGTGATT
Source organism: Burhinus oedicnemus (assembly GCA_008921705.1). NCBI lineage: Eukaryota > Metazoa > Chordata > Aves > Charadriiformes > Burhinidae > Burhinus > Burhinus oedicnemus. The sequence goes on from VFFE01006220.1 coordinate 1,629,540, forward strand.
TGAGGGTGTAACTTTTATCTTGAAAGGATTGTCTAGAAAAATCTTCCCTTAGATGCCCCAAAACTATTTTTTGGTCATCTGGAAATGTTTAATTTTGATTGCAAACATAAATATAATGTATTTACTACATGAAATAAGCATGTCTTTGAACTTTTTTGAAATGATAAAATGTAGCTCAATTGATTGTTTTCAGTTGTTCCAAATTAAAAAATGGATGTATCTTTCACCAAAAGTTGTTCCAGCATAAATAATTTTCATCATTCTGATGAAAACACTGCAAATTTCCAGCCAGTTCTAATGTGTATTCTTGATTACTTGTCTCAAAAAACATCCTCCATACACAGAGCTCGGAGAATGGTAATGAAAATAATGAAGGAACTAGAAGAGAAATCTCTGAGAAGAGACTACTAAACATCATTTTTTCAGGAAGGAGAGATGTATGATAAAACCGTATGAGCAATGAAAGTATCAGGGAAGGGAGCTGGGGAAATTTGGCTCCCCTTGGCTCACAATGTAAAAAACAAAACAAAACAAACCCGAACACGGCAATTCAGTGAAACAAATTCAAAGTCAGTGAAAGGACATGATTTTCATTTTTGTTTTATTTTTTCGTAGTGTAATTTGTTGCCAGACAATGTCACTGAGGGAGAGAGAACGCAGGATCAGAGTGGACATTTATAAAGATAACAGTAATACTTAAATCCATAATGGGTATAACATATATTTTGAAAGGAACATTCAGCCTGTCGTGGTTTAACCCCAGCTGGCAGCTAGGACCATGCAGCCGCTCGCATAGTTCTCCCCCTTCCCCCTAGCAGGGCAGGGAGAAGAAGGAGGAAAGAAGAGGAAAGGGAAAAGAAAAAATTTCATGGGTTGAGATAAAGACAGTTTAATAGAAAAAATAACAGCACAGGAAAATAACAATCATAATAACAATAATAACAACAATAATAATGACACAAGTCACTCTTACCGCCCAGTGAATTGGCACCATCCCAAGCAGTGATCAAGGATTCCCACCTCCCGGCCAACCCCCATTTATATACTGAGCATAAAATCTATGGTATGGAATATTCCATTTGCCATTCCATTGCTCTGTCTAGATTCCTTCTCGGCTTCTATGGCAAGCTGAAAGAAGTCCTTGAAAAGTATAAACATCGCTGAGCAACAACTAAAACAATATGCATTGTTGACATTTCTTTCAATCACTAGAAAGAAAATAAACTCTTTCCTGGCTGAAACCAGGACACAGCCCTATAGAAAGAAAGTTAAAGATGAACCTTACCTACGAAAGAGAGTAGTAGGTGCTGGCTGTTACTGGGGACATAAACCTCCAGTATAGCTGTATTGGTCTACTTCAGTCTGGGAGCTGCAACGCTCCCTTGAAAACGTATACAGGACAATAGTCATCAAGCAGCAACAAAACTTTGCACTTCTATATGAACATGACAGTTCTATACATGGGTACAGCTATTATTTTGTTTAACCTGTGCAAAATTTGAAAATCTCCTTTCATTCTGAGCCAGAGTGAAAAAAAGCACTGAGTATTTTTTTCTGTGATTTAACATTCAGAAAACACATCCTTTTTGGGGAAAAAAGGAAATGTTCTCCTATATATTTATTCTTATGTTACTTTTCTTAGTTTTACATCATTTCTTTAAACACAGCCATGCTAGTCTTCACTGGGAATCATGTGAAAATATTTTAAACAATAGCTGCTTGTCCAGTGTACGAGTACTTTTTTGTTCCAAATACTAAATATACTAACACTGGTAGGAGACATAATCCAGAAAAGACAGGATGTTCCAATCATTGCTAAGAAGCAGCTGCCCTTATTTATTTAAAAATAAAGTAATAAATGATAAAAATGATATATTTTCCCATGGCTGTTACAGCAGGTATTGTAACATAACCATCACATCCCATGCTGTCGGCTAGGTCATGTATCAAGTCACTTGCTGAAGGAACTGTGTGCTTGTGTCCACTTTCCCATTTGCCTCATCTCCCTACACACATCCTTCTTTTTCATCCCAAAACATATTAACTGCCATAACACTTCTACAATAGGTTATGACATGCCAGTTGGAAGACTGAATGACACAGGAATGTCAACAAATAACTAAAAAGAGAGAAAACACACAATACAATTAATTTTTTTTCTGTAAAAGAAGGGGTTAAAAATATTGGTGAAAAAAACATTATCAATATAGATTGCTGTGAAAAAAAATAAAGATTTACTCAAATTGGCATCGTGTGAGGGAAAATCACTTCAGCAAATATGTCCTGAGCAGCTCTAGTCAGTGCTGATTAAGAGTAAGGTCTGTTACAAGACTCGGTTACATGTTAAAGCCAAGAGTGATTTAATGGAAAGAATGGACTAGAGACATTCATTTGAGAACATAAATATAGTGCAAATCACTGAACTACAATTCAGAAGCAGATCGTGGCTTTTGTTTAGGAAGGCCTGTAGGCACTGCAACAGCCAATAGATGTTGGACAATCAATCCAGTTAATTGCAGCATATATTTATACAGAATAGTAACTCTGAAGAACCCAGGAGACTACTGGAAGAAGTTAAGAACTGATTTGGCTTTTAGCCTTGATCAAAGATTTCTGCTTGTCTTGAAGAACGCCTGATTCTTCCTAACCAGGAAATCCTGGATTCATGTGCTTTGCAGGAGAGGGAATGAGGCTTTTTCTCCTCCAGGAATGATACTTGGATAACAGCAGCCCTTGTGCAGAAGTCAGGAGAATTCTACCACACCAGTGCTGCCTGGACCTCTCAGGTTTAATAGACTGCAGATTAGAGGAGCTCCAGCCCATAGTTTCTTATAATTCAGCTTGTATTTGGCATGAATCTTGCATGTTTTCTCTATATAGATTGGACCCTTGCCTGTCTCCAGTTTAAAACCTCAGTAAACCAATTTGTTAGGAAAGCTTTTTGCTCTCTGTGCCCCCAGGCAGACCCAGGATTACAAGAATAGCAGGCTCTCATGAGATTTCCTGGCGTTTCAGCTTCATCTCAGTTCCTTTTCTGTAACTCAGCTGTTAGGACTGAGCTCTGGCCAACTGGCTGTGCTGGAGGGGCTGCGTAGTCTTATCTCACCTCCCAGCTGTGATGCCTTCCACACCACTCTTTCTCCAGATGTGGCCTGCACATTGCAGTGCAGAGAAGGAGAGTGTTCTGCACCTGCACCTGTACCTGTCCCCAGGAGTGGCCACGTGATGCTTCAGCTGTGAAGGTTGCTTCCCTTCTGCTTCCCTTGGCCAGCTTTTTCATATTTTCAGCGTGGACACAGAGGGGAAAGCTCCTGGGGGCAGCTCAGAGCAGTGAATAACAGAGCTCAGCCTGGCTGCTTTTCTCCATGCTGAATCATCCTGTCTTTTCATGCCCAATAAATTTCATCAGTCATCAGCCTTCACATTTCTTGCTCTCTCCATCAACATGCAGCGTGTTTAATAGGTCCTATATCTTCTTCCTCTTCAGCCTAGGCTCCAATGGTTGCTCAATATTCCCTTCTAATGAATGCTGGAAATTCAACTAGGCTTTTGATGTCCATTCTCCCCACTTTGTTCTTTTCTAATTCCCTGTTTATTCCCAGTTTTTATGTTGCCTTTCAGTCCTCCCTGAGCTTTGGATGACACTTCACCTCTTGAAGCAATTCAGGATATTGACCTCCTGCAAACCGGTCAGCAATTATAATTAGGAACAGGAAAATGTTTCCAAACTTTTCTACCTAAGGTCTTCTCTTTGCAATTATGATCCCACTGCCATTCCTACTTCCATTCTCACAACAGCTAGATTGGGAACTACAGGGAAAAGGGAATGAGAGAAAGGGGTTACAAGAGAAAGTCCATCGATTTACAGGCATTCAGACAAGAGAGGCTCAAGACCTCGCAGTCTCACCCTCTCTGAGGAACAATAGTTTCTAGTCATTCCTGCTCTGCAACTTATAACTTGTATTTGGCTGGAGTGTATCTTCCAGGAAAGCATCCAGTTTGGATTTGAAGACGTCAAGGGAGGGATATTTTCCCACTTTTTTTGGTCATTTTTCTAGTGATTCATCGCTTTCTCTATCAAAAGACAGCAGGTTAGAAGCAGAGGGACCCATGTCTTGATTTTGTAACCCAGGAGGTAAGAGGAAGCTATCATGTTCTGTGTCTTTCAGCTGTGACTGTGTGAGGGCAGTGCTACAACTCCGTCCTCACAGAGTATGTCTCAAGGTTACTTTTTCTCAGCTCTTTCTTTGGCTTGGATGTTAACTCTGCTATCAATCATACTTAGAGATATACGGGCTTTTTGTTTTCCATTAGATAAATAACTGTCACTGACTGCACTGTGGCAGACAAAGCTCTCCAGAAGAGAGGTCTGAAAAGCCTCATACTGTGCTATCCAAATGATCCTAATTACTTAATTATCCTTATCACAGCAGCTAATTAGGCCGGCTATAAAGCTAAACCCATAAACAGACCACAGGCTATAAAAGCCTGCAGACAGGAGAGCTGTCACAGAGGGAGTTGGAAGAACAAGTGGGTGTAGGAATGCTTTTATTTGAAGGTTTGGTGGAGGACAAGTGCCTGCAGAAAATAACTGGTATCTTCTCAGCCTGCTAAAAGCATTGACAGGCTATGAAAGCCACAGGAGTTTCAGCAAGACCATCATCTACAATTGTCTGATTTTAACAGCTTGCAAGGACTAAGGCATGAAAACTGAAATCTATTTTTCCCCACCACAGTCCCTTAAAAGCAGGCACGAAGTGCGTTGCCTCTCTTCCTGAGAGCCTTCTCTTCTGAAAAGCAGAAGCAAAGGCTAACTGAGCAGGCTATTAAAGGAACAGGTTCATCAAGTCTCATCCTTTGACAAAGCAAGGATGCAAATAAGTGGTCTCCGGACTAGGTCCCCTTGTGCATCAAAACCTCTCTTGAAGGTCGTTTCAGTTCCCACCTACTAAGGCAAAGGCATTTTTTCAAGGTGTGAAGTGTGCCGGAAAGGGTTTCCTGTCCTCCAAGATGAAAGCTTTCGCAGCAAGGTGAAAGTCAGTGGTATTATTTATTGCTCACTTCTGGCTCTCAGCGACAGTAGGTTTGGCTGTTGGGGAGGCCATATGTAAACATTTTGACAGAGTGCAATGTCTGTCCCTTTTAGCAGCCATTGGGAAAGGGAAAGGGAGTCTGTCACTGCGTCTGGCGCTCCCCCTTGCTTGGAAGAATTAGTTCCCTGTAAATAAAAGCCTGTGCTTTTTCCTGCTGAGGTAGGTCCCTATTGTCTGCTGTTTGATTTCCTGTAAATGGACTTCCACTGCTCTTGGAACGTTTAAATAGAAACCAGAAATAGCTCTGAGCAGGGCTGCGTACACACAGTTTAATGGCAAACCGACTGAGTCATCTTTTTTTCATGAAGCTACCAGAGTTTGACTTCCCTCTCTCAAAGGCCCTGTCTGACTGGTTATAGCCATCATCTCATGTACATTTCCTGCCAGAGATAAATCAGAGCATGTAACCAAACCCAGGCAGAAACAGCGGACGCATCACAGAGAGCAAACACCTCTCGAGCAAGGGGGGATGCTCCTTCGGAGCTGATGGAGGGCAGAGCGCTCCTTGCTGAATGACAACCCCAGGGCACTGCTTGGACCTTCCTCATCTCAGCGCTAGAGCTGTCCGGAGACCCCTCGTAAGTAGGATCTGGTGGGAACATATCCCTCTTTACTTTATTAATGCAGTAGGATGATTTCCTTTTGATGCAAACAAAAATCCCAGTTAAAACATCTTGCCTGTTCTGAGCAGAATTTATTATGTCTTTTTATTCCTTACACTGGTGTTTTTCCACATATGCAGTTTTCCCAGCTGGCACGCACATTTCAAATACCAATTACACACAGTAGCCTTTTTGACAGTTGTAGTTACAGGTTCCGAAGTGAGGCATCTCTGCTCTTGTAACCTTAATAGCCGAATATCAAGTAATAGCTCCAGAATTTTTAAGAATCAGAAAAAATGGTCTGTTTGGAAGTAATAAAATGCACATTGCCATAGGCCTCCCAGTTCACGCACCTGCTGGCACAGACACAGTCAGTAAAGGGAAGCTTGTAATAACATAAAAGCTTGGAATTCGGAGGACTATAAGCCGAACAAATCATTGGAGAGGGAGGCTTGTATTGCGGAGAAATGAGCTTAAAAGCCCTAGAAAGCCACAAACGCTGATTGTTTCTAGATTCTGCTCCATTTTACTAACTTAATGTGAATTAACTGAGGTTAAAAGGTTAATCTCTGCAATGTTTACCACTTTCCTAACTAAATAGAGGGGAACACAAGCAGAATGCGTTAGGTTTCAGGGCTGCAGCACCGTTTCCGCGCCTGTTCTTGGGAGGTACTGGAAGCTCAGAATAGCCGGGGGGAGTGCAGGGAGCTCAGCACCCTCCGGGCAGTGCTCAACACAGGGCTGGATTGCTCCTGGGAGATTTTGACGGCAGGAGGCTTGGAGTTTTTCTTTGCGCAAACCCAGATAGTTGGACGGCTACCTTTTCCACTGCTTGTGTCAGCTTGCACCTGCTACAGACGAAGCACGTTCTGGTCAGGATCATTCCTGACCAGAAGGATGGAAATTTTTAATATAGATGAAGCTTTTCCAGTTTTCTATTTTTCACCTAAATCAACAGGGTTGAGGGATGTGTTGGGAGGATGGAGAAGGTTGGCTGGAGGTAGCTGAGGTAGCAATCAAGCAAAGTGTAGCTCTCTTATCATCTACCCCTAGTTGCCCAGTCTGTGCCAGACTCCAGTTCTGTGAGAAATGACAGGTGGAGACTTTTCTTCTGGGATATTTTCCATGGATAACTCATAGAACAGGGAAAGAGCAAAGATGCTCAGCCCTGTCTGGATGTTCAATGAAGATAAGTAGCCATATGAGTTGTCTGGCCAGGAAAGGGAAACTCTGCCTTGAGAAACTGTTCACATAGTGGCCACGGACCTGTATTGCAAGCCCTATTCTAGCTTATTTCCCAGCATGATTGCTTTTGAAGCAGCCTGTTTAGGTCAAAGAATTTCAGACAAAACTAACATTTTTCCAAGACCACCATAGTTTATTTCCACTTTCATTTAAATTTATTTGAAAATGAGGGGAAACAAAACCTTGAAATGAAGCTTGATTTCAGGGAACATTTAAAGAATTAATTTGTCTGTTTTATTTTTATACTACATTTGAAATGCTTTGGTTTTGCCTGTGAATCAAAAAAAAAAGCAGTTGTTGTTACAGCTCTGGGACTGAGTCCATTAATCCACTCAGACATTACCAGTCTCTCAGTCCATCCCCTTACTTCTGCAATGGTTTTAAATGTGTTAAAACAATTTAACTCTCTTTATTATTTTTTTTTCTCTGAAAATGTTTCTAAAATACACAGGTGGATTTTAGAGCACTTAGAAACACAAGCAATTAAAGCTTTGCTCCAGGGCCAAACTGCTTCAAGGTCACTCAAAGGAAAGCAGTTGGAGAGCAATAAATACACACAGCACACATTTTTAGCGAGGGACTGAGGGATGATTCAGGGTCAATAGACAAGGCACGGCATCTGGATCCAAATCTTTCCTCCTAACACCAACTGCCTGCAAAAGCCCTACCTTACAGAGAGAGCCTGGCTCTACTGAACACTCTCATTCCCTTTTGGGCACTTGTCTATTTTTAAATTTCAGACTTTACCCTGAGTAACTTTGGAAATACAGCTTTCCCAGATGAGGAACTGAGGCAAATCAAAAGACATATGAACCCAACCATTTCAAGATCACATCATAATTTGAAGGAATTAGGTGCATATCTCACCGATGTTTGCCAAAAAATCCCAGCTTTGGAATCAAATTCTTGCTCTGCATAAGGCATAGGGATGACCCAGACTATCTGTACAAACCTGGATATTTTGAATTTTGGAAAAAATAGCTATGAAAAGAATGAGCATGTCTCTGTGTTGACTACAGCACAGTTCCCACCCTCTAATGTAGTCTGCATTTGCAGGCTCGAAATGTCAGATGTGATGAGGAGAGAGATAGCTGAGCATAAACAGGAAGGGCCTGAGTCCAAAAAGCTACCCACTGAACTCAAAACTTTCCCAGCTATGCCTCTGTTTTAACCTGAATCGTTCAGCCCTGTTCTGTGGTTTAAAATCCCATCAGGAGGATGTTGGGGCACCATTGGAAATGGCTCTGACTATCAATTTCTTCTCCTTACGGGGTTTCCAAGTCCGGCAAAAGGGGCAGGGTGAGTTTTCCAGACGGCTGACTCCCCTGCCCTGGCTCTATGGAGGCGATGCAGGTTACCCCCGGCTCTTTACTGTCAAATAGGGTTGTGCCTGGGCAGAGCCTGCCCTGCTGTGGTTGTACCTGCCATAGTCTTACCTGTCGCAGACAGAGCATTTATGACATTAGCATAAGAGATTTTTTCTTATGAAGAACAGAATTTTGCAACCACCACCAGTGCTACAAGGAAAGCCTCAGCAAAAAAACTCCAATGGCAAATTATTTCTGTACGCGTATGAAACTCAAATTCTGGTTGACCACAAATCCGATTTGTATTTTCATGGGATCTAGGCCATTTCACGCAGTCCTGACCTCTGAGTGTCAATATTGCTGAGCAGAGATATACAACATGGGATAAGTGTGTTGCAATAAAATGTTTATTAATGTCAAACAGAAATTACTCAAGGTACGGCAGACTTTTACCCTGGAAAGACATAAATGTATTGCAACAAGTTATTTGTTCTTTTTCCATTATACTTAGACATAAATTTTCAAAGCTAAGTTAGCTCTGATAATGGACCTATTATATTAGCAGCATAATGTCCAAAATACTGCACAGTCTGTGTTGCTTTAATAAGGGTCCGAGTTAGGAGCTAGGCAACTCATTTTTAGGTTACCACTTTTCAAAACTTCTGGCTTCTATGTTGAGATTAACACGCCAAGCAGTATGGTTCAGCAACCTAGGGCCTTGCCTGAATACAATGTCTCAGTGAGGTTAGTGGGACACCAAGTTAGTGGGCTACACCAAGAAGGATAACTGCATAAATAAATGAATATTGAAGGATGAGGCCAGGTTGCACAACCAAAACTGAGTGCCTTGGAAATCATGTGTCTTTAAAATGCTTAAAGCCATTTTCCATCTGGGGATATGTAGAGGGACGTTGATCTATACTGACTGGAGACACTGTGATGTTTTACACTGGACAGGCTAATGAAAGTCCAGACAAGAAATAGGCGTCTTGTTTCACATATGTTTTCCTTTAATTATTGCAATACAAGATCTGGCTTTTCAAGGCAATTTCTGGGGTAAAGATTAGGAGATATTGTACATAATAGGACTTATTCCTTGAATGGAATCCAATCGTCCCAAACTAATTTCCAGTCCTTAGAATAAGGTATTTCTCCTGGGGATGGCAATATCTGTGGTTTCAATCTCTCACATCCTACCCAACTGTTTCCTCATTACAGTCTCAGGTTTCTTTGTCACCGCACAGTTTATACAGGCTCAGATTTAATCAGTAGCAAAACATTCATCAACATGAACCCATGCCATTTTTTTTTTTCTCAAAAATACCTCCAAGCTCGCTAAATATTTGTCAAGTAAACATTTCCTAGACACAGAGAGCCCTGCTGCCCACTTCCTTCTCCTTTAGGTCTATTGCAGGCTTTGGATTCTTCCCTAGGATTACAGTCAATGGTATTTTATTCCCACAAGTAGAAGATTTGATAGAAAGCCATCATGTCTCTAGGCTGTAAGTTCACAAGCCGCAGATCCAGCTCTGGACATAGAAAGCCCTTCTGTGGTTAACTAACACTTTGTTTCACTATTAGGCTGTTTAGGCTATTTTCTCTTCAAAATTATAATTCAGGGTCTCACTTGGCAAAATATTTACCTTGTGCTGTGCTTTATCAAAGAGAAAAAATTATTATATCATTTTCAGCTCCACAGTAAATGGATACTCCTACTTGAGCTCTCACTGTGATTTACGAACATAAATTAATTAAGACTTACAAGAGTACTGTGAGATGAGGAAATACTATTCTCCACCTCATGATACAGGAAACCAAGGCACAGCTTCTGCCAAGATCACACGCACAGTTGGTGCCAGCACTAAAGCACACACTGCTGCCCTACTGTCACCTATCCTGTTTGCCATTTCAGCTCATGCCAGCCACTGACTCTTGCGTTTGTATTGTCAAGTTGCTTTTAAGTTAGGTGCTTGTTTGTCGTAAAGTGAGGTTTCCAAGCAATTGCAGTGATGTCCATTCTGCTCCCTCCCCTCCCCCTCTGTTATGCTCATCTTCACTTTTTTTCTCAAGATTTTGAGGATTCCTGGTTTTAACAGAGTCATGCAACCACAGCACCTTATGCCTGTTTCAGAGTGAAAGCACGCAGGAGATGGCACCTCAAGCTCGCGCAGCTCCCATGTGGGGTGCAAACGTCTGGAGTTTTGAGGGAACGTGGAAGATTCAACTGAGTTTTGTGTGCAGAAAGACAGCTGTGGTCTCTGTACTGCAAGTTGTGGTTACACTCTTCAAAATATCTCCAGTGTTTTCATACAGCACTGATGCCTTCTGGTCAGGAAAGTTTATGCTCAGTTAAAGACATCAGGCTCTGACAAATGAGCTCTGGAAGAGCTCAGTGAAGTGGTTTAAGATGTTACTGCCCATGGCTTTCTGCCCTGCCTCTGCACTGAAGTTTATGGGCCCTAGACAGCAGCACAGAGCGTGCTTGTGCCACAGCTGCTCCAGTGGTTAGGCTGATGCCTTAGTTTGAGTCCCCAAGGAGGCGGGTTTACGACTGGGAATCGGAAGCACTGAGGCGTGAGCACGTTGCATCTGGCTGACTCTGATACAAGAACTGTGTTCTCCAGTAAAGGCAAAATGGATGTATTAGACCTCTTCTGCTCCTTGGCTTTATAGTCCCTCAGTGCCAAGATTTCCACTTCCTAACAAAGCCTGCGTTCCCACAGTCTAATCCACTGGCCACTTATTTTTCACTGAGGGGGATCCTAAAACTAGAGGCTGGTCTCTTGAATCCCAGAAGAGGCAAGGCATGCTTGGAGAACATACTTCACACCAAGAAGTTCACACTCCAAATGTCAAGCTGTGTTTACTTTTCTTTTAGAGAAGAAAAGAGGCATCATCCTCCTCTCCATTTATATACCTGGGAAGTGAATAGAGCAAGAGTTGAGACCCCTGAATTTGAATTCCTCTTCAGCCTGAGAAGACTCGAGCTTGTAGCACCCTCTAGCCCGGCGTGCGCTCAGTGCACCAGGCCAGGGATGGAGCGATGCGGGGAGGCAGGCAGAGCGCCGCAGGAGCTGAGCCCCTGCTCCAGAGGCACTTTGAGAGCGTGTTTTGTACAGGTGTTCAGTGTTACTTACTCCAACCTGAAACATTTTGCCAGCCTCTGCAGTGGAGATCAGCGTTGTCATCTGGACTCCTCCTGCTGTCTTACATCCGCTCCTGTCATAAGCCGAGCCCTGATGTTTACACCTGCCAGAGCTGCAGATCCAGCTGTGCATCAATAAAAGAAGCTGGGGCCTTTCTGCCTCACTCCCCGTCTGTCCTGCCCGTGGCTGCCAGCAGGATGAGAGCACAAGCAGCGCAGCAGGCTGCTGGGAGGCAGAGCTGCGGCCCCGCCGCTGCCGGCTCAGCAGAGCGGGCAGAAGCGGGGAAGGGAAGGAAAGGCAAAGCAACCAGAGGCCAATAGCCTAGCCAAGGGCAGGAGCCAAGGCAAGGCTGGCCTGGCCCTGACAGCACCCTCCTCTGTCTCCGCGTTGATCGCACTGAAGCAGTGCAATGTCTGGAGTGGGTCCATGGGCTTCTCCTTCATGCCGTGGCTGCGTTACGGCTGCCGGAGCCAGCATCTATCACACACCTGGAGTGACTGTGCAGGGGAAACGTCCTTCAGCCATGGCTCCTCAGCACCAAAACCGGTACCAGTCTCAGCTCAGTTGGGCTCACAGCTCTTCCCACGGTTCATTGAAGGCAGTCTGCCTCATTGCCTTGTGACTCATGAATAAATCCCAGGAGACCGGAGCATCTCACAGCAGCTGCTTAGCAAGCCCTCCCCACTGCTAACCTTGCAGCTTGCCTGCTGTGAGCCAGACAAGCAGCGGTCCTGATGCTCGTTGGGGGATGCTAATGACTCTGTAGGATCAAAGATCTCTATCCAAACGAAGGTACCAGAAACCCCACAGTATTCTCACTTGGAGCAAAGTCTTTTCTAGAGGGAGAATTGGAAGGTCTCTACTGGAACAAGTGTTTTCTTATTTTAGAAATTACATATAAACTTAGAGAGATGTTGAAACATAACAAGGCATAAATGATACTGAAATGGCTGCTTTGTGAAATCTTATAATGGGAAATTCTTTCACAAACCTTTTAAAATTGGCAAATGTTACTAATATTCCTCCAGGCAACACTTGGGCTATTATTTAAAATGGGATGTGTGGTGTCCCAGAGCGACTGTTCTCCTGAACTGCAAAGCATCCTGTAGGACCTGCGAAATATGAAATGATTTAAGGAGGAAAGAAGGTTATGCAGTTCTGTTTTGTGTGGTTTCTACTACCTCTAAAGTATTGTTAGAGGAGAGTGTGTTCTGGGCTGTAATTCAAACAGTGTTACAGATACTGTAAGGAACAGAAAAAATGGACGAATTAGAGGCACCTGATGAAAAACATTGTTACTTTCTCCGTTTGCTGCCCCAAGCACACAAACATGTTGCTTAGATTCACTTGGGTGTTTATATTAAATGCAACTGGACTTATTAAGGAGGCCTGAAGGGAGCTCCAAGTGCAAGGGCTGGATTGCAGCATGTCGTCTCGCTCTGCAGAGCAGCCCGCGCGCTCAGCATGGCGTGACTCAGCACCGACCCCCGCGCACGCACAGGGACCCCTGCGGAGATGAGACTCCTCTTCCGTCTGCCCTGACTCCTGTACAGCAGCGCGAGGACAAGCCGTAACTCACCCGTCTGTGAAGGGCTCAGGAAGTCTCTGCGTACACCTGAACCTTCTCCTCCAGCACAGAAGTACATTACGTGTGATTTTCACAGTGAAAGGCAACCTTAATGCTGCAGAGTTTTTCTTGCAGGCGGCTGGGACATGGGGCTCGTTTTTAAAGATGCCTTCTCTTTTGGAGCTTGGAGAGCCTGGCAGAAATGCCCTAACCCCACTGCAAGCTTCAGAGGATCAACGAAAGGATGGGGGACAGGTTCCCTGATGGCAGAGAGAAGCCTCAGCACGGCACTGCGTGAGAAGCTCAGTGTAAATGGAGGCGCGCCTCTGCAGAGCAGCTGCATGTGCTTAGCCCCGCTGAGGACCCGTCCCCCGGTGCAGAGAGTGACCCCATCCAGGGGAAGGACGCTGCGTGGGTAGGCCAAAATGATGGGAACAAGTTTTGGAGCTTGCTGCCTGAGGGAAGCGGAGAGGTGGTGCCGGTGTGGCTGAGCTCCTGGGGGGTGCCCCTGCCCTCTCATGGCAGCTGGACACCTCTCCCCTGTCTCTGCCTGGCCAGGCGCTGGCAGGCCTTGCTCTGGGCATCTCTTGTAGGATGCTTGTGCCCTTGGTTATGTATTACACTCACTAAACCGTTATGCTCAAAGAACAGCAAGGTTATAAAACAGCTGCACGGTTTTTTTCTGCCACAGTGGTCTGTTGAGAGTGTGATCCGGCAGTAGGAAGAAACCAAATACACCAGCAGTCCTTTACTTGTAGGGGACGGCCTCCTGCAGTGCAAAGGGACTGATCGGATGGCTTTCAAGGAGCTCAGTGGAGGAATCCAAGAACATAAAGCCAAATGGATGAGCAATGTGCAGGCGAGGATTTATCTTCGGCAGGGATCAAGTTTAGAGAGTAGACAGATCCCAGAGGCATGTTAGGTACTGAGACAAGAGCTCAGGAACACAGATCAGGTAATCCAAACCTGAGGGAGAGAAGGATTGAATATAACGATCACAAAGAGCAAATCCACATTCTGGCACGGAAAGCATCTGTGGGGAAAGGGATCTCGGGGGCAAGGGAATGCGGATGGCTAACAGGAACAGCAGATTGCAATATCCCTGGCCAGTGGTGCAGGCTGAGCTTTCTTCTCCACACTGCAGCTGTAGATCAGGGGTGATGTGAAAAACAGCACACTTACACCAGCCCACAAAGCAGCGCTAATGAAACCATATCCAGGCTGGCTGTATCCTGCTGGCCACCTCCTGCGACAGCACTGGGAGCACTGGAGAAACACCGATGGGCAAAGCCGTGCTAGTGGATGTGTCTGGCTGTAAAGGATGGGCTACACCTCCTGCCCGGGCAGCAAGGGGATGAACTGGGGGGTTGGGTGTCCCCTGCCCCAATTCCCAGGCAGAAGAGGCAGCCCTTTGGGCACCCTCCCCAGGCAGTCATACAAGAAACAGCCTCCAGTCCCGGTGCAAAGCCCACAAGGGGATTGTCCCCCCACCCCTATTCCCTGTCTGCCACCTCCCACCGCTCTGCTGGAGACTAACAAAACACGCATAAGGTTCAGGTGCCAGACTCTGAAGGGCTTCCAGGGTTTTTTGGGTAGAAAGCAAGAGCCTGTGGGGAAGTGGTAAGTGATGCCCCTCTGAATGTAGTTTGACCGATGCTAAGTGCCTCCAGGATCTGGTGTCTCCTCTTTTCCTGGGGTGAGACTTGGTGTCCTTTCTCTAGTAAAAACCAAAAGAAATTCATGAAGGCAACGCAAGCTGAGATTCTTCCTATCTACTTGAAATTCCCTGTGCACTGGTAAACCTTCCTTCATGTTGAAGATTTGTAAGAGAAGGATACTTACACAAATGTGGAGTATTTTGCCACTATCTATGAGCAGTGCCCTGAGTACCACGGTACTGCTGTGTCAGGCAGGGACATCTCCAGGAAACATTTTGTAGCACATCTTGCAGCCAAACCACAGCGGTGGTGTTGAAAGACACAAAAAACTTTTCCCTTCCTCCAACTGGCCAAAACACAAAAAGGAGTGAGATTTGCAAATTGCCAAATTAAGCTCAGCCAGAGTCTGTGGCTGTTGTCATTAAGAAAAACCCTGCAATAAATGTTTACAAAAGCGTTTCAGAAATAATGGCTCTCTGTAGAACTGGCTTGGGAAATTTCCAGCAGAACAGGTTTCAGCAGAAAAATGCTGATTTGTTGAAACTGTGGGGTTTGTGGAATTGTATGGGTTTTGACAAACTTTCGATGAACTACAGCAGCAATTGCCAAACTAGGGGCTGGGAGCCTGGTTGAAGTTCAAGCAGCAGTGAGGCTTGCGTCTGGATCTGGGGTCATGAGTCTGGAAACAGCTACACTGTGGGCAGATTTTGGCTTTAAGATTCTTTGTGCCAGGGCAGCCCCTCTGTGCAGAGTGCCCTGGGGCACAGGGTGACAGGGCTCCAAGGCTCCCTGGGTACTGGCTACTGGAGCTGTAAGCCCTGGGATGCTTTCAGGTGTGCCAGAAATGCCTGGCCCTTGTTCTCAGAGAATGCATGTGGACGTACACCTTGCAGATGCAAGTCACAGAACAGAGCAAAATGTTTTAATGAACAGTAAAAGCAGGGGGAAAAAAAAAAAAAAGAACGGGGAGAGCTTTGAAGGGATGGAAGCTATTCTTGGACCTTGTTCTAATTCAGACAACAGGTTTCAGAAGAAACTAAAAGCAGGGAAATAAAATATTCAAACAAGTCAGAAGAAACCACTTCCACTTTTCAGTTTGACGTAGCAGGGGGATTTTCTCCTACAGTGTTTTTTCTGACAATCCCAACTTTTTTGAAAGCTTTTCAAAACAAATTTTAAAAATGCAATAGAATGCTTGATCTGGGGCTAAGACAGACTTTTTGAGTCAACTTGAAACAAAAAATGGCTTGGGCTCAGCTGCTGATGGATAAGTCTATTTCCCCAAGCACCTTCTCCTGCCAGGTGCTCCAGCACGGCCACCTGGGACTGGCACACCTAGCCATGGGGCAGGACACATGGGAGCCCAAACAGCCCTACTGTTACCCCAGATCATCCCACCACTTCACTGGCACCATGCTGGGCTGCTGCCCACTTGGGAGAGACTCAGCTGGGCTATGGGTACCCATGCTGCCCAGGAAATGCTGTTTCCTTCACTCTCTGTTCCACGGACACAATGGGGATGGGCTGATGCTTTGGATTGCTGGCTGATCAATGCCATTAGCATTTCAAAAGCATCATCTGAAAACCAACACTCAGCCTTTAAAGAACTTTTGCTCCTGACTACAGGCTTTAGCGTGCCCAGAGACACTGGCAGAAATCAGTGAAGCACGTGTGTTCAGACTCTGCAAGTCAGAGTTGCCTTCTCCTGCCATGGAGCCCAGCCTCCCAGGCACTGTCACTGGTGTATTAGAAAGTATTATTACGAAAAACCAATAACTTATATCTACAGGGGGGATTTTCATCCTAAAGTACAAAAAGTGAGCTATAACTGAACAAGTTACTGCAATCTCACATTCCTCAGCACGGTAATTAGGCATTTTAGTGAGTCTGTGGCTATATTAACCCCTGGGGACCAGTTCATTGACTCTTTTGCATTACTAGCTGATAAATACTGTGCTTGGTATTAAGCAGGAGGAGAAGGGGCAGGGAAGGAGGTTACCTCAGGAGGTTACCCATGGCCCTCCGGGGTCATGCAGTAGCCCAGGCGCAGATCTGCTAGGTTTTGACATTCTTTTACTGTTCTTCCCACCACCACCTTTCCTAGTTAAACTGACCCTTCCCAACAGGGCACTGCAGCAAGTGTTCCCATAAATCCAGCTTGCCTTACCACATTTCCGTTGTCTAGAAAACCATTTGCTCAGGAAACAAATTACACAGGCATGAGTTGCTCAGGTTGAAGCCAGGTCTCATATGATACTAGGTCTTCCCTAAGTCTTCTGAAATGTCTTCTAAACTCTTGCATCCTATCAAGGGCTGGCTATCACACCTGGGAGATGGTATGACTCCCTTGCCCACATATTCTCTCTTGCACAGGACTTGTATGCTGTTGGCAAACACCATCCTTGAGTCATGTCAAACCTCCGGCAGAGCTGAGCCCTGAATGTCCCTCAGCTGACTCCTGCCTCAGGACCCCAGCCCCACTCCTGCCCTGCTGCAATATCTGCTGAGGGCTGCTGAGGCTCCTGGGCTGCAACCTCCTGGGGGCTGTGTGATGAGGGGTGGAGGGACGAGGAGCACTGTACACCTTGGCTGAAGGTATAGCATGATGTTGGAGCTGAAAATAGCTGGCTCACCATTGCATGTGGCTGCTGTGCCTGGTCTCCTTAGTTCGGATCATTCCTTCTGACTAAAAAGGACCTACCCAAGGATGCAGAAAAGATCACCTTCTTTTCTGACCTCTCAAATAGGGGAATTCTGCGGATCCCCTTCTTTCCCTCAGTTCACAACATGGGCTTTCATAAAACGACTGTGTCTTTGTAATTGTGAAACCTGAGACCCTGCTAACACAAAGAGGAATAAAATCTGCTTGGAAATGACCAATCACTTTCCATGCCGTGAAATGCAAAGACAACCTTTATGCATGGGCTTCTTAATCACTTTATAAAATACTTTTACAGAAAAACAGGTATTTTATTAAAAGTAAAAGGGCTGCCTAAATGGTCCAAAGAATCAGCTGTTAGTGAAAATGTTTGGATTTTTTTTCTTTCAGCTAAATAAGGAATAGCCCACAAAATTTTTTCTCTAGTGGGTCCATAAATAAAACTCAATTAGAGGAGATGGAATGGTGGAGCGGATATTCTTTTTCTCTTTTCAGTTAAAAAATATTGGAGGAATGTGACTGCCAACGGTATTTTACTAAGCTTTATGTGATCTCATAGCACCCTTAAAAAAAACCAGCAAGACGAAAAGCTATGCTCCTAATCTGTTATTCACGAACTAAATAAAAAAATAACAGACATTATAGTAACCCCTTGAGACCAGATACCATCATTTGCTATGCATTTATTAATTGTTCATATTGGTGATGTTATACTAAGCTTATCAAGGTCCCACTGTTCAATGTGCTGCAGAATCAAAGTGAACAGCAGCTTTTATTCTCAGGTCCCTACAATACAAATCACAAAAGATTTTATACATTGAGTTTTTGTGCTGTTCTTTTTTACATGGTAAGAGAATGCAATTGGCCTTGCTTATCCACAGCTGATTTTACCAGTGGTTCTCAGCATGCCTTACATGTTTTTGTATGGGAGCCTGGAGCATGGCAGAGGTAGAGTTAAATCTTTCTCTGCCTCTGACTTCTCATGATTTTAAGCAAGTCACTTAATTTCATGGTTCATTATTAGGAAAATGGGCAATGGCTCTGCCCAGCTCAGAACAGGATTTGTGAGGATAAGTACAACAAAGATATTGAGGTATCAATACAGTGCTGCTGAATCACAAAGTACCAGACTTCGCACTTCCCCCTTCTCCCAGGGGTGTCAGGTATGGGAAAACATAGGTGTGCTGAAATGCTTACTTACATGCAGCGCATTCAAAGACCCCTGCTTTTAAAATATCATCATCCAGGGAATATTCCTGAAACCAGGGGATGGTAGGCTTCTAATTTTCTAGGTTATTTTTGCAACCATGAAGATTTTCAGGTAAGCTAAAACTGCTCTGCAGGCAGCAGAAGTGACGATGGTTGCTTTCCCACGGCTGCCTTAGCTGGCTAGGCAGGAGCACCACGGGAGGACCAAGAGACCTGCCTGTGTGCACTGGCTGGGCAGGCAGCTGCCAACAAAAAGCCTGTCTGACAACACAGTCCTGCTAGTTCTTCCCTGGGGAGGGCTTGAACAAGATACTTCTTCTCTTCCTTGGCCAGTGTCGCAATGCTCATACAAACTTAATAACTTTGAGACGTCATCCCTTCTCTCCAGTCTGCTAAGAGGTTTGAAAGTCATTAGGGAGGGATTGAAAGGCAGATGGATAGGTACGCTGATCCTGTAAGCCTGGCTTCCTTAGGAAACTAAGTTAAGAAATGTAAACTGCTATTCTCAGTGGTACTCTAATTCTGGCAGCTGAGATCTAAAAATCCCAATGTTACAAGACTTGAGTGCTGGCAACGCTGCAGTAAGCAACCTATCCAAAAACCTCATCTTTTTATTTTTCTTCTGAATCACAGGTGTTCAGAGACACCTTCAGCATCTGGGTGCCAAACTTGTGACAACTTAAAGCTGATCAAGCCTTGAATGTTGAGCACAGGGCTCGCACAACTGGTCCCCCTCCTGCTCCTCACAGCCAGAGACTCGCCCTGCGCCTTTGCAGCACAAGCCCCGGCTGCTGCCCCACAGCCCTGATGCTGGCAGGCTTATGGCCTCATGGAGCTGCTGGCCAGCCCTGCTGGGCACCAGGACATGGAGGGGCAGCGCCGGCTGCAGTGTCCGGCAGCAGATATGCCTCTTCCAAACAGTGGTTGGTACCATTAAAAAAAAATATCTAGCACAGAGTGAACTCCTGGAAATGCTGTGCTGGCTGCCCTTCTAGCCACCCCGCAGCGCTGCAAGGGTTCACGCTGTAGCACAGCACTCCTCCTATGCAAAAGGAGTTCATAGCTATAGGATAATTTTCCTGGCCTGGTTTCCACCTTATCTCTTTTCCTCTAGCTTCTGAACATCACAAATTGAGTCTGGGCCAGCTCACCAGAGTACTTGCTGGTGGTCCAGGACCCGGAGCTGGCACACCTGGTGTTTAGAGCCCTGGGAGTTACCCTGCTGTTCCCTCTGGAGCAGCCCCAGCTGACTGTGTGAATATCCTAGCCCTAACCAGAGGAGAGCACTGGCATAGAAGTGCTTGTGTTGCTGCCAAGATTTTGGGGGGGACAGAAGAGGCCTTTTGCCCATGACCCCCAGTACTCCTGATGTCCTCCTTCTGCCAGGAGAAACTGCTGACAGGATCATTCCTCCTGTTCCTCTGAGGCTTGCACGAATCCCTCCAACATGACTGACCTCCTCCTGTTTTGGGTACTCCCTCGACATCAGAGACCTTGTGCACAGCACAGGCACTGCCGCGTTTCAGCCCCTCCTCAGGTGGCAAACCCCCTTGAGATGATGTGCTGAGCACAAAAGCTCTGGCCTCCTCAGCAGAGTGACACCCTGAGTGCCTGTATCGCCGTGTCCCCTGGGTGCAGTGCTTGTGCCTCAGGTCCCAGGGAGCGCCTGGCACAGGTCTGCCTGGACACACTCATGCCGGAGAGCGGCACACACTCGAATAGGTGTTCCCAGCAACAGCCAAAATAAAGTGACAGCAAAACTTTGCTGGCAGAGCCCAATATTTGAAAGCTCTTTAGCAGAGGGACTAAGCATTCTCACTCTTCTTTTATGTCCAGGAAACTTATTAGGAGCACATAGACCATACTGTCAACCTAGGTTACAGCATTCACAGGGGAAAAGGAGATGGTGGGAATGGGGGGAGGTAAAAGAATTAGAGACTATGGAGAGAAAATGGTTTCAGGAATCACTACGATCTGTGATACATTGATTAATGATACTAAATAAAAAGCTACATGTTCCATTTGTACAGAAAAAATCAGTGAATTAATGCAAAAAATTTGCAAAACCCCAGAAAATTACTCTTTTAGAGATCTGGACAGATATATCTGGTAAACTCTTTGTCATTAAAGTGTTTGTTACATTAAACCTTTTGTGTCCTCTTTATGTGTTTCCCACTACTGAGTGATTTCACTCTGAGAGCAGCAATTTGATACGCTGGATATGTTATATGAATGGATTCCTTCCCAGACTCGCTGATATTGCCTGAAACTAAGGAATGCACAACACCAAGCTGCAAAGCAGGATAGCAAGGTTAGGAACATCTGTCCAAAACTATAGTTGGGATAGCTATGGCTTAGCTATGGTTTATGGTTTTGGATGACAACAGTTTGGATAGCAGAATTAAGGAGGCTGAATAACTTGTTCTTCAGCTGTGCCAGCAAGGTTTACACTTCTCTGCATCTGCAAAGGGCACTACAATATTGCTAAGAGCCAATATCCCACATTTAAAATCTTTATAGGATACCACTTCTGTACCACTATGACAAAAAGCTCTTCCTGCACAGAAACCTTGCAGAGCTGAGAATTTTTTCCCAACAAGAAGCCCTCAAAGCACAGCTGTAAATAATTTTCTTGAGAGAAAAAACAATAAATCTTGCCATATTCAGCTGAAAACCTAACTTATTTTCATTTGTAGCCACAATTTTTTCCTAGTTTTCCAACTGAAAAAAAAATTTTTCTGAGGCAGATGCTTTGTACAAATTCTCCAAATAACCGAGCCCTCCGTTTCCCTTGTAAGATTTCCAGCCAGCCCCGATGCAGGTCACCTCCATGGCGGGCACAGCACATTTCTCTCCAGTGGCAACTGCAGACAGCCGGGGCACTGCAGGATCCAGCTCATCATCCAGCAGTAATTTGAAAAGGAGGGGGGTATCATTTGCTGTGTCCTATGCAATGCCCCCTGGAGCACCTGGGACTGCCCAGCGACTGCAGGGCTGGCCTGACCCGAGCTGTCTCCGGAGACATAAGGAGATCGGAGCACAAAGCCATGCAGCCCAGGGGAAGAGGGTACTAATAGGTTATACAAATGAAACGTTGCTGCCTCACTGAAACTTTAGAAGAGTAAAGGGAACATGTGGGAAGAGAAAAGTAAACACCCTCACCGCTCCTTCTTCTGAGCCTTACCGGGAGAGCTTACCATAATAACAAACCAGGCTAACTCAGGGGTAAAATGTGTTCCTACCACGTCAGGCACACTGCTCATGCCAGAGGCTCCCAAGGTCAACTGTTTGCACCATGCACAGGTGAGTTAGTGTCCTGTGGTCTCATATCTCATGGTCCTGATGCCATCAGAGCAAAGCTGTGGTTATGGGATAAACCAGACTTGTCGGGGCACCTTGGCAGCGACTTCTGCCTCCTCCCACCCACCTGTCCTTTGCACAGTGCAAGGTGATAGTGGTACCCCACTGCACCACCCATCACCTCCCAGTGACAGCCAAGGGATGGCCTGGTCCTGCCTCTGGGCTGAGCTCTGCCCTTCCCCTGTGCAAGGCACCCATCCCCGTGCCTCGCAGGCACTGCTCACACACCCTCTCCTCAGGGAACACGATACCCCAGCAGGGAGACAAAAAGAGCATTTCAAAGTTATTTCCTTTCCTCAGAGCGTCAAGTCCTGAGAAATGCTCAGGGCATGCTCCTAAGCCAGTTGCTGCCATTAAAGGCACAGGAGAAGTCCCTGGTGTGAGGCCATCCTCACAAAGCCCTGATGCACAGCAAAACCTCTGGGGCAGCAGCTATGAACAGCGAAAGAGAAACAAGTGCAGTAATTCCCTGGGGTGGAGAGGTGATGTTTATCCAAGATCTCTGAGGGAAGCAAAGTGTGAAACAGCAGAGGCATTGGCAGGCCCTTTGAAACAGCGGAGAACAGACAGCTCACATGTCCCCGTTGCCAAGCCTGGCTCTTGCCTCTGCATCTGCCTGTGGAGAGGCTGCTGCAGACATGGAGATACCCCTGCCTTCCCAGGAGCAAGGCTCTTTGGCGCTGGGGTACTGGTCTCTCTTTCTTTGCCTTGGAAGGATGCTCTTCTGCTCTGGCTCCCATGCAAGATGGACTGTGAAAACCATGGGGACATGTGTGAGGACTACAGGCTCTGTTGGGGCAAATCTTGAGGCCTCTTTCAACACCAGTACCTGTGCTATCTGCTCCTGCCTACCTCTGCACACAGATGTACATGGTAAAGTCTGCTGGCACCTGTGTGGATCTGAGGCCCTCACATCTGAAGTTCAATATAGTGCTTCTTCCTCCTGTGTTTTCCCTTTGTGAAATTTTACTCTCGTGTCCCACTTTCTTCGCTCTCTGACTCATTCCTTGGCCTCTGAAAAAATCATTGCTGTACTTTCTCACATATTCACCAAATCGCATCACACCTTCCTCAAGCCTGTACTCCAGACTCTCAGCCTGACCTCCAGGATGTCCTCGTGGAAGCCTGCTTTGAACTCCTGCCTGCACACAACCCAGTAACTTACACAGGATATTTATGGTGCAGATGTCCCTAATGTGCCTATATTGTCAGCGCACTCCTAGGCTGAGCTCCTCAGGGACACTCAGTATCTGAGAGGCACCGCGTCCACTGGCACTCACAGCCACCAAAGAACTCAGTGGTCAAGCTGTTAACAGGGCATGCATAACATCAGATCTGACTTTCTCATAAGTCCTTCTCCACTGCCATAGAGAGCCCAAGGATATAAGGTACCTTGCTAATACCGGACAGGACAGGAGTTAAGTATCTTGGTACCCTTGGGGTAGCATCAGCAAAAATGAGGTTGAGATCCTTCTTGCCCCATTTAAAGGCAATCAAGCCTGACTTGAGTTTTGTACAGCCACCCAAGTGCCCTCCTGCAACCCTGCGTGCTGGAGTCATCAAAAATCACATTGCTGTTTTACAGGAATCCAGCAGCCAGCTAGTTAATGCAGGAAACCTTGCCACTCGGAGGCTTCCAGGAAGTGCCAAGTGTCTTGCAGGCTGTGTGGCTGCTCCCGGGGAGTGATCTATGCTCCACCGTGACCCTGGCCTTTTCCGTTCCACGCTGCTGCGCTTTCAAGTTGCCCTAAGGAGGTCCTCCATGCTGGCCTTTGAAGAGAATGCCGTGCTGCCCAGGTGGGATCTGCTCCCTGGCAGTTATGGAGCAGCATATCAGAGGCAAACAGCAGATCCTACTGTGCAAGGCTCTGCTCTTGCTGCATTTCATGGTAGATCAAACTGTCACCTACAGGCTGACAGGCTAAAGTGATTTATTGTGGTCTTTTACAAAAGACTGGATTTTGTTAGGTACATTAATAGCACTTATAAGTGCAAAGCCCAGATGAGAGATACAGAAGGATTTGCCCACTGTGGCTAGGGAAGCATTCCAAAATCTCTCGAGGCAAAATATTTTGCACTGCCAGCTGGTCTGTTCCATTCTCTCCCTTCTCTCCAGGGGAAGAGATATTTTCTGGTAGCATCTGCCTTAATTTTCTGACATTTTTCCTTATTAGAGGCTGAGGCTCACTGGAAACAGAGCATCTACTCATCTGGGCTGGGACTGGTAATATTACAAGTTGAATTTGGTCATGATACCCATGAGCAAAATGTTTGCACTTTCTATTCCTGCAAGGCTATTGATGGGAAACTAAGTGATGGGAAGCTCTCTGGGCACTGATAGTTTGTTACACAGCTCTAAACTCCATCAGCCAACAGAAACATTGAAAAATGGCAGCAGATGGGATAATCAGAGATCCCGCTTAATTTGTTTCATCAAAATGTGTTTGGACAAGGCAGCTTTGGTCAGGACCTACATGCAGAGTAGGACTGGGCACTAAGTTTCTTTCTGAAAGCCTAAAGATCTCAGGAGAAACACCATTACCAGCAGCAAGCTGCAGAGACCTGCTGCACATCTCCTTGAATTTAATCCCATCTAAATCCTGGTGCACAGAAAACAATGGGAGTTTGTCACTATTAGGATTTAAATCTCTAGTTGCTGATGTTAAAAGCCAGGAAGAAAGTTTTTGACATAACCTCTGAACTCCAAAGGGCTAAAGTTCAACTTGGATCAAAGAGGGGTCTCTGAAGAGCTCCATGCTGCACAAGAAGGGTAACATAAGGATGCCACGTACAAATTGCATTGCCTCTCAGGAATGCCTTGCTTTCTGTTACTGCTTTTGTTCTCAAATAGCAGATCCAGGGTCCCAGAGCAGAATGTTGCATTAAAATACTAACAGAGGCTTTGCCAACTCCAACTTAATGGACAGTTCAGAAATCCCCTCCCGTCTCAGGACAGGCAGGATTTGAAAGGGATTGTAAATTAAGTGGTGCCTACAAGAGTGGGAAGTCCCAGACTTGTCATAATTAACTTACTCCCCAGAACACACACTGGGAGGACAAAGCCACCGGGCGGGCAAATGGACACGGAAGCTTCAATTGAACCATTTGTGGCACCACCTGAATCGTCTTTCTAACACTCTGACCCCTTAACTCAACTGCTGGCTTCTACACCTCTGCGAACCCTCCAGCACTCAACCATGTGAAAAGCAAGGACGATGTACTGAACACAGGTATAAGATCTTTCTCTCTGATCCAGTATCCTGTTCCAAAATGAAAGAATGGAAATTAGATTTTGATTCTTACTGAATTACTGAAATTGTGTAAAGCTTGGGCACTTTTTTAAAAAACTGAGAAACCTAAAAGTGGACAGCAAGCTCTAAAAATCTGGATTTCTGTGTTTTGGGGATTGTTAACATATTAACATGTTGTCAGCACCATCAGGAAACCCCAGTGGCTGAAGAAGCATCCCAGTGTGCAAGGAGCTGCATAACTAGGGTTGGGGCTAAAAGGCTGCCACGTTTATTTGTTCCTTGAGCTAAATGTTGCCTTTGAACCTAAGCCATATTATTATCTCGGAACGCTACAGGCCTGTCGTTCCCAACAGGACAGAATACAAAACCAGATCAAACCAGTAATGTTGTACACTGCAGTTTCCATCTTCTGAGTATTTTACCAGCCAGAGGTTTCTAGAAACAATGTTTGTAGATCTCACTCCTCCCCTGGAAATGTGCTCCATGAATGAATTACCAAAAGAGGAAGGAGTTTCGGATACCTGCATAGCAGAAGGACAAAATGTGCATGCTCCGGGTTTCTCCGGGGACCATGATACGCTGCCTGCCAGGTGGCTCTGCACGGGGCCAGCTGGGGCCCACCAGCACTTATTAGCTCCATCCGGTTCAGGGCCAGCTCTGCAGGATCCCAGCTGGATATTGCTACGTTACTGCACTGCGCTGAGGTTCTGGGGAGGTTTATTAGTGCTAGAACTAATCCAGCTGCGTGTGCTCCCGCCTCGGCATCACTGGCACAGGTTCTGCGCAGTCCCAAAAATCCCTCCAAAGATAGTTGACAGCTAACTATGCACACATGGACAATTTATACACATTATGATGCATACGTTATGTTATTTATATAATAGTGTAAGTAAAATCAAGTGAAATAAAGTACAGTTTAATGTGTCATTATTTTTAAAATATGACTCAGGAAACCAAAAAGACAGATAATACCTGTATTCCTTTGTTAATACGTATACATTCCCCACCCAAATCAGGATTCAGAAATCAAGGCACTGCAACACATTCTTAAATTAGCCTCAAGAAATGTGCTTGCATTGCCAGGAGACCTTACCCTCAGGTTATTATCACCATGCGGTACCCCCTGGCTGGTGGCTCTGCAATACCAGGGAGGGTTGTAAAATAACTTTTCAAAGTAAAAGCACATAATAATACTACTGTCCTTATGGCAGATATAATCAATTAAAGGTACCGTATGGTTTTCCATGTCCCTTTCAAATCAAGCAAGCCTTGTTTAATCTCATTGAAAAATTGCTGCAAATTTGGGAGTGAAATTTCTTTTCAGGTGAGCTATAGGCAACAGATTAAGCATCTCTTTGTCTTGCTTTTCCTTAGTCCCTTGATTCAGAAGTGTTCTAGGGAACTGGCCATTCATAATCAGGCTTGGATTGCTTACAGACTTGGGACCCTGTTTGCTGTCTACGTCCAACATTGGCCCAGAACTTTGGCACAATTTATATTGGAATATAAAAAGCTAAATATAAAAATATGCATGTCACACTAAAAAGTCAGTAAGACTATCTAAGTTACAGGAAGCAAATATAAAGAAGAGAAAAGAAAAATTAGTAATTACTCCTTTTTAAAAAAAATGGAAAAAGTATGTCCTGATTTTGTTGCATTGGTATTATTAGAGCTGCAGTAGGATGGAGCTTGCTCAGCCTCTTGTGCCTGCAGCTCTCCTGGACTTAACTGGTACAGATACACAGCTGGGCAGAGGTTTAGGCTGATCTAGTAAGAAACTTTCATTAGGGTTACAAATGAGTATGAAATTGCTAGTGTCTCAGCAATAAAGAACAAATGAAAACTGCCTGAGAGGGGTAAGACAAAAGACAGTGTAAAAGTGCAATAATTGAGGCCTTCATTAACACATCTAACAGGTCAAATAGCATTATGTACAAGATGAGGAGATTTATAAAAAATCTTCTATTGAAAAAAAAAGAAGATAACAGCAGAAAAACTTGTTGTCCGTATTTACATCCCATTTGATTACACAATATTTTTGGTACTCCATATCTAAACATTATGGAGACAGCAATGGCAGCCACGGGTGAGTGCATTTACTGTAAAAATAAGCCGAATGCAATGAAAACTGTAGGGAGGGTGTGTTCATGAGGGCCTGGACTACCCTAGAGATGCAAGGTACAGAAACCCAGGTGGCATCTCAGGGCAGGCTGGAGTAGGCTCGCCTGGGAAATCTCGGGGAGACATGTGGATGCATGCACATTGCAGAGCATGCAGAACAGGCTGGAGGCATCGTGTCTGAGCCAGCACCACCAACTTCCCATCACACAGGCGGTCTGTGTGTGCCCAGAGGCCATCAGCCTGAGTCCTCTGGTCCTCAGGCAGCCTGGCTGGGGTCACCCTCCTGGCTGGATTGCTGGAAATCTCAGAGATATGGGCAGGTTCCTCTTTTTTTTTTTTCAAATTAAAGGCCACACAAACTATATGAGAGGAATCTCCAGCTCCTATGCAGCATTACCACGACACTTTTCATTTACTACTGGATGAAAACGAAGCTAAGTTCTGAGCACTGATTTGCTGTGTTTAGTTTCTCCCACTATGTTTTGGCACACATGAAAGTGTATAGGGTGGGTGAGTATGGTTTTACAACAGACTTTTTGCATTGCTTTCACAAACAGTCTCCTGATGCCTTGCAGACCAGAGGCGGAGAAACACTGAACTAGATGATGCTTTGAGGTCCCTTTCCATCTTGCTTTTTATGAGCCCATCAATCTGTCACAACTGTTCGAATGCTTCATTTATTAATGTGGAGTGCAGACTTTTGGCTGGGGTCAGTGCCCCATCATTTCAGGAGCTGCAGAAACACCTGGCAGCTAATGGGGTCAAACATTGCTCCCTCCTTATTAGTATTACTCGGATTGGCAAGGCACAATAGCAGCCTCGTGGTGTGACAGCCCTGTCCTACCCCACCCAGACTGCAGCTGTGCCCACTGGGAGACAGGTATTCTGCTTTGGAGAGACTTGCAAGACAAAGGTGTTCCCAGGCGGAGTGGGAGGTGGCAGTTTTTATACTGCTTTCACTGCAATAACTTTTTCATCATGTTCATGGCCAATGCTGACCAGCAAGTTCAAATCCAGAAGGAAATCCCTACTCCCGGCATTTGGCCTCTGCTTCTCAAGCAACTTGCTGCGAGCTTGGGGTATATCTCAAATGCTTAATTTTCTACCTGGCCATGAAGCCTTCTACCACCTTCCCTGCTCCCCCTCGCTAGCGGAGAAGCCATAGAGCAAAAGGGCAATGGAGCCTCACCTCCCCACTTGCCCTAAAACGGGCTCAACAGTCAGAGATGCCACAGCAAAAGTTTATCCTTTCCTTGTTGTGCTTTGCGTGTTTCCCAATGTTTTCCACTGACAGCGATGGAGACAGGTTTCCAGTGTTCACTCTCAATTCTAAGCAGCTTCAAAAAGATGTATTATATAGAAAAGAGCCCCTTCCCTCCTAATCATTCATGGGTTTGCCTCCTCTGCTTGGAACAAGTTATAAACTTTTTGAGACTTTATTAATAAAATATCAATTAGGACATTTGGGCCTCTGATGTTTGAAGCACTTAAAGCAAGCTATCCCCTATAAACTCTTGAAATGGGCAGCTTTCCATTGCTTGAGTGGATGAAGTAATTGAGCAGAGGAGCTCTATTAAATCCAGACACATTCAGTATTTAATGCCAATTAGGTCCTACTGACAAGGGAGGGATATGCTAGAGATCTGGCTCATGTCATGCCCTTCCTTTATCCCTTTTTGACAAGATGAAGGTGGAATGACCTTAAATAATGGCATTGCCCTGCTGTTACTTTTGCTATAGCTGGCACATCATATTTTTTTGGTTATTGATGGTTCACAGCTTTCATGTGTTGCAATCAAGGAGTTTTAAGGCTTTTCCCACCATCAGTATTGAATACAGCTTCCAGCTATCCCTTGCTATTTAATTCCAGATGGATCGAATCTTTAGTACCGCCTGCAGGCACATTACTAGCTAATGAGTTGCACTGGTCTGAGATCATCGCTACAAACATTATTTCCTCGGTAAATATTTTTGGTTCAGACCTGAGAAACGGCAGAGGTACGTGCAGTCAAGATTTATAATCTGGCAAGATGCTTGAAAGTTGAGTTGCAAATAACAATGGTTACATTTGTATTCTCTGTTTACAGTTTTCTTCCTGCAAATATGTTGAGGCTTAAATCAGACAATCAGCCCTGCCACAATGCTGGCAAATTCCCGTGCTGACTGCACGGAGATGCACATCTCAGG
The DNA here is from genome assembly GCA_008921705.1 of Burhinus oedicnemus. NCBI lineage: Eukaryota > Metazoa > Chordata > Aves > Charadriiformes > Burhinidae > Burhinus > Burhinus oedicnemus. The sequence goes on from VFFE01006220.1 coordinate 1,658,945, forward strand.
GACTTCTACTACTTTCTCTCCTACAGTATCTCAGCCCTTCACCCTCACAAATGCACTAATCCTAGCAACCACCCTGGCAGAGAAGTGAGATCATTTCTCTTTCACAAATACAAATGCTGATGAAGAAGAAAGGGACTAAAGTGCCAGAAATACTTAGAGCCTAAAAATGCATCCAAACGGTTAGTGAGATTTTTCGGAAGCTCCTACATCCAGCTCAGGGCTGGATGCAACCATGGGGAGGCTGTGCAGCTCTCGGCTTCTTCCTCGTCATGAGACCTGCAGCCTTAGTACTGGAAACCTGTCCCGTGGGGTGGGGGGGCGCACAGTCCTTTCAGCCATCCTTCCCAGTAAACCTCCACCTGCTTTTGATGCCTGCTGAGGCATTCTTGTAGATCCTATCAGGCAAAAGTCTACTTCTCCAGCTCCTTTGAAAAGCTGAACTAATGGCCCCCGTCCTCAGAGGCCTTTAAATACCTGATGAAACAATTGATGTCTTGCCCACTGGTTGCTCAGAGATACTATGACAGAAACAGGAGCCCAGCTCGGGTCCCCTGCCTCTCAGCTGGCTGACCGTACTCTGCTGGCAGCCTCCCGCTGGCCTCCAGCCAAAGAGAGAGCCTCCAGTTCAAGGTATGTTTTTGTTATTGTGCAATGCTAGCTACGTTTTGGGTAAAGTCCTGATTCTTTTACTCAAAGAAGTTATCTCAGTGGAGTCACTGGGCTAGAATCCGATCTCAGTTAATCCAGAATCACTTCAGCAATGCTAAGGGTTATTCCAGTTTTAATCTGAAGACACTTTTTGTGTTTGTATGGTATTACATCAGATTCACACAACTTTTCTCAGACCAGATCCCAGGCCAAAAAGACTAATCCAGAACAGTGGCAGGATACTGTCAAAAAAAGGAGCCGAAAAAAATTAAAGCAAATAATTATGAAAACTGATTTAATAAACAAAACAATAAGAAACATGCCTCATCCAAAACTTCTTATGAAACACAGGTTTAATTGAATGCATACATGGGAAAATGCCGGTTTTCATGTAATTATAGCACATACAGGAAGAACCAGATGATCTCAGGAACTAGAACAAGAGAAATGGGACAAAATTGCTCCACACAAATTTGTACACGTAAGGAATAGGCTCAAGAATTGCACTTTTAGTGGACAGTCCCTCACTGTGAAATAACAAAGCTCTGCAGATCTCAAACGCAGGTTGTCTCAGGCTCACCACTACAATACTGACAGAGGAAAGCAGAAGTTTGCCAAGGCTATATGAGGAGAGGTATTTCCATGTGAAGAGGGAAATATTCATGCCAGAAAGCAGAGGTCTAATACGACTTTGTCTGCATATGTCTGGTCATTCATAATCCAGTACAGACAGTAGCTACAAAGATGCTCAGGAAACTGGAGTCTGTCCTGTGCAAGAGAACTGAAGTCGCCTGCCTGCTTTGCATAGCTTAGTGAAACAGAGGTGAAGAGTCAGTGTGGTTACACCTTCCAAAATTACAGGGTGGCAGTGGACAAAAACTGCATAGAAGGAATAGCCAAAGAGGAATACTGGTACAAGAGCTAATAAGCATAATTATATTTTTACTAGAAATGAGAAGCAGTGGTATTCAGGATCAAGTATTCCAAATGTAGCAAAATTGGAAAAGAAATCTGCTTTTACACTGAGCTTAATGTGTTCAAGCAAATACTGGTGTTACAGTGCACATGTCTGTGATAGCAGGAAAATGGAGTGATGAGTCATCTGGCCTCACCAGCACTGTGCTCCTACCACATTCTCACATCAACCCTTTGAAACACCAAAAGTTGCTCCTACTAGAGGTTTTGTCACATCAAAGCTATCAGCGCTTCCCTATCCATAGAAAATTAACATTTTTGAAGGTTCAGATTACACCTCTGGGGACTTCCCATCTCACAAAAATGTTAATTCTTGTGATTTTTCCTTCCTCTTAGTTCCTTTCCTCCTTTCATTTTTGTCTCAAGATTAAAGGATAGGCTAAAGTATCCACATTTCCCATAGGATAGAGATTCAGTGCTTTCACATGTCTCTCATTAATGTTTGTGCGCACTAATGCAGCTCTGAATACTCCTAATAGTCTCTGGCAGGAGTGATAACAGGTAACTGAAAGCTGGCTCTATCTAGTGGTTGTGGACTTGTCCAGGATGTGGACACAAGGAAAAGATCCTTCTGCTCCCTTCCTATCTAACCTTGCAGAGTGCAAGGCAGGTCTTGATGCATTCCCTGCTTCACCAGTAGCGTCAGGGAAGGGAGTAAGGTAGGATTTGGTCAACCTGACCTTTTTGAAGGGAAGTTTGCTCCTCTAGCCCATCACAGTACAGCTCCTTGAGAAGTTCAGCTCTGCTCCACCAGTGCTAGGCAGTGGCTGAAATTCACCCAGAAGGTGACACCTGGAAAACTCCAATATTTTATGAGAACAAGTGCTCACTTTCAAGTCAGACCCTACATTTAGAGGAAGGAAGGATGGACCTGGAAGCTTATGTGTTGGCACCTGTGAGGAGAATGGAAACCATCACCTTGACAAAAAGATCTTTTCTTGGCTGCCCTCAATCAAGACGCAACAGTAGAGCTGAACACCCCCTAAGCCTTTACATCAAATGCCAAGTCCTTTTCATTACTTCTCTACCCGCTAGATACCAATGCCCTGCCTACAGCAAAGGAAATATCCCCTGGAATAGATCCACATTCCAATGTTACAGGGCTTCTGGGACTATTCTGGGATTATGATGGGATTATTCTACCTCTAGCTGTTTTATTAAATATCATGTGATTGCCAGGGAAACCCTGAGGAACAGAATAATACTGGCCCACAGTTTTGAATTTCCTGTGGGTCTGAGTCAATTGCTATAATATGTAAATGAAGTAGGCAATGGATTAAAACCATCAAATCTAAGCCTGGGATATTCTGGGACAAACTATTCTTCCCTGACCCAGCAGAAAGCCTGTTTACTCAGCAATTTCATTAACAGAGAAAAGTTACCTTGCCTAGAATTAGCGGAGATATTTCCCGAGCTGCCACTTCCATCAACGTGACCTTTCTAGGGAGGGCTTGCAGAAGTGACTGTGGACAGACCATAAGTGCTCTGTGGGTGTAATTCTAGGGGCCAACCTATTACGATGGCGTACGGCACACAGCGAGGCTCTTCTGTCAGTCCTACAGAGCTCTGGGAGAGCCAGATCCTCCCAACCCTACTGATGGGATCCAATCGACTGTTATATTTTATAATGGTGTTTCTTAACTTTTTCCAGTCAAAAAACACCTAGCCTCTTGAAAAACAATCTTGCGGTCATCTTGTGCAGTGCTGCCACAGGAGTTATGATTCACAAACAGTTTAAAAAGCATACTTCACTTTGAATGTTTATTTACGATATAAACAGTTTTACAATACAAATATATGCCCCTATAAATAAATGCCCCTTTCTGTTAGATTTATAATTCTTCTTGCAGAGCTATTCTGATGTCCTGCAGATCACCACTGAGCCACAGACTTCTCCCAGAAAAATCCCAGTTTACATAACACTTCTCTGAAAGGGAGCTTACAGAACTTTTCTATAAACCCAAATGTTTTGGGTTTACTGATGTTAAGTTTTTCCTTTTGCTTTTTTTTTCCTTAGATGTAGCAGATGACCAACTTTTTTTTGGCTTCTCAAAAGTCACATTCTTAATGCTGGGTACAAAAAAGAAATTATTAGAAGGAACTAATATTCATGTTCTGCAACTTTGAATGAGACTAACCACATTTATATATCAACAACAATCTCCAATATTTCCAGCTGATATTCATTAACATCCCTGATATCTACAGAGCTATATTTCTTTTAGAGTTTTTCCTTTTCCTGTTATTTTTTTTCCTAGTACAGACTCTCATCTTGCAAAAGGAGTCCATGTATACCTGTCCTGAAACAATGTTCAGGTCATGATGATCTGTTGGACGAGGGCTCTTTGCAGGATCACAGTCCTCAGCTGCAGTCTCTTCATGATAGATCTGGAAACGATTTGGGAAGAGGCAAGAGGAGAGGTGACAAAGTTTGCTGAGGATACAGGGATTCTCACCGACTGAGAAGAGGTGCAGAAGGATCCCAGGTTACTGAGCAGTGGGGAGATGAAGAAGGTGAGTTTTATTTACAAATTTAATGCTAATAAGTACAAAGTAATGTTCATGGAAAATAAACAACTCTATTTCCCTCCCCACCCCCACCCCCCCCGACAATTACGGGCTGTAAGTTAGGTGGTGGCACTCCTAGAAAAGAAATCTTGGAGTCATTATGCAGCCTGTGGAAACGGCTGCCTGCTTGGTAGTGATCAGAAAGCACCACGAGCCTTCGGGTGCAGTTCCACATTACATCCAGCAAATCTGAACAGGCTGGCTGCTGAAAGGAGAGTTGCCCTGTTCCCCTTGCTGTGCGCTCCCTCCCTCTCCCTTGCACCCCCCCTGATGCTCGTCTGCCTCCTCAGCAAGCAAACTCACCCAGCAGAAGCCCAGCTGTTTGCACCATTTGTACCGAACTTACCCAGAAGAAGGAAGGGCTATTTGTACCACAGGTGTTGTAAATTATGCAGTTGAAATGCAACTTGTTTTACAAGAATTTGCCGAACGAGGTGTCCTCGCTGTGCACTTGAAGGCTGCAGTGGGGACATGTCCAGCATGGCCTGTACATAATGTGGATGCGTAAGCCCCCGGAGCAACACCCGTCTCCTGCACCCCTGCCTTCACCAGGCTCCTGATTTTGTGATTTCTGTTGCAGATGAGCCCCTGGCACCACATGCCCGACCACAGTTCCTGTCCCTGGTTCCCATATTGTGGCCGCTCTGCAGGTCTGCTCTGCACCAATGGGGGAATATGGCTCGTGGGGGTCCACAGCAGCCCAGGAGGCAGGAGACGGTGGTTTGCATGCCCAGGGCAGGGCAGGAGGGCTCATGCAGCCTTGGGGGTCTGCCTGCAATGGGACTGCAGCCCGGCAGGGCCTCCTTGCTCCTCCGCAATTGGATTTGGCGAAAGGAAAGGATTAAATCCTGTCAATAACCTTTGGGTTCAACCTGGCATATCCCCAGCTGGAATACACACCAGCATGCCATCCCGCTTCCCCATCTCCTGGGACCCATCTTCCCCATTAGCCTGGGCCCTTTGTGCCGGTTCCATCCTCCTTCCCCTGCTCCGTGGCTCTGCTCTCCAGCCTGCTCTGAATCTCTGCGCCCTGACAGGCTTTCCAACATTTTCCTCCTGCTACTACTGCCCTGCCGCACACCAGAGTGGGTGCTGCCAACTGTGGAGCAGGTAATCCAGCTGCCAGTCCATAAAGTACAGTTCATTACATGGAGAGCAGAGGTCTGAAGTTAATCCGTCTGCAGAAGGTGCGGTGTGCCACAGGATTACTGCTCACCTGCAAGGAGAAGGCAGCTGCTCTCTTCACCAGATGACTGTCCCTCCTGGGATGCTTTGGTCTTGAGAAAACTCAAACCAGACCCTATAAAGGCTGTAATAGTTGTGCTGGCCAGGCAGCCTCCATCATCCTGCAGATTACTGCCACACATGCAGGGAAGGGGGGAAAACAGGTAGGGCGGAAAAGTTTTTGGCACCTCTCCAGCTCCAGTGAATCACTGAGCCAACTGGCTAAGGTATTATTAATTATTCAGTATTATTAAATATTTTGTTCATGATCATGTATAACAGTAACATTCTGTACTTCACAAGAGGAATTTCATTTTTCTCTCATAGCGCTGAAAGGGACCGTGAGAGATCACCTAATATTTTCTCCTGCCCAGGGCAAGACCAGCTTCATCTAAAACCTTCCTGACAGATGCCACATTAGTTTGTCACATCCCATTCCCTTTCTCAGGGTCTGTCCTTCCAAGTTTTTGACCTTCGTGATGCCACAGAAAAAAGTAATTGTGGATTCTGCCAAAATTTCAACAGTCTGCACCTACAGGCAGGGCAGCGCCTGATGTGACATCAGCTGTGATCTCTGGCAGCCTTCAGTGAGCGTGTCCCTTGCACCTCACCTGATTCGAGGGCTGAAAGAGCCGTGTCCCTGGCATCTACTGGGAGCCCACTGAAACCAAACTGAACTAAGGAAAAGCATGAATTTGGATAGGCTCCATTAAACTGCATTAAGGTGAATCCACTTAGGGGAGGACAATGCTACTGGAATTCTGCAGCTGCAGACAGCTGTGTGCCCTGAGAGACATGTGCACCCTGCAGAAAGCTGTGCACCCTGCAAACAGCTGTGCACCCTGAGACAGCTGTGCCCCTTGAGACAGCTGTGCCCCAGGCAGAGCTGGGTGCCATGCAGCCAGCTGGGTGCCATGCAAACGCTGGGACAGCCTGCAGACAACTGTGCACCCTGGAGACAGCTGTGTGCCACGAGGACAGCCGTGTGCCATACAGACAGCTGTGCTCCCTGCAGACAGCTGTGCACACTGCAGGCAGCTGTGTGCACTGCAAGCAGCTGGGCCACAGAAGAGCCTTCCTTCTTGCAGTGTGCCAGAGCACAGGCATGCCAGCAAAGCTGCTTGGCAGAGTCCTCTCCACCTCATTTCCATCAGAATGAGCTTGCTTAGCAAGGACCAGTTATCAAATACCATATTAGAGTAATAGCATGAGGTCATTTTGACAGAAATAGTTTAAGGAACTGTCTCAGAAACTGCTCTGGCTGCAGGCTGGGGAGGATGCTGATGTCTAGCAGAGATGTCCCCATGAAACAGTGCTTCTGCACAGCCTGAATAAGAACATTTCAGACCAATATTCTCTGGCATGCAAGGGACATGCTGTCTGCACATCAGATAATTTTAGTAGCACCCAAGGGCTTAAAAAGTGTTTCAAAACCCAATTAATGGCACCCATTGAAGACTGCAGGTATCCTCACAAGTGCTGCTGCACACATGGTTTTGAACTGCGCATACTTGCTCCCAGCTGCTCTTCTAGACTTCTCTGCCGAGCTCTGGGGCTTGGGAAAAGGGGAGAGGGGGAAAGTCATTGTCTTGATCGTGCTTTCTGTTAAATCTTGTTCTTCACTTGGCTATCAGGCAGTAGCACTGATGCTGCTGGAGCTCTAGCCTCGGCTAGCACCTGTAACTGTACTCAAGATAACCCTTCAAACCCAATTTTCTGTGAGATATCAGTTCAGTCTTTACATTAGTTTTATAAGCTGTCACAGCCCAGGCAAATGAGAAGAAAGACCACAGACCCAACTGTTTGCTAGCCAGAGTAATTGCTCAGGCGATGCTTATTTGGACCTGTTTTTCTCCTGCTTTTCAGGGTCTTCTTAGCCCCCATAGGAGCTTGAAAATATGCTGTTTGCTAATGCAATCACTGACTTATCAGAAGTGTCTCTCTTGCTGAGTATGCACAAGGAAATGGCTTGCACAGAAGAGCCACAGAGATTCACATTAGCCAAATGTGCACTGGGCTCATGGCCCTAAGCTAGCCAAAGCTGGAGACTATGTGTTTAAGAAAGACTTTAAAAGGAAGAAGATTTGCAATCACTGTAAAATAATGAGCAGATATCCTCTCCTTTGAGACAAGACCTAGGATTTATTTACCCCCTGTAGATAGACGTTGAGAGAGAAAGCCAGCAATAATGTCAAGAAGCCATAAATATTCCTATTTAGTGAACTAAGCAAAAAGAGGGTTGCATAGATGGGGGATGCTTTAACTGGAAATACACAGATGTCTCACGTGGCCAGTAATATCTTAAGCATGCTTGTTTCTTGCCACACATGCTCTGAAAGGGAGGCAATGTTAGTGGGGTTTCTGCAGATCAGGATGAGATTTGCATATGCGTTGCCTGGCTGCGGTACAGCTTCTGCAGGGATACTTACGGTCACAGACAAACCAATCAGCCATTTTTCAATACCAGAATAAAACTGGAGCGCACTGATCCACACATTGCTCCTCTCAGTCTCCAAGGAGCTAACGAACAGGATGGTTTATAATCTAGCAACGGACTGTTGTTTGCAACAGCAAAGCAAAGAGGAGCCAAACACTTCCAACTGAAAGAGGAAAAATCCTCACACTTTTCAATTTGCGTTTGTAATTCTTTTCTGGGGAGAAAAAATAAAAAGTTTCTGGCATGTTTTGAATATTCGTGTTCAGTGTGAAATAACCCTTCGTCACAACAGCTTTATCTGAAATCAGTCAATCAGCCTCCCACACAAAACCCACCTGAGCCCACTTAAAGCGTGGTAGTGTCCTGTTACCACTCATTTATCATCTATTTGTACCTTTTAAGAGTCTTTCATTGTGATGCATTTATAGCACAGCACTTTCTCAAGATACTCTTTTCTTGTGGCTCACAGATGCAGTAACAACAACGCAACCCAAATATGACACTACCACAGCTGCAACAACACCAAAGGTGCCACCACCATAGTCCAGCCAGCTGTAGATGGTCTGTCAACTGATCCTGCAGTTGCTGCCATTACCAAAAGTCCAAGGTCCCAAAATTATCTGATTCCACAGGGAACTCAACTTGCAACTTTTTTTCCCAGGAATTTTATACAGTCCTTGCATTGTAAAGGAAAATCTTAGAAATGTGAATTTAAAAGGTACAAGAAGAGAAGATGCTGACAGACACAGACACCACCATTTGCATTGCTGTTTTATGAGATGTTGCGGGATACGGGAGGTCTGTCATAATTTCTGAGTGCTTGCAGACAGCAAGACAGCATGCACCAGAGATCGCTGTGCAGTGCTTAAGGATGGAAAACAGCTAGAAGTTTTTCCTCTGCAAGCTTGGACTGCAAAAATCCGTTCTTTGATTTCACTCCTTTGCATTGCTTACAAATACTGATGAAAGGTATTGGCCCACACAGCCAGACTCCTCCTCATTCCTAGGACTTCTCTGTAGAGACATTAATAGAGGTAGGAACCGGCTATTATTAATAACACACTTCATCAGTTTTCTGCACTTTCATTTATTATCTAGCTACCTGTAACTACAGATATGTCTCTTACATTACCTGCAAAAAAGTTATTAGGAAAATCATGAAGTCAAACTGACTGACTGAGGAAATATCAAATCTTGTCTAATGAGTGGACTTGTTCCTTATCATACAACCTTTCATTTTCAATTACTTCAATCACTGTTTCTCTGCTTCCCCTCCCCCCACACATATCCATTCTGATTTAAAATATATCCCTTTTGAATGTCTGTAAGGTCTCACCTGCCTGAGGTGAGCTGACCAGTCCGCGGTGCTCTGCGCCGTGGGGAGAGGTCCTCCTCACAGGCAGCACCCCAGAGCGCTCCCTGCAGCCTGGAGACACTGAGCTACCCCTCTGCCCTCCACATCCATTCCAAAACGGTCTCTCTGCCTGAATTTTTCACTTTTTGGTTATTCCGGATCCCTGGCCCTGGAGGGGGCAAGGAAGGTAAGACAGGGGAAGGCACGTGATGTCTGCCAAATTTCCACGAGGAAGAAAAACTCAACCTAGCTTAGATATCCAGCTGTGAGGAGAGGATCACAGCTGTCTTGCTGCTGATGCAGAGTTAAAGGAGTCTCTCTGCAGGGGAAGGCTGGTGGTCCCCCTCCCCTCTGCCTTTCCTGCCCGGTACTTTAGGCAGCTCCCCCCATGACGTACCCTCTCCTGGGGTCCCCCCTTGGTGCCTGGCTCCCCTAGTACCACTGCTGGGCACCCAGGTCTCCACCTGCACTGGTGGAGGCTGCTGGGCAGCAGGGCTCACAACTCCTGTTTCCCTCTTGCAAAAGTAGCTGGAAGCTTCTAGGAATGGGCTTGAGAAGCACTCCCACAGTCCGAATGCATCTCAGTATCTGGGCTGGGTTTAGTCCCTTGATCAAGTGCTTGCTAAGTCACTGACATGCCCTTGGGAAACACTATCTTTAGATGTATTGAAAAGCGCACCTGAATTTGCTTTTTGCAGCTTTGTAGCGTGTGTGATGCGTTATTGTACAAATTCAAATCTGTCTGCTTTTTCAACAGACCCTTCTCACGGTTATACTTGTGCAAATCTGGAGCAGCTCTTCTAATGTCACTTAGATTACTCTCAGTTTATACAATGGGATCAAAATTTATTCCACAAGGTTTTGCACCAGATCCAATTACAAATGATGGAAATGCTGAATGCAGGAAAAAAATCCATTAAACATGAGAAGAATTTTACAAACAGAGGCCTTTTTAATGGGAAATAAGTGGAGTTCTAGATTATTTATTAGGAATGCTTTTAGATGTAGTCAAAGTTTTACTGTGCTGGTAGTAAAGGGATTCAAACACAACATACAAAAGGACTGTGAATCCAAGAAAAAACTGTAACATATTAATAATAAATTAGACTGTTTAATGTGAGAAAGCTTAATAATGCTGGAATCCTCCCCTGTATACCTTTAAAAATCACACTGGATGACAAATCTCTGCCTACCTGCTGTGTGTATATGGACAACAAGGAAGGAAGGGAAAATGTACATGGGAATGGCAAGGATACCTGTCACATGGGGATAACAACGTTATACAGAGGTGAAGTCTAATTCAAGAAGGAGAGATCGGTAGAAAACTTTAAAAATCAGGCTTACTTTCCAAGGCGCACCACAGACCTGTGGCCAGCATTACGCTGTCCGGATGTCACAGAAGTCACTTTCCCACCTTAGAAGCTGATGACTAAAAATCTCTCAGTATTGCTCCCACCACCACGTAGCTCCACCTCTTCAGTCCCTTTCCACTCTCTACCGACAACCAACTTTTCCTTGCCAGTGTTCACAACCAAATGCTCCCATGCTGCTTTCCCCTGCAAAGATCTTCTACAGAAATATAAACCTAATATTGCAGAAATAAAGCCAGACAGGGCCATGGTTCTCTTCCTGGTTAGGTACAGACATCCCTTCACAGACTCGGCATTCCCACCAATCCCTCTGGGATGACCTGGCTTTTAGCCACGTTCAGTCTGGTGAAATCCTCTGCATTTCTTGAGGTTGCGGTGAAAACCAATACGTAGCTGCCCAGCACCAAGGTCTGTTTTATCCTCTTCTCTTCCGTCTAAAATGTGAAGCCTGTTTCCCCTAGCTTGAAGGCAAATGGTGGGCTGCTGTGAACAGCGCATCCCCCAAATCCTAGAGTCTCCAGCCACCAACCAAGAAAAGTGAGCTGGCAGAAAAGTAGCCGAGTATCCGCTGTCCCCGAGTTGTGTTGAAGTCAAAGCTGATAAGCATTATGCTCAGTGTATACGCCATATGGGAAGATGTTAAAAATGTGTCGTTTTGGAAAGTTTAAGATTTACAAGTTTTCACAGAATAAAGCCAGAAATAACCAAAGACTTGTCATAAATCCAAGGAAAAAAAAAAATCTTATTTAAACACTTTTAATTTTAAACACAGACAGGAGGGTCCCTTAAAGCTTTCTTATTTACTTACCCAAATTTTTTCTTTAAGTATTATGAGTTTGGAAAGGAAATATTTTGTTTTCTCGCTAAGTTCCAGGAATCCCATTTTAATGGCATTTTTCAATTCAGCCAAATATACGTAGTTGTTAGTGTGGCCTCTGTAATCTCATCAAGCCATCTAGCTATCTGACATGATGGATGGAAAGCAAGAATATTGTATTTACTTTCCCATTGAAGGGTAAGGGCCAAATTTTGCTCCCATTCACAGCACTGCAAATCCAGCCTACCCCTTGTTATTTAATTCTTGCCGTACTTGAAGAGTGGAATTTGGCTCTTAGGGTTAACTAATACCAAAGGCAAATCATTTGCTTTGCTAATAAACCAATGAGCTTCCCTTCTTCACAGCTATGCAAACAGCAATCACTTCATTACACTTTCAGATAGCTGCATTTTTCTAGAGAAAGAAAATATAATTAAGCAGTGTGATTGTAATCATGCCCTGGAATAGCTCAATGCTTTTCATAAAATTACTTGTGTCTGAAACAATTTTTAATCAGATTATTCCATTACTGGGTACTATAAGAGGCCTCTGCCTAAGATCAGGGTTAAGTCAGAACGTTTCCTAACAAAGACTACTTTATATCTGAAAGACATATGTATACATATATGTACATATGTGTGTATATATATATGGCTTCTGATATATATATATAAAAGACTGCTTTTGGGTATCATTCATCAAAACAAATTTAGCTGAAAGATTTTTTCTGGAAACTTACATTTTTCTGTTCTTTCACCTTTGCTATATATATTACTTTTCCACCCAAAGAAAAGTACACATGCAAACAAAGAAAAAATGTACCCGTTTCAAATCTCTTGATGCAATATATCTTTATTTTGTTGGGCAAGATGTATCCCAGTACACTCGGCTAAATCCAAGGTAGAGCTATTCTCAAATACATTATTAAGACATAGCATTTGGCAGTAAAGATGACTTTTAAACACACAAGACAGTATTTCTGAATTTCAGTGAAGTCTAATGTTGCTTACCACACATGGTATTAAAATCTGAATAATATTTATAGCAAAATATTACTGAGAGCTCCATGCTCCAAATCCCTTTTGGGAAGCATCTTAGCTTAAGTGTGTAATCATTATGAATTCCTGAGCCATTGAGAACCTTCACCCTGCCCTTGCCAGAGCTGACTGCCTTCCAGTGCTCTGTGAAATAAGCCCGTCTTTCATCAAGTCAGTTTTCAGAGGACGGTTCATATTCTGTAATGAGAGAATTGTTAACTAAGAGAAGGCAGTTCCTTCTATATGGAAAAAATTTAGAAACTGATTTTAACAGTTTGTTTAAGTGAGAAACTCCAACATGAAACACTTCAAAAGTCCTGAAACGTTCTTAATTGAATGATACCTGTTCAGAGAAAGATTCATTTTTCTTTGAAAATAAATTTCCAGAATACCTTTTTTTAAAACATACGAAAACATTTTAAGTCTTAAAAAATCAAAAGCAAAATGAAATGTTCTGAATCCTTTTACATATAATGCTTAAGCAATCCCCAATTTGTCTTTCCTTGTTTCATTTTAGAATATAAATGTTTTTGACATCTCATGATGAATTTCCCATAAGACACAAAAGCCAGATCCTAACTCATTCACAGACTTAGATCGAACAGTATATGGTTTCTAATGAATGAAATCTAGCTTTTGGCACTGATTCACCAAGAATACTCGAGTGACACAGTGTAATACTAGAAGTTACTTCCTTAAGCTATTTTTTTCCTCTGCTAGCACTAGGTATTTTCCTCAAAGAAAACCTCTTTTAATGGAATGCACGTTTGTCTAATCTTGTATGTGCTTAACTGGGCAAAACACATCTCATTTCCTTACTAATCGAAGACTGTTTTTCTGACACTTGATCTGTTTTTTGGTAGAGCAATTAAAAAAACACCATAGATTCTTCACGAAAAATACTCTCGTTTGACTGCTTGCCATGGTTACAGAGTGGGATCCATCCCTTCAGACGGAAAAAAAAAAAGATGCCCAGAGATGGGCACCCTGTTTTGCAAGGCTTTGCTGCTCTGGATGGATCCTTGCACAGCACAGCCCTGTGCCAGCAGCACCCGGGTCCCTTCCCACAGGAAAGCTCTCTGGGGCACAGCTGGAGGGGGACTCTGGGAGCCCAGCTGTGCTCCACAGCTGGAGGGGGGCTCTGGGAGCCCAGCTGCGCTCCATGGCTCTGAATGTGGCCTCTGCACGGCAGTTGACCTCCAAGTACATCCTCGGCTCAGAGGGTTGTCTGAAGATAACGTACTAACCAACATGAAGCTTTCGAGTTACGGTAGCCCTCCCTTGCCCTGAGCATTTAGCAGCACTCAAAGTGTTGAGTATTATTTCTGGCAATAGGGGAAAAACCCCTGTGATGTTTTGAGTTACATTTTTTTGCTGCAATTTGCCCATTTGCAAAGAACAAGCAAAACTCCTTTCGCTGAACATGGCAGGATGGAGTGTCTCCGCTCACAGCTCCCAGTCTCCTTCCAAGCAGCCTTGTGCATAGGTGGCCCTATCTTTTTGGCTGTTCTCCAGGCCATGACCCAAAGCTTATGTATTGAGATATATCCTTGTTTCGTTCACTCTCAGCTTCTCTCATTCAATCTACACTCACATATTTTACACCCACACGGCAAAAAGGGCCAGGAGGACCTAACCATCTTGGTGTAAGCTACGCACTTCAAACAGCACAGCAGCACTGGGTAGATGTACGGAATAATTTCCCCCTGATATTTACAGCGTTTGCCTATGTCCATATAAGAAAGCTGGCAATCTCTGGTATAGAGACAGGAATTGTGTCTCCAGAGCATATCAGTCTGTTTCTTCAACACAGCTTTTATTGCTCAATGTACCCTGCTCACGGGGCCTCTAGTGAAGTTACCAGCATGTGTAAGCTACTCAGATGGTTACACTCCTGTTCAGGTGGCATCGCCAAGCTAAACCTGGGCAGCAAGGATGCCTCTATTTCGGCCTTCACTCCACATGTGTGTGGATTCAGTCCTTGCTGCCGATTACTCATCTAGTCGCATCATACCATACAAGCTGGCCTCAATCCAGCAAAATACTTAACCACATGCCTAGCTTTAAGTAGACAAGTGACTATTGCTTGTATTACAATTTCAGGCTAAGCACATGCCTTAGTGCTTTGCTGAATTAAAATCACAGGCAATACTTACAAGACTTTTATATTTGCTCTCTGCTTTACCCACTGTAACCCCTGCCTCAGATGCTGGCATATGTTCATCTGTTCCGGACGCCTGAAGCTTACAGAAAGATCATGAAAGGGCTGTATTTACCCAATGGACTCATGAATGACAGGGTCATTTATTCCCTTGAAATGATCTCTCAGAGGTGAAAACAGAAAGGTCAGGTGTGGATATGAATTTTTCAAGCTAGGTCTATCGCCCTTGCAGAGTTTATGCCTCCTGCTCTCAAGATGAGCAGCATTTTCCAGACTGGAATAGTAAAATGTTTCTCTGTAAAGAAATTCCTCTGCTTAATGACCTTCGTGCAGCCTCCACACCTAGAGCAATAGACATGTCCTGCTATCATCAACAGAAGGATCCTGGTGACCTTCTCTTTATGATGTGGCTGAGACAGCAGGACAGAACTGTAATTGCAATTCCATGTTCCTGACAGCTTCCAGATTTCATGTTGCAAAATATTTTTTAGCCATAATTCGTTTTATCTTCGTGTCATCCTTGGGAAAGCAAAGCTCTGTTTGGCTCTGTGCTTGGGTTAGTATCACTCTTCTCTGAGCAGACCCACCCACACAAAGTCTGCTGTAAATTGGACCCTCATGAGCAGTGCTTGGCTGAGGGGAACTAAAGAGCAAAGTCCTCTGGACGCCAGGAGGGGCCTGATGCAAGGCAGTAACAAAACTTGATTCTCCATCTACCTCCAGGCATGCTCTGCCCCTGTCAAGAGGCATCTCAAGGCTCTCCCTGGGAATGCAAGAGCAATTAAACACCCATTTGATCCCTGGGAGCGTTTCCCAATGAAGACTGGCCAAGGTAATGGAGCATGCCAGCCACACGCCTTCCTAGAAAGGCAGTGGAAAGGATCACATGTGGACCCCTGTTGACTGTGAGCCAAGTCCCAAATGAATCCAGCTAAGGGATGGAAACTGTTAGACCTACGCAGCCCTAGCATGAGATCTCACAGACTGAGTCCAGCTGCTGTTAGCTCCCTTAGTGTGTCACTATCAGCAGTGTAAATATTACTGGATCCTGAGCACTAGTATTTTGCCTTCCTGCGTTTTCCCAAGCAGCCCAATGTCTCTGTTCTCAAGCTGGCTGATGGACTCTCCATCAGCTTTGTCTGCCCGGTAATCCTCTTCTACCTGGAAGTGGTGAAGAGTCTTCTACAAAGTACATTCGGTGTTTGGGCACTTCACTTGCTGACAAAGGCAGGAAAGCCAAAAAAGAAAATAATTGCACTCTGTTACCTCTCAATATGAAAACATTCACTGAACCCTCAGCTCCTTTCTCTCCAGCATCTAATATCCTTAATACAGACACCTCTTTCAGTGAAGTTTCTCAGACTGTCTGCACCAAAATTCCAGTCCTTCACACGTGAAGTGTTAGGAAAACTTCTGGATTTATTTTAGAAGCAGTCATTGATCAGGTGGCTTCTTGAAAGGAAAGTTTTTTTCTGTGTAGACCAGCTACTCAAGTATTTGTCCATGTATACAGGGATTTATGTGTACGTAGTGCACTATAAAGAAATCAGGACTATTTTCAGATGTGCCTGAACTGATTACAGCCCTAAGCATGTAGCAGCTCTGCAGCCTTGAGGTTTGAGTGCAATACCTGCAGGCACAGTTGGCACCATCTAGATGAGGGACTGATGGTAGGGAAGGCACCACACACAGTCTTAAAGCCCAGAAGGCACGACCCTATCCAGGACCTTGTAAAAAAACCGGAATCTATTTCCCCACTTCAGGTGCCACTGGAATGTAAATATACAGTAACCATCATACAGTGAAGTGCAGGTCACGGACGTGTGAATGGCATCTCCTGAGAAAATCCCAGCTTCCCAAGGAAAGAAAAAAAGATTTGTCTAATCCATATGACCTCTTGAATGAAAGCAGCTCTGCCTTAACTCAGGAAATGTCGTTCTGGTTCGATTCCAGGACAATACGAGCAAAAGCGTGATGGAACTGTCTCTACATATCTTTGCAGTGCATTGTGTGAGACTCTATATATAGATAGATATAGATTTTGATATAGATATAAATAAAGATACAGCTGATGTATATGGGCATCTATGTGTGTCTGTCTCCACATATGTCTATATGTATGTAAATGAATGGGGAGATTTCACAGCAGGTCTGTCTGGAATAAATCTTTCTCTTCCAGAAACCATTTGGTTCTTATCCACTGTCTGCATGCAAACAAAAGTGATTTCTTCTCAGAATTCAGATCAAAGAGGTATTCCATCCTTAGGGCAAAAAACCCCCATGTCATTTAATAGAATTCAAAGGATGACTTAGAGATGACAGTGAGCATGCAAAAAATGAATTATATCGTCCTAGGCCAGGGTTGAGGGACAATGGCTGGGAGCCAGCGAGGAGGTGTGCGCAGCCTTGCAGGGCTGCTGCACCTCTCCTGGAGATGGAGAGGGCTCCAGAGCAGCCATGCTGGTCCTGGAGATGGCTGTCAAAAGTGTGATTTAAGTTCTGATACTCATTCCCTTTGTTTACCTTCAGCACAAAAATTAAATGAGGTGCAACAGCAAGGCATCATAAAAATACCGGTGCCGAGTCTTCTAGTTTTTCTTCCAAGCAGGCATCTGGATTAGCATGCATCTCTGCAGAGTGCAAAGCCATGCTGCTCTTGCGTGGGGACTGGGTAATCCCAATACAACTGGCTAGTGACCAGGAATGATGCAGGAATGATTAGAAAACATCTGCTCCCCTGTCATATCCTGCACTATCTGCATTCCATCTGGTTTGGCTGGACATAACTTTTACTGTAAATGTCTTGTGAATTGGTCTCTTTGGGAGTCAGCTTGGTTTTAAAAGTATATGACAAGTGATGGAGGGAAAATGGATAAATAAATCTGTTGTGGTGATTGCATTCCATATTACCAGCACTTCTTGAACCCTTTGGAGGGAAAACATTTATTTGCTGAGTTACCTTACTGAATGAAATAATTTCATTTGTTTAGGGAATTAAGATTTATTTATCTCAATAATGTAAAAGGTCGTTCTTCATTGGGCCTATAAACTGGATCATTATTTTGGCAGCAGCTGCTGCTGAGCTATTAATGTCACCGGTAACATGAGAAAATAAAGAAATAGAAATGTCCTCAAAAAAGCTAGGAGAACTATAGCCATGGATGTAAATTAATGTGTGTGAAGATGTAATCTCATCTCCTGCAGTCCAGGATTTATACTCCAGTGTTCTCAGTGTCCAAGGGTAACAATCTGACCTGACACAGGCAGATCTGCTGTCCAAGCCTCAGAAGATGCCTAGCGCAACCAAGCCAGCCTGAGCAGCGTCCCGGGATGCCCACCTTTGCACTTTGCAAACCCAGGGGCTCTAACTTGTGCCTGCAAGAGCCCAGGGCTCCCCAGAGCCAGCCCCTGGGTCAGGAGTGCGGGGAATAGGGACGAGCTGACAGCACCGCAAGGCAATTCAAGGAAGAGACAGGGGAGGAAGCAGGAGGCAAAGCGGGGGAGTTAGACTGCTGGATCTGCAGTCCCAGACCTTGGGGTGGGGTGGGTGGCCATGCCTATGGAGGTCTGGCTCTAAGGATGGTGTGAGGAAAGCCCACCAGAGATCAGGGAGCAGGAGGGCTGAAGTGCCACTTGTTTTCCCAGTGCAGCAGCACATCGGCTGTGAGAGTTTTAGCAGCAAGCTATGTATCAGAGCTAATCCCATTAGACCTCCTCCTTTCCCTATCCTCTCCAAAAGCATGTGTTTGGAGAGGACAGACCCTGCATTGATCAAGTACTTTCCTGCCTCCCTTGCTGCCAGGTAGCTGGGTATGAACACAGCCGCGTGAAATTTCAGATTTCAGATTTTTATTGGGAATAATATTCTGAATAATCTGAATAATATTTCAGACTATTATTCGGAAATAAACTGCTAGGTAAATACTCCATTCCTTCCCCTTGGCCAGGGAGAAGATCAATCTACTTCAGTTGTTCATGCCTGCTTGCCTTCTGAGTTTTCCCTCGGGAAGTCTGGGCTGAGCTAAGAGCTGTACCTTAGCCCAGGGTGATTTCTAAAGAGCAGTCCAGAAAAGCTATGTGATTTCTTGAGTGGTGACTGTTGCCTTAGTTCACATTATGTCTTCACCTTAGGTTTTTCTGTTTGGAATCCAGACCAAAAATATAGGGAGGCTCAAATACGTACTTTTTTCTAACTAGGTAAAAAGATAAAATGAATGGGAATACTCCATCCTAAATCTCATATCCTATCCAAACCAAAAATGCCCCATTTGATAAATGTTAAAACAAAACTTTTCCAAAGAAAAGTTAGTCCTTTTGGGAAAGTGAACAAGGAATGTTGCCACATTTTCAAAATTTTCTCTGCATTTTTTTAATTGGAAACTGTCCCTCAGCTGAAGAAAACCCCTGAAATAATTTTGTTCCCTCTGTAAACATAAAATTTGCTGAATTTATCAGGCTCACCAAAAATCCATGACACTCCAGCATTTTTCTCATAAGCCTCACCATCTCACACACACACTTCACAGTGCTATCGGGAAGTGAAATTCAAGAGACCTACTTCAGTGGCTTACAAGAGGTGATTATCCCAGGCTATCTATGCTCTTCAGAAGTCACGCTTCCTCAGCTCCCTATCTCTCCAGCAGGGCTGGAAGTCAGGCTGGCTCTGGCGAGCCCCTTCAAGCATCAGCCCCCGGGCGCAAGCAGCAGCCCCAGCTGCCTGCACTCTCACACAGAAGAAAATTTTTCTGAATCAACTTTGCTTCTCTCTGTTATCAGGAAACAGGAATGTTTGTGATTATGTCTGGCGAAAACTAGTGCTGGGGGAATAGTACAGAGTAGGCAGCCTGGGTTTGTTGCAGATAAGTATGAGGAGTTGTACTGATTAACCAATGTTTATCCAAGTCATTCCAACTTCTACAGTGAGCAAAATGAAGCTGCAAATCTCTCGAGCCCCAACTTCCTCCAGAGGTTTGTGATTGGTCTGGAAATGCCACAAGATGAACCCAGTCTTGGCTAAAACCAAAAATCCTTATAAAAATACTCTTCATCTTTCTACAAAACTCAGGCTCCACAGTTCATAGGACCATGGATGCTGGTTAGAGGACCCCGGTGTGCTAACGTTAGCCTTGTTTGTGTGAATAAGGAAAGCCGCAACAGATATTGAGAAAATGCAGAGGATGGAAGACAGAAAACTGAGCATTTTGAACCTTAGCTGACTTATAGGAGTAAACTCAGAAGGGAAGAACCACAAGCTTGCCAAATTGCCTGAGACATCTGGGCCAATATCCCGACTCCAGTTATATTCAAAACCAGGTGCTCTTAAGGAAGACAGAAACTGCCCGCTGGGGAAGTTGCTTACTAATTTACTTTATTAGCAGTTGTCTGCCAATATGTTTTATAACTTTCCCCAAACTCTTGTTTCTGAAACTGTATTAATATCATTGTGAATATTCCCATGGCTTTGAGGAACGTCCTATTTAACTCTGAACCTCTCTAATCTCCATGCATCAAAAGCCTCATATTTATTTGCAACGTGTGGAGAAGCCATGCCTCTGGTTACATTCAAATGTTATGACTCAACTTCACGGAGTCTCTGTGCGCATCCAGGATGTTCCTGCATTAGGAGACACAGCAACAGAAGCTCTGTGATGATCTGGCTTTTATACAGCCCTGATAGTCCTGTCTACTTCCATAACATCTCTAGTTTTTTATCTCCACTGTAAAGCGAGTCCCACTATTTTCAGTATCTCCTTGCACAACATGTTTTCCTAGGCTGTAATCGCTCTTCCTGCCACTAATCACACTTCTGATTCCAGAGCTTCCTTTTGGGATAGGGTCCCCACTGATACAAGCAATAGCTTTATGCTATTGACTGGATTATTCTCCTATCAACAGTGCTGAAAGGAGCAATCCAACAGGCTGTGCAAATCAAGCAGCCCTTTCTTGGCACTGCGTTGGTACTATCTGCCTGATAGCTTTCCTTTCACCATAAGAAATACACTTTGGCCTAAAGTTTGCTGCTGTAACTATGTGAGATAGGAGTGTGAAGCCAGTGGAGAAAAACCCCTGGCACATATAAGGTTATAAGCGAAAAGTGTGCTTTCCCCTTTGGTAGCCTTGCTCCATTCAGAAACGGTTTGAAGGACTTGGAGGAGACCTCAGAGACTACTACTTTTTTGTAGCAAAGGTAACTTGTTTTAAGGCCAGCTCTGTATCCCCACAACAGCTTTGGTCAGGAATGTGTTTATTCCATCTATGGACCAGATGTGGAACCCTCGATGTGAATGAGATTATACCAAAATAAAGATGTCTTACTTCAGCGCAGCGTATCCCCAGCTGTCTACTAGAATGAGTGATCCAGCTAGAAGGTGCATTTCAACAAGGAAAACCATGTACGGAAATTGCATGATATGTGCCACTTCCATGTTCTCCCAAAACAACTGTTTGTAGACAATTCCTGTGCTCATGAAGGCTTGGTTTGTTTCTGTGTTTGGGAAGGGAAAGATGGGCAGAGGGATTTGTTGCATGATGCTTGCTGTTTAAACTTGATTTTGACTTTGAACAAAGATGAACGTGAGTTTCCTTCTCCCCCGAATCCTCCCTCTCCTATATTTCTTTCTTTTTTATTTTACCGCTTTGGAGTTGGGGGTTTTTTGAAAACTGAAATACAAAACCTGAAACTTTTTATTAATTTTATTTTTACTTAAACTTTTTAAAAAGCACACTCATTTTTTCTTTCCCTTTCCATGAATCTTCTTGAAAAACAGAAGAGAGGAAGAAGACTGCAAAATTTTTTTACAAAACCAACTGATATGTTTATGAAACATAATTGAATTTTCCCTCCAGATCCCATGGAATCTTTCAAAGACAACAGGCAGGGCAGAGATGGGGGAGCTCTGAAATCATTTCTAATCATTCAGCAAAGGAATGAGCAGGTCCCAGATCGCCTCATCTCTGCATCGTTTTTGCACAAGTTATCCCTGACCCAAACCTCATCAAACTCAGGGAGCAGGGGTGGGGAGCACAGATACTGCCAAATCTGAGTGGTCTCACTTGCAAATCACTGCAGAACTTAACCCTTGCCTTCTGGGGTGACCTGCCAGAAATACATACAGAAGTAAAATAAAATGATTTGCAGAGGAAGAAGGAATAGTCTTAAATCCAAGCAGAATTTTGCAGTAAGGAAAAATAGCACTTCTACAATGGTAATCGGCATGCTGAAATCAGGCAAAAAAGATTAGGTTAGAGACTGGAAGCAGCATTTGCGTTCGAGCCTTGGCTGCAGCTTTTGCTGTGGATGGTGAAACCCCTCCGAAGGCTGTTCCCAGCGAAGCACATGCGGAGGGCAGGGGCTCCCCTGCGGCGGGCAACTGACTCCTGTCGGGCGGCACGGGGAGCCAGAGGTGCCCGCACAGGCAGCCACAGCTGGTGCGGTGCAGAGTCAGCATGCCAGATGAGAGAAGGGGGTTGCAGAAAATGTGTGTGTCACCCACCCATTTTGCAGAAAATGTGTGTGTCACCCACCCATTCGCTCTGTTACCTTCCCCTAGCTCTGCCGGCTGGAGGGGAAGGCTGCCCTGGGGCACCGTGGGGACTGCAACTGCTTTAAAGTCCCGGTTAAAGGTAATTGTGTCACCACCTGCTTGATTTCCCCAGGGTGTAAAATGATACGCAACCAGCGCAGATTATTTCCATCTGCTGGGGTTGCAGGGAGCAGGAGGCCTTTATGTTTTATTTACAAGCCTGTGTACTGGGGGGGAACCAAGTGGACGAAGAAGTTCTCCATGAACGGAGATGTTGCATTGAGTTACAGCTTGTTCCCAGACAGCTCCATGTCCATTCTCACGAAGACTGAAGTGGGTTTTTTGCCCAAAAAGTTTTTCCTATCAGAAAACGTGGTTTCAAGTGAAAGCAATGTTTGCAGGGAGGCAAGAGGGACCTGGCCATCATGACAGATGTTTTTCAATATTCCAGGGAGATGAAATGAAGCAAAAAGAAAACTTGCCTCTACTTGAGCTTTGGAGCAAAATAAAGTTATTTTGTTTCAAAACATTCATTCAAGATGCAAAAAGCTGGTCTCATCAGTTTTGCTGTTGTTTTTTTAATCTTTGTTGCGAATGCCTCAAAAAATGCTGTTTCCATACTCCTAATTCAATTCTCCCGAAATTCTTTGCCTTTAAAAGGGTTTAGTAATACGGTCTTCTGGTTTTGTTCAAACAGGAAGCAAACTGTAAAGCAATTACATTTCCCGCAACAGAACCAGTCTTGCTCTAGGCCACAGCTAGCAGAAGGACATGGAGGTGGGTGGCCCAGGCCAAGACAGTGGCTCTAGGAAGACCCTCCATGTCAAGCTCTGCTGAGGTGCTCCTCTTCTCTGCTCTGGCCTCCAGCTCTTAGCCTTCAGACAGACAAGCTAAAAAATACCCTGTGTGTTTCATTTCGAGGGTTCAAGACAGCCCAGCTCCAAAGTGCTCATGGTGCGTAGCTCTGCCTCCTCTTCACAACAGGAACCAAACTAAACTTCAAGCCCATATTCAGTCCTGAGCTTCATTTCAGAACTGTTTGGAGTTGAAAGTTTGGTTTAGACCTGAATCTAATTTGTAACCTCCGCCTGCTTCATCAGAAATGCCTTCACGTCCCTGCAGCCCCAAGGCAGTCCGCTCCTTTCTGGTGCCAGCTAGGAAATCAAACTCAGACCCAGCCCTTGTCAGGGCTTCAGGGATGATGAATGGGCTTGCTATGTGAAACATGAAAAAGAGAAGGATCTGGGATCATGGAGGTTGACAGGCAGAGCGGAGCAAATGCCTGGAGGATGTGGGAAGGGCCCTTGGTAACAGGAAGAGCTCTGTCACCTTCATTCCCGGATAGAGAAAGAAAAACTATTGGAACAGGTGATGGAGAGGGGAGCAGCTGACAGCCACTGTGGGGAAGCAGTGGAGCCAGCTGCAAAGGAAAGGAGACGTTGATGGTCCTTCTTTGCAAGGGAGCCCAGCCCAGCTCCAGTGGGACAAGGACCCATTTCCCAGGGGAGAGCTGCACTTGGGAGAAGAGCTGCTCACCCTGTGAGCTGAGAGGGATTTACCCAGAGGCACAAAATAACTCCCAGCCTTGCTTCTGCTCTCTGGCAAGCATGTAATGAAGTCTGAAAGCTCATTGCACAGCTTAGCAGAGCAGGACCTCAATCTTCTTTTGGTGGGCACTGTGGGGTGGTGACATTAATGTCTGGTTACACTGCTGGCTGCGATGCTGATGACAAGTGCTGCCAACAACACTGGTTTTCACTAGCCGTGCACCAGTCTGGGTTGCCTGTACAAATCCCCCCCGGCCTGGGAACCTCTGCCCTTGGGCTATGCACAACCTCTTTGGAGGCACGACAATGGTGTGGGAAGGGAGGGTGAGGGAAGAGAGAGCAGTCAGACTCCCAGGTGCCATCCATCTGCATCTCCATCACTTACCTGCCTTAGGGAAGAGTGTAGCCTCCTCTGTCCCTCTAATACAAAGGCTTGAAAAGATGGATTGAAGGAAAGGAGGAGAAAGCAACCTGGAAAGGTATTTGTTGCTGCTTGAGCTGGTTTCGCTGGCTAGTTGGCTTGAGTGGTTTGGATGTCTGTCCTGTGCTGCGGGAACATGTGTGGCAGCAGATGTGAGGATGCAGTGCTCTGTGGTTGTGCTTCGCACTGTTCATCAGAGGGAAGCCGCTCTCATCCAAATCAGTGTTACCACTGGGAGTAAAACCCAAACCATTTGTGACTCCCAGCTTCCATGGCCCATCTCACCTGTGACTCTGAATTATCCAGATGAGGTGTATCCTTAAAGAGAGAATCCTTAAAATGGGTCTGCACACTATTGTATGTCCTTCTCTTACCCTAAACCCTTTCCCATTAAGCACCAGTTTGAAAGCCATTGCCAGTAGCAGTTCCCAGTGCATTATTTTGCTGGCACTCCAATGAGTATCAGCCAACCACCAGAGCTGGCCGCTAAAGAAACTGTGACTTGTTTTCACCTGCTCCTTCCACAACCAGAATAAAATGAGAAAATGATTGCTCTGAAAGAAGCAGGCAGTGAAAACAGATGCAAAGCTGGAAGTGCTAATTCCTCTGTCAAGTTAATTGTCAGCCTCTTGCAACTCAGTGCAGCTCAGTTTTGAAAGCTTTTATAGAAATCCAATTATGTGTTGTCTGTGGAATTTTTATTGATAAATAACTTACCAGAACAATGCAAACTGGGGAGAAGGGAGGGTGATGGAGAGGTGTTATTCCTACAGAAAAGAGGGGAAAAAAGCTTAAAGCCATAATTGATTTTTAGGCTTTCAAAACTACTCCCATGTGAATTTCACTAGTAAACCCTGCCCTGGCAACAAGCCATCAGGAATAAAAGCAGACCCGAGAAAAAGAAAGATATGTACAGATGCAAGCTTTATGCAGAGCTTTCAGAGAGAACCTGCTTGCTTGTGCAGTGAGTTATTCATTTAACAGGTCCCGGGATACAGGATTTCTTTATGGAGGGCAGTGCTAGGCAAAGCAGTGCCAGTACAGCCTGGTATCTAGCAGCCGAGAGCTCTATGCCCCATCCCTCATTTTGTACACTTTTAAAAGTCAACTCAGATTCCAAACAGTATAGCTGAAACCTGAACCTCATTTTAATTCTGAATTTTGCAGTTTAGTTTCAGTGAAGATGCTGAGGTCAGTAGGAACTGTGGATGCTCTGGGAACATGGGGATCATATGCTCATCTCATTGAGCATATGATGAGCAATGAAATCTCTGTGTGGGGGAGGAAGGAAATTATATCAGAAAGGCAAAGACAAGGGTTTCAACACAGAAAGTATTCAGGCTGCCTAAGAAGAGGGAAAGAAAGACATCAAACGAAATCAGCTTAATCCTCATAATTTTATAGTAAATAAAAGGTCATGGAAGATGCATGGCAGTTATTTTCCTTTTTGAAAACTGGCATTTTTGAAAGTGAAACCTTTGGACAAAATGAATCATCAGGAATTTTATGTCTAGAAAAACTGCATTGGACTGTCTTTCACTTTCACCTTTGCTTTTCAGTATTTCTTTTCTTCTGCTTGTTTATTTTGGCTTTTGTTCCATTTCAGAATGGAGAAAAAAAAAGGTGAATTATGTGTAACCTGGAAAATCTGGCTTCTTCCCACTTATGCCATAAGGGAAGCTGTGGATTTGGCTGGAGGCTATGGCCACTTTGAGTTTACTTCAGAGGCAGTACGTCGGGTAAAAACCCCCGTACACAGGTTCCCTGAGAATATTTCCCCGTACACAGGTTCCCTGAGAATATTTACTTCCATTCCTTTTTGTTTCAGCCCTAGGAGACATCATTCAGACAGAAAAGATAGGGCATCTTTTTATGTGATGGAGTAGACCTTGTTGAGATCAATTTGCATGAAAGACCTAGCAGATTGGATGATCACTGGGAATTGATCCAGATTTGGGGAGTCTGTAAATGAATGCTGGAAATCTTTCAAACGCATCTAGACTTTTTAGCCGCTTCCTCTTCTGGTCTGACTGGTGGGAGCTGAAGAATGACCTCCTTTGCAGTATTTCTGCATTTCTTCTTTCATATCTGGCATACAGACAGAAAACTAAGTAGTGCATGAAAATTAAAAGTAAAAAAAAATAACAAAGTTTTCTCAAGTTCAAGGTCTGGATTTAGTCTGAACCAGAATTGGGTCATGCCCTGGGCTATTTGCATCCAAGATTTAGCCTTGAATTCATTTGGCTTTGGGGCAAAGGTCTGGACTGGTTCTGAGCACTGTATTTGCATTTAGTCTAATGACATTCTCCCAGCCTCACTGGCCTCGTTAATTCTGAATGTGACATTGTGTCATCCGTGAGCTGACATAAAACAGGGAAACCCTTTTAAATGGGCAGTAAACACAGAGAAAAGAGGGCTTGGGTTTCATGTGCTGACAGGAAACTGAGGGTTACCGTATCTGAACCGTACCCCTCTCAATTCACTCCTAAGCCCCTTTTTCTTTTCTTTCACCCCTCGAAGAGGTGTGCGGTGAGGAGGAGGAGGTGTGGGTCCGGGTGGAGGTGTGCTGCTGGCTGCAGGGGCTCAGGCGAGGCTCGGTGGGGAAGAGCTCTTGCTTGGATGCCCTCGCTGCCGAGGGGGCACGTGCAGCTACCCAGCCGGAGGCATCCCACCGCAGGGTCTGCCAGGGAGCTGCGAGGCCACCGAGGCTGAGGAAGAGCCTGCAGCCAGTGCAGCCCTGGGCTACCCATAGCAGGGATCCCTGAAGAGTTCCTGTGGCCCGTGCTTATTTTCTGATAAAGCATTTTTATGGATTTTCATTTCTTTTATGGATTATTTTCCCTTCTCCCAAGAAAATAATTATCCAAATTCCATTGAAAATACTATTTGTTTTGAAACCTCCTCTCTACAGTTTCTTCCTGGTGAAGAAAGGGATACTGAGGACAAACCAAGCAGGGAAATATTCTGTCTCCTCTCACTGCTATTTACCTACACCTCCTTCTTTTTTAAACATAATTATTAGAAGAAAAAATTGTTGAGATGGATTTTACTCATCAAAATGAACAGGAAAAAACAAAAGCAAAAATTTAAAAACTGGGTTTGTGCATTTAAAAGACACCCACAGAATTTTCATGCCTTGCTTAACTGGGTCTCGGCAGAAGAGGCATTTATTTGAAGTACTCACGTGGGCTTTAGCATGCTCACATTAAGACATTTATCCATCTAATACTTTTGTGAGATGAGGACATGCTGTCATCCCTATTTTACCCAGGAGGTAAAGAGAAGGCCTGCAGAAATGCCCTGGGAGGCATCCTGATGTGTACCAGTACCTGTGGAGTGAAGTCAGTGCCGGACACTTGTCAGCACCGGTGGGCGACAACATCACAACTTGCCATATAAATTCAGCAGGCGGAGTGCAGCTGCCCACGAGCACGGTCCTCCCCAGCCCGCAGGACTGCACTGTGAGGCAGATGCCATTTGTGAAGCCGGGAGAGTGCCACAACTTACTGTTATGGTATCTTACTAGTGTCTATTCCCTCCCTGACTGGGAGTACCATTCACGGGGTTATACCTCTGCTGGAGTCCTTTGGGTTGCACAGCCAGTGGAGCACCTCAGTGATGGGAGGCTCAGGGCTTTATCACTCTCTGCTCCTTGAGTGCAGATGTGTTTAGACTTCTGCAGCAGTAAGCATCATCGTTCCCAGAGAGGAGTTGTGTTTCTGAGCACAAGGGAAAGCAGAGAGCCTAACACAGCTCATACATCATCTCTGGTCCTGGAGGCAAGTTGAAGGCATTCATATGAGGGTATTGGGTCCTCAGGTTTGTAATGATTCCTGACAGCACAGCAGTGAAATATTTTCCAAAGTGGGAGTACAGATGTGGGGTGATGTGGATCTTATTTCCCACAGAGCCCAAATCATGTAAATACGTGGATTGAAATACACCAGGTGATGAAGAGCAGATTACCCAAATAGGAGGCTTGCAAGAGGTTTTCCTGTAAGGAAAGCAAGTCTAATAAAAGTGATAGACATAACAGAATGAAACTGGCTACACATCAGCAAAGCGACTATTAGCTCTCCCCCTGTAAAGTATCTTGTGGTCTTTCTGGATGAACCATCTCTTCAGAGAAATGTAGAACACCTCAGACTCATGTGAAGGTACTGGGGCTGTTCCAGTTTACAGCAGTTGAGGACCTGGCCATTATCATACTCACAAGTAAAGGACCTTCTGTGAATGACCAGTCCCAAAGACACACTCTGCCCTAGAGTGAGAAGTTACACACGCCTGATGTCCAAATTAGAGCAGGGATACTAAAAAGACTTGAACCTTAGAAACAATCACTGGAGGAAAGCAAGGAGGTTGGTGGTGAAGGGGTGCATTCATCAAAGGAGGAACGAAGCGGTCCAGTTATTCAGCCCTGATAAACAGTAAATGGTGAGACCAGAAAGAGGCTGAGAGTATGGATGAATGAGACTGAGAGTATGGATAAAGAGGAGCTGGAAAGAGACTGACTTTTTGGTAGTTGAGTTAGGAAACTCAGGGAAGGAATGAGATAATTGATTTGGACTGAGCTGAAATTCTTCAATGGAACAGGAAAAAAAGAGGGGAAAAGTGGGTTAGCAACACAACCATTTGGTCTATCTTTAATTATCTTACTGATTCAATTAACTTTTAGACAAGGAAGATTCCTTTAAAAGGAAAAAATCAAAGCATTTTAATTTTAAAATGGCAAACTGAAATACTGAAGAACTTTTGAAGCTTGCTTCATTTTTTTCATCTGAAATTGTTGACTGGATTCAGCCAAGCGTGTGCCTCGTTTCAATCCCCCTGTGCTTTGGTGGTGTTCATTAAAAAAAAGACAACTGTCACCCTGCAGCACTGAGGGACAGATGCGGAGTGGCTGTTGCCAACACGTAGTCACCCCAGAGGAGAAGAAATCACAGAGAGTGACTGGGGGTGACACAGCAGAGCCCTGGCTGTTACAGCCCACTTGGCAGCATCTAGACAAGAGCAGGTTTGTAAGAATGTGTTATACGCTATAAATCTCTCTCCAGCTCCTTCTCTCCTCCTTTCTCTGCAGAGCAGTCTACTGTCCAAAATGGAAGGAGAATTTCAGGGAGATGAAGGGCTTTCAAAGCAACTGGGGTGATCCTGTAACGAAGGAAGGATAAAGGAAGGGTAGAAAGAGATGGGAAGCAATGCTATCTACCACACAAGTGGGGCAGATCAGAGTTGGAAGTGGAATATAGTCTGCTGAGTGTCTCTTTGTTCTGGCCGTACTGAAATTGTACATGAGTTTGGTTCTGCTGGTGTGAACTTCATCAGGATGATCCGGCTAAGCTGAGAAACAACAGCTGAGCACAGCTTAGCCAAACTATTGCAGTAAGTCAGTCCTTCTCTGCTCACGCAGGGTCCTGCTAGTGGCTGGTGCTCCTTATACACAAACTATCTCAGAGCTTTATTAGTCCATTTGCTAGCAATTCACTGTGTACCGGTTTGTAAAACAACAGCCTCCTATAGCATCTGTTTACTTCTAAACTAAGTGAGTCTTTCCCCAGAAATATTCTTGCATGGGTAACACAATTCTTCAAATGCCTTATCGGCTAGAGCCCAACTGAGAAATGCAATCTCCCTCAGGCAATTCTGGTATTTTCTACGCTGTTTCATCCAGAAATGTGAGGAAAAGCAATGATGAGAGGTCAACTGAGGAGCCCTTTTCGGCAATGGGGAGCTATTTGCTGTTGGCTGACGTGATGCTCCCTGCCTGTTCTGCAGCAAGACCGGTGATGATTTGCAGTTCCTCAGCCCTGTTCATACTGAATTCAGTCTCAGCTGACCTCCCCCTCCTGGTCTGCAGCGTAATCCCCGTCACAGCCTCAGTGCAATGTCTCTGGAGAAAGACAGCTATGTGAGGCACTGAATGACTGGCATGGATGAGATACGACTGTCGATTCCAAGCAAGCCACTTCACTTTTCCCAAAGGGAAGATGCTGCTAAAATCATTTTGTTTTCTCAAAAGGCTTCGATCTTCGCACAACTCCATTTTCCAATGAGAAAAAGCATTAATTTCCAGCAGAACCCTAGCACAGCTCTGCCTGGGTGTTTACAGTCTCCTCTGTGCTCCCACTGGAAGGGCTAATATACATCTCGTGTCCCTTCCAAGGACTGAACACTCAAATTTCTCTGCAGTGCCATTTCCCAATTAATATTATGGGTAGCACTAGGTGAGGGTTGATTTACATGCCAAGCTCAATAGCAGATTTAATAAAATTCTCTGTGCTTTCTAGCAGGAGCACCCAGGGTGCAATTTTATTGGCCTGTTAGGTTGCTGGCTGCCTTTTACACACACCTTTTATACACATGTAAAATGGATTATATGTATGACTACATACACATGCAAATATATGTATACATGCACATTTATGTATGGATGGATACACATATGACTCTTACATACACATTTTACTTAGGAAAAATGTTTGGCATAGTTACAGGTTCCTGTTTCTTTACAACTGAGTGGGCAGCAAGTGTTGAAGCATGCAGTGGCCTTGCTTAAATTTACATATGTACGTGCGAATTTCAGAGCAATAAACTCAGACCTGCTTCTTGTTTTGGTTGGTTTCTTAACATTCATAGCATGCCAGCTGGCTGAATCAAGAACGAACTGAACTGAAGCTACAGGGTGACTTGAAAACCAAAGTGCCAAACGAAAAGGCAGGTAAATTCAGTTTATGTGCTGCCTGCAACCTGCTCGGCTCTTTGCTCTCCCACTTCTTTCTCACATCTCCCACTCATGGTGCAGCACCCGCTACCTGCTACCCCCCCCGCATTTGCTAGGGCTGTCACAGTCTCACTGCTGCGTGGGTTGTAGCTGTGCAAGAGGGAGATGGAAGGGGAGTTTTGGGTGGCTCCTTATGCCAATCGGGTCTTGGAGGGAGATGCCTGTTGCAAGAAACTGAGGCACCTGGGCCTGTGCTGAAATCTGCACAGGAACTTGGACCAAACCAGGAGCAATCACCAGCACCTGGAAGCTAGATGCAAATCTTGCCACCGTTGCTCCCTGCAGACAGTGCAATGGAAGAGGAGCTCCAGACTCCCCAGACCCCCACCCATTGCAGTGGGAGGCTCCTTGTTCTTCTCATGAAAGTCCAAGCTTTTGGTTTTTTTTTTTTCTTTTTGCATATCTAAGATGCTGCTTTCCTTGGGCTGCTGTGTCCTTGGCTCTGTAGTGCTTAGTTCAGGCTCCCTGAAGGGATGCTTGCACTCGTGAAAGCAAAGAGAAGGGCTGGCCTCCATTTTTGTTCCCAGGACCCAATCCTGTGCCTTTCATTTGCCTACTGGTTTGAATCTGGGTCCTTTCTGCTACAGCAGCACTTGCGAGCAGGTGACATTACAAATAAATTTTAGCAGAAGAACAACCAAGCACACTGTTGTAATGTTCTTTTTTTGCTGCTTGGGAAAAAAAAAGAAAAAAAAGTTGTAAATATTCACTGGCTTTCAGCGAGCAGGAAATGGACTGTCCCCAGCTGATGGCTTGTGCTGAGTGTGTCGGTTCCTGACTCGTTTCAAACTCAGCAGCCACTTCATAACATAAGCATTTGGGTAGTTCTTTAAAGGGAAAGAGAAGTGTTGTTCCAGCCCACTGGAAATAAGTAAAAGAGACTAAGAGCTTAATAACTGTGTGGTGACTCAGCAAAGAAGGGAGTCTGATCAGCTCACATTGCCCTGCCAGCTAGCTGAACTACCTCCTCCTACCCGGTTCTGGGCCAGCTTCCAGGAGAAGACATCTCTGAGGGGAGCACAGGCTTCCGCTGTCCTGCAGCACTGGGGAGCGCTGGTCACCGAAGGGGTCATGCAACACTTCATTTCTATAGGAATTTTCCTAAATGGCTTCCTTAAACAATTCTTTAAAATGATTTGCTCATGCAAGTTTGGACAACGCATTAGAAAAACAGATCCCATCTTCTCTAGAAACTCTTGTGAGCAGAGCAAGTAAGGGTAATTAGAAGTGATGAGGCAATGCAGAGATGTTTAGCATCTAACTCACCATTTTGCTGAAGATGCAGCCCCTGAGAGAAAGAGGGTGAGAGTGACGTGCTCTTGTAGATCCAGATGGCTTATGCTATCCACCTACGCAAATCCTGTCCCCTCTAGAAGTGAGTCTTCCCTAACTTCAGTCCATCAGCACTTACCTAGAAATCCCTCCTTTCTATATCAAAACTTTATTACCTCATTAAAAAAACCAAACAAACAACACCAAAAGCCACAACTTCCCCGCTCACAATCTTCCATGCATTGGGATATTTTGCACAGTCTACTGAGGAAGTTTCAGGACTGAGCACTGGTCCTAATGCTGTGGTGGAGAGCGGCAGCACCTATCTGACCCACGGACACCAGGCACATCTCTATGGTTGGGAAACAGCAAGCCTTCCAGCTCTAATGGCTTGGGTTGTTACTCGTTATGGTGTATTAGCATGGGTTTTGCCTCAGCCTTCTCTGCATTTTACTCTGCAGGTCCCAAAGGTTGTTCCCCTGTAGGACATTTGCCAAAGTCTGAGCAACCGGGACTGCAGGATGAAAGCTACCAATAATCTAATTTAATTCCTCTGAAGGCAAATGTTCAAAGAGTTAGGATCCACAGGTCCTAAGTAACTAGTGAAATGAAGCGATGAAAAGTCCAAGGGGAGGATACTTGGCCAAGTTCTAGTACTGGTTATACAGTATAAATCCAAAATAAGTCCACAGACTTTGTTCTCCATGTCATTAAATTCACATACCTGAAACTATTTAGGCCCCCCCTCCTTTTTTTTTAAGCTTTTTTCTAGATGGACAAAAAGACTTGCAGTCATTTGGGCCTGATTCTGCTTTTACAGAGCCTAGTGTATATGATGAGCATGCAGTTGTGCCAGAGACAAACTCTCTGTTAAAAAATCAAGAATTAGATCCATTTCATATACAAATATGACGCTTTAAGAACAGTTTCACAGATATATCTGATTCAGGAGACAGGCAAGATAAAAGAATATACTTTTCTCAGTTTGGAGTAAAATTGCATTAAAAACTATTTCTTCACCTTTAGTTGTAGTGAAATTTTGTGCCAGAGATAGGAAAAAAAACCCAACAACCCACCTACCAGGGACTAGCATGCCCATCCTGCACAGTACTTGCTTCTCTGGTGGTCTGGGTCCTGACTGTACAGACCAAGAAGGACCAAAGGTCACGGGTGTATTGTGCACATCTCAGCATGGACTCCTTCCCCAGACCCACAGAAAACCAGAAATTGTTCTCTGTTGTTTGTTGCCTGTCGATGCTCTTTCTTATTTCTAACATGGACAAGACTTGCAATCTGAGAATTTGCCTTTTTCCTCTCATTAGCATCTCTCCACTCTTTCAGTTCACCCACCACTGAGGCCCCAAATATTGTGCTGGTAGGAGAACGTTGCACCTTTCCCCTACTCCCCTGACTCTCCTACCTTTTATTCCGATGATGTTGAGGCAGTACTCTGCACCCTGCACAGCTGCTAAAATGAAAAAAAGAGAAAGAAACAAGCTGCAGAGGTTTAATATGAAACAGGCAGCATGACCAAAAATACCACATTTATAGATTCATATCTTGAGCCTAATTCAAATCCATTGCAGAACAGCCCCCAAAGGGAAACATACATAAACGACTCATCCAGGTTGGCTGCTGCACATACTGCTTTCCACGGTTTTCAGGCACTGATGTTGCCACAGCTACATTGTTGGGCACCCTCATACCTCCACTTTCTAACCACTAAGGCTCCCTGCTGCTAGGGACAGAGCCCAGCAGCTCTCCAGGGACTCACCCTCAGTGCTTCGGTACAGCTGGGTGGAAAAATTGTTCTGTTCCTCTTAAGCTCCTCTCTCCCAAACCGTGGTCTTGAGAGGCTGTTAGAAGTGGTCAAAAAAAAGAAATCTCTTTTTCCTGAGAACTGCTGATGTTTTGCCATTTGTTTCCATTACTAATTGGCTCAGGGGAAGCCAGAATACCATAACTTCTTGCAGGAAGACCATTTCCACAAAAATTATTTGATTTGGGAATATATTTAATTTCAAAAAGATAAAAACATCTACTTTTGATGTTGCTCTGCTGTGTTATATTATTAGATCATATCTGAAATAGCGAAGTCAAAACAAGTCATTTTACCTTATCAGGACTACAGGTTTCAATATTATGAAAATCAAACAATTGAGCACTATTGAGAGAGAATGAAAAAGTCACCTCAGAGCATTTGGACTTTCCCACTAAAGTTTAACCAGCATGGCCATGTTCCCACTGAATGTTTGGATTCCAAGAAAACTAGTCTGACAAAAAAAAATTTATTCAGATCTGTTTGCTAGAGAGCAGGCAAGAATAATCCTCCCTTTCCTCTTTCTGCTACCTGCCCTCACATGGATGGTGGGATTGCTGTTTGGGATGAGCTTGTGCAGACCGCCAGAATAAGCACACGCACGTGCTGTGGGGCAGAGGTGGAGGAGTGGGACGGGCCCCTGAAGTGATTTCTTCATCTGGAGTGTGCACTTCACATGAAGGTTGGGATGCCCTCCAAGGGGAAGGAGGAGCTTGAGAACAACAGAGGAAGAAACAATGCTGGCAGGACTTGGGATTGCTTATCTGCTGATCAATAGCTGAGAATGATTCCCCAGTAAAGTCGAATAAGCTGAAGAGTGGCAAATAAAATAATGAATAGCAGCTAAGTGATAACTTGTCAGAAAATTTAGAGGTGACTGAGAATTCTCTGCCAGAGTAGTTATGCAATTAAAAATAGTTTTCATGAAACTGAAGTTTTTCAGGGGAAGTTTGCAGAAATTTTTGTACTATCTGCTGGGAGTAAAAATCGCGATGGAAGGATCTCAGATTAAATTGACCTGCTCAGTGCCTGTCCAAGCTCCCAGACTCTTCTTGATGCTCTCAGTATCTTTTATGAGCTAGGTGCTGCGGAGAAACTATAAACCTCGTGAAATACCTTTGGCTGACATGTTCCAATAACTCATAGATGGACCACAGGAGCTATGCAGCACAGACTAGCCTGGAAAACCCAGGATGGGGTGGACTGCTGGAACTACAACTCCTATGAGTCAGTTTGAGACTAGGTAGATCCAACTCTCTGTCGATTTGAGCAGAAAAAATGATTTTGTCATTTCCTGACTGAATCCTTTCCAAACTGTCCATTCCACTAGAAAACATGATATTCAGACTTCTTCTGTCCTGCTTTGGAATAAAAACAAATGTCAGGGAATCTCCCTCTTTCTCCTGGATGAAAGTCTTATTTTCAAGCAGCTCTGGGTGCTGGGCAGGGGAGTGTCTGTGTACTGCATGCGAGCCACTCACTTCCAGCCTGATGCCCTGCTCACTATGCCTCTCTCTGGCCATCCTTGTCATGGAGCGATGACGATCTTGGCGTTGTGCCATTTGCTTCTGTGCTCTGTGAGGATTTTCTGAAGAGTGTCCAGATTGCTCATTGCAATCAACTACCCTTTATTCATTGACATTAATGGAAACCAGACATTTGAGATAGTCAT
Organism: Burhinus oedicnemus; assembly: GCA_008921705.1. Lineage (NCBI taxonomy): Eukaryota > Metazoa > Chordata > Aves > Charadriiformes > Burhinidae > Burhinus > Burhinus oedicnemus. Next base: position 1,694,571 of record VFFE01006220.1, read on the forward strand.
GACGTGAGCATCGCATGGCTTTTACGCCGTCTCTTCCAAGGCAGCTGGATTGCTGAAGGCCAGGTGGCACTCTGAGATACACTGCTGTAAATCACGAGCATTTCACCAGTCCCACAGCACAGAGTGAGCAGAATCAGGCCCTCTCACCCAAGACACAGTATTGCTGGGGACGTAGCTGGGGACTTCCATTTGTTTGCAATTAGGCACTGGCACTGGGAAAGCCCTGAAGTCACCATGGTCTCTGGGCAACAGATAAAGCTTTTGTCTTTGCACAGACAAAAGGCAGAGCAGGCCAAACCAACACACAGTGTGTGAGCACTGGGAAGCCTGACGAAAGGCAATAAAGAATGTCCAAAGTCAGCAACAAATAATATGGCAGCAGGAAAGAGAAATCTTAAAGTAGTTAAAAGTGAGGAAGGAGGGAGGGCAAGGGGAGGGCAGGGAGAGGAGGAGCCAGGATGGCTGGGTGCCCAAAACCAGTGATACACGGGGTGAGCGCTGCTAAGGCTCGCATGGGAGCAGGCCACGTGGGAGCCGTGCAGAGCGAGCTGCGCAGCTCAGACCTCCTGCCCGCAGAGCATCCCTCTCTGGGCTTTATCTCTTGTAACTGAATGACTGGGAAGCCTTGCTTCTCCTTGTCACTGCTCCATTATCTTCTTACACTACTCCACCCTTCCAAGGAACTGAAATACTTTCTGTTAACCAAATCTTGCATATGGTGAAAGAGGTGAATGTGAAATTAGATGACCTGTACTTCTTTACTTGCGTGACAAGCCATCCCATGTCTAATGTGATGCTTCTCCAACACTCAACGAAGAGATAGAGACTTGCATTCCTTGCAACATGTATGTTCGATTAAGAGTCCAGCAGAGCAGATCTTCGACGATGAAATCTGTCAGGTAGGGACTGTCTTTATTGTTCTGTGTTTGTGCAACTCCTGCACAGTGGGGCCTTGTCCCAGTGATAATAATGATGGATAGAGAGAAAATTGGACTGGGAGATGGGATGCAAGAGTAGGGGAGTGCAGGCTTGTACAATAGATGCATTCTAGAAATGCCCCTGGAATCTCCCCCCTATCTTGGCAAAAACCAGATGTCTCATTTGGAGGCCCCGGGGGCAGGGGATGGTACCAGTCCCTCAGCAACAGGGTTGGGACAGATTGTTTAGCAGGCAATAAGGCAGATAGAAAAAACACTGGAACAACCAGGCTGAGGAAAGCATTGAAAGTTACTATGAGGACCTTAATTTTGAATGTGGACACTTAGCATGATGGTAGTCATCCAGCTGCTTTTGTGGCTGGAGATCTGGCATACAGGGTTTGATTCCTGTTTGCATCATAGTATTTACATTTTGAAAGAAAGAAGTATTTCCTCTCTTTTTCCTCATTCTTTTCCAAATACTTTGTGCAGAACTATTTTACTAGTGCTCTGCCCTGTGGGAAGGCTCTAATTTAGAAAACATGGGCCAGGCTATGCAATGGGGCTTGGCATTTGCTCCTGTAAGTAGTCTTCCCTCTGCGTAGGAATTGTACAGTGCAGTCTGAAGTATTTTAAGTGCCTCCCTGGTGCTCAGAGGCAAACAGATAGTGTGTGCTAGATACTAAACCTATACTGGTTTTATGTATTGCTGTGGTACTGTGTATGGAAGGACTTGGCGATTTGAGTTTTGTTACACACTCTGAACTACATCCAGAGAGTCCTTCTTCAGATTTGCTGTTTTTACAGGCAACGTACAAACACATTTCACCGCAGCCAAAATCTTCTTCCAGGCACTGCAATAAATCACGCGGCATGCTAGGCAGCTGGAAGTGATTGCAGATCTTTGGGGTGGAAGAATCACACACGTTTTGGAGGTTTCAGTCAGCTACAGCAGCGTTTTAAACCTCTCTCCTTCTGTTCTTAGGCTGTGCTCTTCCACCTCTCAACAGACTGCGCCAGACTTCGCCCTCCCTTCAAGCCACGGTGGTCTGGCTTGGGTTTGCTGAAAGCCTAAAGCACCCTCTTGGTTCTGCCAGCTCACAACGCCAGTGTGCCAGGGTTCAGGTCCCTGCTGGCAGTGGGAAGGAAGCCATGACAGGTCACCGGTTCTCCTCAGCAGCGACGGTGAGGAACGTCTGGCTGTAGAGGGAGGTGCTGGAAGGCATGTGAGCTGAGGACATGCTGATGTGCCAAAGGGTGGTGCTGTGGCAGGCAGGGGAAGACACATCGGACTTCACAGATGGGAATGAGCCCAAGAGCATAAGCCAAACAGCTTGGCAGCAGTGTTCAGGCGGCTCCTCTCCTAAAGGGCCCTGCATCCTGCTCCCATACAGTGGCTGCAAAGGACTGAAAGGAAATGTCCTACCACCTCTTTCAGAGCCTGGAAACAGACCCCTGGCCCTAACCAGAGCCACCAACAAGGGTGGGGAAGCAGGAAGATGCTGATGACTGGCAGAGTGACAGACAGCTTTCAGTCACCAAGACTTGTCACTTGAGCTGTGGCAACTGGGGTTGAGAGGAAAGAGGAGGTCCTCAAAGAGCCAGAGGAGAGAATGAAGGACAAATAAGGGTCGGGGCAAAAAGGGACAAAGGAAGCCACTCAGAGAGTTCATATGAGAAAAGATCACCAGAGCGAGCACTCCTGCCAGAGGGGACCTATGTGACCAGAGCCCCCTCCAGGAGTCAAGGGGGTGCATGGACCACCATCAGGGCTGCAGCCTTCTCTCGCTGCCATGCCTCTGCCCCTCCAGCTGGAGGGCAACCTTCGTGACCAGAAATAGAGGCTTTTTACCCCAAATCTGTCTCCTGTGTAACAGCAGGAGCCATCCTCAGCCTCGGTCCAAGCGGAGCTGGGATGGCTGATGAGGTACTGGTGTTATTAATCACAGGCAGGCTGAGGAATGCTCCCTTGGAACTGGGGCTTTCTGCATATGGATTTCTGAAGCCAGAGGGATCGTTGGCTCATCTCATCTGGCCCTATTGGTGACAGAGGCAAGAGAACTTCAGCCCATGTCCCCTGAGAGCCCAGCAAGCTGTATGCGGCTAACACCACACCATTCAGCCCCTATCTGAAGACACAGGAAGGATCAGGACTTTCCCCCCCTTCTTGAGGAACATGTTCCAAAGGCTAATCAGCTCCACACTTAGAAATCTGTTTTCAGTTTGAATTGCTCTGGCTTCAGCTTCTAGACCTTGGGTTTTTATTTTTGGGGGGTTTTGTTGTTTTTTTTTCATTTTGCCTTTGCTAGTCTCAAAGCTATGTATTTGTTTTGTCTGAGGGACTCTCGGGATGACTTGAGAGCAAGTAGCTTTATAAAACAGGGAGATGCTCACCAGAAGCTAGAACTGACCCTCATCATGTAGCATCACAGCAGCTCTTAGGTAACATCCCCAGTGGTAACGTCCCTAGCTGGTCCCACGAAGCAGGGGCATTTCCCATGCTGTCTTCTGACCTGTACCATGCTAGGGCCTAATAAATCCAGCCTATAATCAGCGTCAGGACAGCTAAGGCCATGAATGCAGCTTGCTAATATTGGAAAGCTGCCTATGAAGAGAGCCAGATGTGCAGCCTTACTGGTGGGTTCACCTCTAATTCTAGGCAGTTCATGGATACATTGCCATGATGCTTTGCTGAGGAAGTAAGAACCAAAACTTTCACATTCAAGAGAAAAGATCTGATGAGAGGCACAGCAAAGTGCTCCACAGAACACGGGGCCTTTCCTTAATATTAATGCGTAATTTTGTAGCTAATTACTCCCAATGCATTTTCCAGTGGCCTGGGAATCTCTCACTGACCATCTGCACTCACAATTACCTGCTCAGTTTTTCATAATCTCTTACTAAATCACTGCCGGATTTGCAAAGGGACCATCAGTCATCTGAGTTTCCTTTTTTGCATGTCTTTTGCCTTGCATCAATTTGGCCAAGAAATATTTATTGACTGAGAAGCTCGGTAAGGCTCAAGTGCTCTTTCACTGTTATATTAAATTACCCCTAACCTTTGGTTCAGCCAGAGCTGTACATGATGCTGGGATTCACCTGTGTTGTGGCAGTGGATGAATGGAGGAGGACTGGCATGTTGGAGCAGGGCAGCTGTGGAAGGAGTAGGGTGACCTAGGGAAATACTTTGGAAACACTTTCCCCCTGCTGTGGGGACTCAGAGATGGGGAAAGGCACTGACAAAAGCCAGTTTTCAACTCATGGTTTTAAAACTCAGCAAATTCCCTACAACATCATCCAAGTTAGGATTATACCTCCAGGATCTCAGGCCAGTCCCAAAAGCCTCTAAAACCATTCCCCACCTCCAAACTGAAGGTTGACCCTGCTGTGCCTTGGGAAAACCACCCCCAAGGAGGGTGTCGTTCACAACATCTGCTTTTTTATCAAATGCATCCCCTGACACCCCTCAAGCTCTTCAGAGAAACCCTCATGCCTTCCCCAGCGCAGATGATGATGGTGTCCCTGTTGCTGCAGCAAAAGCAGCTCACAGTTTTCAGTTCCACTGAAGTCAATCTGCTGCAGGAGACAAATTGGGGGGAAAAAAATACAATAAAAAAACAGTCTGGGCTTCTGTTTAGGGAGCAAATAGCTAAGCCTTTCCTTTGAAGATGGCACATTTTAATCATCTGCTACGCTGCTGCTCCCTGCCAAACCCCGTGGCCACTTTGCCTCAGGTTCCGTGCAGAGTCTGAACCCATGGGGCTACATGGAAGCATCCTTGAAACAGGACACTTAAACTACATCTGAATGTTTTTTCTGATGTGAAGCTTTTAGCTATTTGTATGTGAGGAAAACAAATTAGAAGTATTCATTTCATTTAGATAGACATTTTTATTAAGAAAATTTTAAGTGCATACACATTTATGGGAGAAATTACAACAATATAAAAGTGTTTCTTTTCAAAATATTCTATGAAAGGAGTAATTTCAAAAGCATAATATAACTCCTCCATAAAAGCTGCCTTACAGGAACACAAATACAAAACCCTTTTCACATTATTTGGGAAGATAGTTCTTTTTACTTAATAAAAATATAAAGTACAGTATTTACCACATTCTGACAATACTGAGTTCTTAAGGAGTGGAAGATGGGAGGTCCATGCAGCCCTTTCACAATGATACGTTTTCTTCTCTGTGGCCACCAGAGTTTCATGCCTGCAGACAAGGCTTGTCTTGGTGGGATGTTGGTAAAGAAAAAAATTCAGATTTTGAGGTGATGAGTCAGAAACCCCTGGTTACTATAAACCATATCACTCAAAACGAGTTGCCAGAGAAAAGAAGGACCCTCTAGATGCTAACAAAGGGAAAATAGCAACAAAAACTTCTAGAGGAACTGCATTTTCAATGAAATGTGTATATTTAACTTTGAATATAGCCTTCATTGCAAAATGAACAGTCACCTTTGCTCAAACACCTTAGTTAAAAACACATGAGAAAGTCACCCTTCATCCTTCCTTAGGCAGAATTCAGGTAAGATATTCATATATATGAGTATAAAGCTAGTATAAATAAAAAATTGGCACAGCAATAAATACCATCTATTCTTTAAAAAAAAAATAATCCAACCTTAGGATTCGACAGCTGCACTTTGAAAATACCACACATGATGATTTCACATTTATGGAAGCTGCTTTTTCAGCACCAGTTCAGTGTTACCTCTTTTCCCTCCTTCTCTTCACGTGTGGTCCCTACATCACTCCCCTCTCTCCATGCTTCCCTTCCCTGATTCGGTCTTTGGTCAACAGTTAAAGGCACAAAGGAAACTCAAGTGCTCTCCCCGAGTGGGTTTGTGCTCGTGCTGCTTCTCAGCCTGCCGAGACCGTGGTGTGCACAGGAGGAACGGCGTGCGATGCACAGGACAGTGCAGGGAGCTTGGGGCAGCCGAGTGATTGATCTCTCTAGTGCGAAGGGCACGGCCGCTCTTCCTGATGCATCAGGCAAATAATGCCAGGCAAAGAGCAATGCTTCCCACTCAAGGTTGAATTTTGGTCTAAAGCAAGAGAAAGCTTTCATCAGGTTCTCACTTAAGTCTTCGGTTGCTCCTGGCCATGTCTCTACCACCCCTGCATTCATGCTGTGCTCAACCTTTCCCAGGCAAGGGAGGGACACGGTGCTGGCCCTCGAGAGAAGCCCATGCCCTGAGTGGTCTCAGTGACATGAGTAGTGAATCGTCACCAGCACACCACTGTCAGGCACCAGGTCACAGTGTGAGTCTCAGGAAATGCCAGATGCAGACGGCCCACAAGGCACCCAGACAACCACCACCTGGCTGTAGATGTTCCCTAGCCTTGCAGGGAGTCCCTTTCCTTCCTGCTGCTACTCATGCATTTCTCCTAGAAGCAAATGCCCTTCCTTTAGCACAGTCTACCCCTGCAACACTCACTAGTTTGCCCTCAGAAGAGAAGGCTGAGAGGTGACCCCATTTCCTCCATTATCTCCACTACGTGGCTATACTGTTCAGAGCTGGAACCCCAGGGTTTGGCCAGGGTACCCCAGCACTGCCCATCTCAACGCTTCTGTCAAAGTAGTCTGCTTGCCCAGGCTGTAATGTGAGGCTGGCATGTGCCCAGAGACCTTTCCCTGCTGGTTCTTACCCCAGATGCACTCCCTGTTAACAAGGACTGCAGCAGAGCGCTGGCAAGGCTGTACAGTCACATCTACCCACCCCACCTTTTCACTGGAAAGCCAACATTACCCCTAGAAACAAAATCTTTATGGCCCCTATCATCATTAGTAAGCTATGCTGTTGAATCAAAACCAGAGGATTATTTAATTTTCCATTTACTCCAATGGGAACAGATCAGACCTCAAACTGTCCTTGGATGGGAAGCATGTGTGAAGAATGCACCTTCCTGGGTGAGAAGGACAAGCTCCATGTCTGTCAGAACCAAGATTCTTCCACACTTTCCCCGAAGTCATTCTTGGCTTTGACACTCACATGTCCACCTCTGGCAAACCGCTAGCAATTGCAGACGTGTGTGTGGGGACAGGAGATGGATCCTGGGATATAAAGTACTGTCCAGGGAAGATACAAGAAACTCTAGTTTTCTCATGAAAGTTCTTTCTGTCTTTACCATCACAACAGAGGATCTGATCCTACTCACATTGAAATCAACACCCCAATTCTCAGCAAGTATAGTGGTACCAGACCTTTCAAAATGGAGACACAATATACTTAAAGCACCAGGTTGGTAATAATAACAATAGAAGGAATGTCAAAATCACACACATGTACATTTTAGGCACAGCAGTTGGTTTCTACTTTAAAGCAAACGAGGTGATGTGGTCCCAGCTGAAGCACTCTCTGTAATAGCATTGTTTTGCAGAGAGGAAAATACTTACAAGGTTTTTACCTGAATCCACATGGAAATAAGGTAATCCCTGGCTAGTCAAAGTGCCTCTTTGGCACTAGAAGATGCCTGCCACAAAAGAGTGCTTAGTGAAACACCCCTCTCAGTGCTCCTGACACAGGCTGCAGGGAAGAGGGAAGATTCCTTTTGAAGCAACCCACCCAAAAAAAACCCCAAACAATCTTACAACACCTTTTTGTTTATAATACACATACAGATCCATAAAACCACAAGCATCATGCTGCACAAATGTGCTTCCCCCCAGATCCCAGTGCGCAGCATAATGTGATTAACGCAGTACTGCAGGCATCTTCCCGAACACTACACACCAAAGACATGGCCTATACAGGTGAGAATCGGGAGAAAGAAATTTCTGGCTGAGGGGATGGGTGCAAGAAGTGGTACCCATCTCCAGGTGGACTTTGCAAAGGAAATTCCAGAGGCTATCCTGTTCACCAGCACACAGGGCCATGACCACGGGTGAACAATGAGTGTTGGCCTTCTTTTCCACACCCGAGAAACATCACTCCTTCCACAAACTGCGCAGACTTTCTCTTGCCCCAGGCATCTCTTTTCTCCAAAATATGGCCAGACATCCTCTTCTAGGTATCCGCGAAGCAATCAAAGGTGTTACTGCCCTCAGGTACGTGTGACTGTTCAGTAGCCAAGGCTACACCATCGTTGGTGAAGGGTCACGTGAATGCATCTCCGCCTACTTCAGTGCAAAGCTAGCCAGGTGAGCTGAAGCCACCTCCTGTGGATGGGTGGGAAGAGACACCTGGTGCGTGGCAGCGTATCTGACTGCTCCAGCAACTTGCAACATGATCGCATGGTTAGACCTTTAATAACTCATTGTTTTTTGTGCTAAAATTTGTCATCAGAAACACAGGAACATAGGAAATGGCAGGTGACATCAGATCAGTGTTGTGGCTCCTAACACAGACAACTACTACAAACCAGGTACTAGCACCTTGCAATACCAGACGTGCACTGACATAGCTGTCACCGAGGTCTCTGGTCTTCAGAGAAGGGCTTTAGCCCTGTAGCTCTGAGTTTAATTCCTCACCCAAAATACCTATAAATGCCACCCATGATAATGCTGTTCACTTTCATCAACGTCTGATGCTTTTTAGCCTTCCTATGTTCTTGGCCTCGATGACTTCTGGAGGCAAGGAGTTCCTCCACTACTTACAGAACATCATTGCACTGTACAGTTCATGTCCTTCTAGGTTTAAAACTCCAGGAGACTTGCATGAACCAAAAGAAAGTTAAATAAAGCAAGACCTCTACATAGCAAAGGAAATAAAATAATATATAATAACGTAGGGTTAGTTTAAATTCATATCTGCCCTCAGTGCTAGGTAATAAACCAACCTGTATAAAAACATATTTTTCTCAAATAGTTACATCTTACTATATAAAAATAGCACTGTGAAAGCAAGCTAATCTGTGGGAAAAAAAAAAACCAAAAACAAAAAACCAAAACACCAAACCAAAAAGAAACCTTTGGAAATACATGAAGCGTTGCTTTTGTGCTGCATGATAACAGTGAAATGTGTTCATTCCCTAATACTGGTTATCTGCTCTCTGGGTCCTACAGTAAGAAATCCTGTAGACGGCTTACAATGCTTGCCTCTTACATCTTGAACCTCCTGTTGATGAAGAACAGAGTGAAACACTATTAAGGTTTATTTCAGTTGCAAAAGCTTTGATATCAGGCCTAGTCAAACAGCAAATCTGTGTCTGGACTAACCCAAAGGCATTTCTTTTGCAGCCCCTCCAACCAGTATTTGCCAAACATTTTGGGGGAAGTTCTCCACAAGGAGCTACTGGGACCCAGCAGGGCAAACCCAGCAATGGGAGTTATTTTGGGCAGGTTGTGCTCATCACAGTTAGTAAGGTGTTCAGAGCTAACGTAGGAGGAAGGCTGGCTAGGAAGCTTATTCTGGACTTGAAAGCCAGAGCAAAGAATTATCGGTGGGCAAAGAGACTTGGCAAAAAAACGAGCAGGGAAAGGAGGGATTAATCATTTGTGAGCAGCCCCAGTAGTGGAGCAAGTGGCACTGGGAATGCCTCCTCCATCTGCCTCTACTCCACAGCTCTGCTGGAGATCATGGACTGCAGCTCCACAGGGTGCCAGGTCTCTGTGAGGATGAACACAGAGGGCAGCCGATGCTCTGCTCTTCTTGGTGATCAGCTCCCACCACGGGGTGGCTGGAGAGCAGAAGCCCCCGAGTGTGCTGCCCAGCCAGGAACCATCCCCATGGCCTCCCGGCTCTGGGACCTCACCTGCTGTGAGCAGCTGGGCAGCACATCACAGCTCATGGTGACCAGCTGCCCAGTGAAGGTGGGGTGCCAGGGAGGGTGAGCAGCCACATGCTGCACCGTAAATGTGTGAGGCATTAAGTGCAGAGGTAGGGAGCTCAGGGTAGGAGACAGACAAATCGAGTCTCCCACGCTCAGTGTGAGCATGGTGCCCAGGAGGAGTTGTGGGTTAGGCATCACAGCAAAGTGCAAGGGTATTGTGTGCAGGGTTCACTCAGAACAAGAAGCCAGCCTGTGCTGGTGGCCTCCAGGTTTTGTCTGGTGACCCCTACTCCTGCTCCAGGCTGATTGGCCTTTTGCAGTCTAGATGAGGTCACTAAGGCTGAGGTACAAGTGTCAGAGGGTAAACACCAGGTATTCAAAAACCTTGATGTCCCAGCATGTCTCGTCTAGCCTACAGGATTAGAACAAACATCCCTTTCAATGTCTGCTGGACAACTGAGACTGTGTGACCACAGCGGGAGACAGTTGTGACTACTCTCAGTGAAGTTAGCCTCGGCAAACTCATCCAGGCATAAAGAGGATGACTAAGCCATGAGCAAAATTCTTCGCTTTAAGGTATCTTTTCCAATATCGGTAACCCTACTTCTTTTTGGTGCAGAAAGGCAGGACACACTGCTCTGATGGGAAAAAAACAACTGGGACATCCAGAGCACTGGCATATGGAACACCGTTCCCTGGGACTTGCCTAGCATCTCCCATAGGAGAGGTGTCAACCAGTCACCAATGTACCAAATCATGCTGTCACCACCAAGTGCTGCATTTGCCATTAAAAAACACCAGCGACAAATTCACAGCTGTTATTTATAGTTTAACTCTGACAGTTTGGTATTGGAGGAAAATGGCCAACTAAAAGAAAAAGGGCTTCCAAACCTTTACCCTGCTTGTGACTTTGGCTTTGCTTCAGGGTTATTTTGGCCTCTTTGGGTGTCCATTTTCCTATCTGTAAAATGGGAAAATTTTCCCACCTCTGTTATGGCTGAACCTTCCCCCTGTTTTAAGAGTTTTACCTATATAAAACCCCTTTGCAGGGAGGGTACAGATGTTATGCTCAACAAATATGGGGAAAAATGGAGGTCTGTATAGGCTAATGTATTTGCCCAAGGTCACATAGGATGGTCAGTGGAAGAGCAGGGACTTGAACCTGAGGTATCCCAGCTCAGAAACTAATGCCTCCTACCATTCTTTCTCCCTGGAGACTTTAGTGGTGTTGCACGGGAAGGGCAGAGTGGGCCCCGTTTCTTCTGTTGCTTTTTTTTATGAGTGCGATGACGAGGTCTAAATTAAAAGAAAAATACAAAAAGACTGCCATAAATTATCCATATACAAAGGCCTTTTTCTCATTTATCCTATGGCCCCTTCACAGCTTGCTGGCAGGGTGCAAACGATAACATCCCCTTTCATACACCCTCTGCCTCAGAGGAATGTTAGGCAAATGAAAGTGCCCTGGTGACAGGACATTTGCAAATTCTGAGGTCATAACAATTCTCTTCCCCAAAACACTGAAGCCTCCCCAAATGCCTGCCTCACCATCCACACGGTACCTCCTGAGGTACAATGAAAGCAGAGGGGGGCTGGATTTCTGGCTTCCCACCCAGCATTCCCACCGACACAAACAAGAACCGGTGGCTATTCTATGGGATTTGTGGGCATTCGATGCCTTAAAATAAGGCTGTGAAGATGCTGGACTACATTGTCCCCCACCGTGTGGAATATTCACCCAGCACACACTTGGTGGACTACCAGGAAGTAGTCGTTCTGGTGTCTTGCACTTCATCCCTTATTTACAGATGAGGTCAGAAATTAGGAAGAGCTGCCACACCAGGGTTTACAAGCACTATGGAGGAAGGCAGCAGCAGGGCTTGGCTCCCATCACAGCCAGCCCCTAGAAGTTGGGAGTTTCTTTTCCTTTCTCCCAGGGGGCTCAAGAGAAAGATTTTTCCTATTTGACTTTGTTATTTTCTCCAGATCCATCAGCTCTCTTGTCTGTGCCAGCGGTAGCCACTGAGCTTAATGGACTCCAGCACCTCAGGCTGAGGGGAAGTTTTGAGGTGGGACTATATTAACCTGACAACGGACAAGCAAGGATCATTCTCTGGCTTCCATTTACTCTGCAAGGGACTAATTTTGCATATGCTTGCATGAAGGGAGAAGGGAAAAGCAGTCAATGTATGGTAAACGATGACTGGGATTGCCTGGAAGTGATAAAGGATTTGTTAGCTATTTCAAGAAAGGACTGATCTGCCCCTTGTCTATAAAATGGATGAATGTTGAATGATGTTGGCCACAGCAGCTGCACAATGATTTTTAAAGCCAGTTAAAGAATTTGGTTTCCTGACAGCCTGAATGTATTCTACTGATGTCTCATAAGTGTGTATATTACATGGAGATGTGATGAATATAAAGCAGTAATAAAGGCTAAGCAGAATTAGTGAGCAAAATAATTCCCTACTGAAAACCAGCTCTAGTTTCACAATCAACTGCGTTGGACTACTATATTCTATGGACTTTTCCTTGCCCTTAGCTGCAGATTATAACACAGAAGATACTCTTATATTGAAGCACTGGTATAGATTAAGATGTCTTGACACTTTGGATTTTACTTAAGCAATTACAAGAGCCCTTTCTACAAAACGTATTGATTTTATTCCAGAAAAATAAATTCCCATGTACAATTGGGTTTTCATAACATGAAACAATTAGCCATTTTATTGCTAGTGCATATAGGGTAATGTCACATTTTATACAATTTCAGTACAAGTGAAAAAATATAATATATGGCTGATTGAAATTGATAGCTACATTAACATTTATAGATCTATATAGATTTATTTTACAAGCTGTTAGCAGTTTAGAGGGATATCGGTGTTTTAAACTACCAACATTCATATGGCTCCAATTCAAATATATGAATTGTTTGATGCGCTATAAATATATTCCAAAGTACATTTCATTGAAGAAGTCAAAGCTGTGCACTAAAATATATCAAAAACATGCCTTGTGAAAATGCTACAGACAGAGCCCTGACTGTCTGTGGAGCATGAAAATGCCGCTGGTGCTAGCATTACTAGATGGAAAATGAAAATAATGCCATGATTACAGGATTAGGTGATGGAGATATATGCTTTCTGTCATCTTATTTTATAGAGCTGGGACCAAATTCTCCTCTGTTACTCCATGTAAACCAGGACAAAATCCACCAAATTAGCAGAATTGCTTCTGGATTAGCATTAGGAAAATGAACCAGAATCTGGCTGGAGATCAGGCACGAGCTTACTGGTTGCAGTAGAGCTGGCCCCAGATCTTCACCAGTGGAAGTGAGCAGAACGTGTTCCAGCTGAGTTGTTCCCCTAAGTCAGGCACGCAGGATCTGAGCACATAATCACATTTGCCGAAACCTACAAATTTCTGAAGTGCCTCCTAAGTTTCAGGTCTTATGAACAGCACCAAGGGCTTCACTGGGGATGACAGCAAATGGAAACTTAGGCAGGGGCTTGAAAATTTTCCCAAGTTGGAAAACAGAGTAGCCCAAGACCCTAGGATAGTCAGCATGGGCCACATCTTACTCTTAGGTTCAGTTGTGCCTAAATCCAAAGCCATCCTGGCAGCATTAACCTGGATTACCTCTGCAGAGAATTTGCCCAAAGGACAAGAGGGCTGAATGGTGGCAGCAAAGAAGGCACCGAGCATTGGATGAGATGGGAAGAGCTGTCAGGGCTGGAATCACAGTCAGTTTGTTACCTAGCTTCCTTCTCTCCTCCTCCTCAATCTCAGCCCAGTGTGGTCCCAAAAGGGCCACATGGAGGAATCTCTCTACCTCTGGTAGCACTTCTCCCCTTGCTTATTGTAAAAATACAGGGGAACAAAGACTTTTTCTTTTTAACTTTACGCCTTGTTTGGCAGATGCATCTGCAAAACAAACAGTGGAGGGCATTCAGCTACCTGTATGGCCTCACATCTGCCCCGGGGCCATACTCTTCCGACATTTCTCCAAAAATGCATTGCTTTTGCAAATGACTGGATTCCAGCCCTGCCTTCGCCCTTGCCCAGGGAGGGGCAAGGTTCAGCACGGTCACAGCGCGGTTACTGAGGGGTGGGAATGTGGTGGCAAGGGTGGGAGGGATACTGAGTGCACAGGCAGGCCTGCTGGCCAAAATGCCACTGCTGGATCAATCCGGATCAACTGCAGGGGCCTGGGCAAGCAAGGAAATGCTTGGTACCATCACTTGTCTCATCTTCCATCCCCGGAAGGCTGGAGCCCTCCCTCGCAACTCCGCACAGATATACGCTCTGTGCTGCTCTTGCTCACCATAAAATTGAACTGAAATATGCTCTGTCCACCTCAGGGTAGCCATGATCACCCGCTTTCAAGGGCAATAAAAATAGATTTTAAAAGTCTGAATTTGCCAAGTATGGCTGGTATGGCCCTGGCCTTGTGGGAGAGCCTTATTAATGGCAGCACATCTTGGCTTGGCCGATATTAATAGCACTCCACACTGGCCAGCACAGAAACAATTTTTACCACCAAGATCTCCTAGGCCTCAGCTGCCTGTGCAAACAGACCCCAGTGTAACATGGAAAAGGGGCTCCAAAGAAACTGGAACAATATAGATTTTGAAGTAACTGTAGTTTGGCTTGGGGAAGGGGGGGCATAAAGGAAGCATTTTCCTTGGGAGAACGGCTTTTTTTAAAAAAGGATGAGTTGGGGACCCCAGAACAGATTCATTATGATAGATTTTGCCTCAAACCCTGGCAAAACTCTTAGTTTAACATTTAGGATATACTAGAAGCTGTCGTTTTAATACAGACTAGGTCAACTCCAAACCCATCTTCAAAACAATATCTGATTCCACGAGTACTTTGTCCACATGGTAAAAGCCAGCCCTTAATGTTCTACCCTTTAATAACTCAGGATGTTAGCTGTTAAGTCCATTTGTCTCTTGCCTTACTTGTTTAAAGCTTTCTCCAGATATTCCTGGATCCACTTTAACTTGGGATCAATGCACACTTGCTTGCTGTTGCTCTTGAGTCTTGCACTGCCAAAGGAGAAAAGTCAGAGTGAGTCTAGCGTGCGATGCTCCTCAGCCCACCCCCACCCCCAGATGCCTTATTTAGCACAAAGGTTTGTCATTCCACTAGGGACAGTACCTTGGGTGTCAGTGCTGCTCTCAGTTCGCCCATGAGGAGGATGGGTTATCCCTGCCATCCTCAAGGCAGCTATTATAAATATCCCTGCGTTCAAAGCACTGGTACAAGTTGTCTCCTCTGATACTGATTCTTGTTGTCTGCACTTGTACGCGTGTGGGGGTGGGACAGATACAGAATTTAAATCTAAGTTTTCCCACTCATACCTGGGCCTTTATAAATTCAGTGCTGCGAACAGCTAAATTTCATTTGGAAATAATGGTATGGTAAACATAGGTCATTTTTGCAAGAAATTAACAACAGCTTTCAGATTCAACATAAAATTGAAGTTTCATACGTTTTAAGGACAGACACCAAACCATACCTCTTGGATATTCTGAAAGGGTCTGCTCACTCATTAGCTTTTTGTTTTATACAAGACTGAACAAACAGGTTGCAGGCAAGAAGACAACTGAAGTACCAGAGTGCCAGAGGCAAGTTTTCCCTCATGTATTCACTCAGCACGGGAAACAAAAGCAGAAACCTCCTGAGGGGTTTCTCCTGGTGTCCCAGCTGGAGTTTTCAAACCAGACTGTTTAGCTAATCTGAATTCCCTTCGAATTTGGCATGTGGGCTATCTGCATCTTTCATACAAAAGCAGTACAAAAAACTTTTCACTCGCATCAGCAGGTCCCACCCTCCAGGGATCTCAGGGCCTCTTGAGAGTGCTGTGATCTCCCAGGTTCCCCAAAGCACCCCGCCTCTGCCCCAGCTGCTCGGAAAGTTCCCCTTAAACAGCCTGCCTGCCATGCAAAAGTGCCAAGAACAGCAATTTCATGGAAATGCCCATAGGAATAAGTTCAGTACTTGTTTAAGCATTTTGCTGGATGGAAGCCAAAACGTCCCCTACTTTATAAAATGGAATCTGCAGGATATAAACCTATGGCGTAAGAAATAACAGGTCAAAAAGGCTCCTTGGTCTGAAGTTATGCAACAACATAGTTGTAACATAAACACATCGAAGATCCAGTCTTGCAAGCCCTGTGCCAATAAAGAGATGAATGGGCCTAATTCATATTTCCCTTATAGCAGTGCCAAGCTGGAGTATTTCCAGTAAAGTGATACCAACAGAGAGTAAGAATGGATTTGCTGATGTTAGCAACGCCTGGGAACTCTTAGGCTGGCCTCACAGGGTACAGAACCAAAAGCACACGTAACCAGCCTCCAGCCACATGCAATGAAGTTCCTCTCACCTAATATTAAGACATTGACTTTTTTAGACATTTCTTTCTAAGCCTGTCAGCCCCTGCTCCTGGTACAGTCACGGCAGAGACCCTGGCAATTGTATGGGGTGTTAATCTGAACTGGTTTAGGTGTCTACTTTAGGATGCAATTATTTGCATGTTAAAAATGCCTATTTCCCTGTACTGAAAAACTGGGAATTTAGGATGGGCTTTGTAGAAGTAGACATTGATAGAGCACATTTCTGGATTTGGAGGGATGACTTCCCATACAACCAAAGACACAAGTCTGCTCTTAGGCTTTTTGTTCAGGTACAACTCCCCTCAACCATACATGGGAAGGTACTTGTGCAAAAAAATACAAGATCTTGCCTTGAAACAATATGATTTCACTGAGACTCTCTATTCCTGAAAACAGTAGCTTTTAAGTTACTCACCCCTTCACTGTATAATGCATATCCACTAAATTCAGAGTGCACTTAAAACCATCAAGATGAGAAATCTATGTGTTAGTTTTGATTTCATTTCAGCTTCTGTTTTGATAAAGACCTAGTTTGAACTCGTGGTGTTTCAGAGGTATTTGGCGGTAAGTTTTTAAGTACCTTACTTTTTAAAGTAACGAAAAGATGGTGAACTATAGGTTCATGTGTTCTGGGTGCCACTAAATCGCGTTGCAAACAAACACATCTGGGTCAAGAATGGACAAGAACACGAGTTGCTTGTGTTTCTGCATTTCATGCTCTTACCTACCTCTAATGACTATGATCCCATGTTAATTAAGAGATAAATGTATACTCTATCCTGTCTTAAATGCCTGTCATTTTCTTGAAACTACTCCAGAAAATTCCAAATCCTTCACAAAGCCTTAGTGCTGGGACCCTTATGACATCCACTGACAGTCCCAGCGCACAAATCCACAGACTATTGCATTTTGGATGCTTGCCTCCAAAATTGTTTATAGGTAGAGATCAGAGTTAGTCACAGCTGGTTTTGCCATTTTCATGAAAGGAAATAATTTCTCAGCTGAGGCTTACATTTTTCTCACTGTCCTCCACCAAATCCTAAGGCAGAAGCATGCATGAGAAAATGTGTATGATCTACCCAGAGCGGTTTAAAAAAGAAAAAAAGTCATATGAATAAAAACTGGTTCATGAATGGCTACATGCTCTTCAACGTATCTGTACGTTCCTGAGAAATCTCATGAAACCACATCAATTTTCTGAGTGCAGAAATATTTTGGATGACAAAGAATGGACTTCTACAGCATTTAAGTTGCAACTGGAAGAGCCTGACATGGATCAAAGACAGAACTAGTCATGGGAGCACTGCATGGAAACCCTGTCTTGTTACTGAGACCTTCTTAGAGAGGTCAACAAATGTTGATGGTAGTAGGGCTCCCTTGCAATGAAAAGATGAATGATAATTTTTTTCTTCTGAATATTTTGAATTTTGGGAAAAAAGGGAGGGGATCACTCATGAACAAATGAACCAAAAAGATCTTCCTAAAAACACCCCCCACCCCCATTCCAAATCTACAGCCCCGTTTTTCCTGAAAATCAGTGTTTCTTTTTCAGCAAAAAATGAAGAGAGTATTTTCCATTGGGAACCCATCACGTCTGTCCTGCTGTGATCTGTGATTTAATGGAGTCAGTCATTGCCTGGTGTGTCCCTAGATCGGGCCAGCACATGTTTAGAGTCTGTACCTCCTGCGGAGGCTACATGAGATCCAGGAATTCTTTTTTGCTTGTTTAGCTCCTCTCTTTGGAGAACTGGAGCATTAGAAGACTCAGAACACTTTAAAGTCTTTTCCCCAAGGTGTGAAGCTCCACATCCAAGGCAATGGACAGCCTGTCTGACATTCCTGCTCACATACCCATGGGGGAACAGGACACAGGATCACATAGTCACAGGGAGATCACAGAGGCAGAACACAGCTGGGAAACATCGAGCTGGGCTGGCTCCTTTGTGTGGGGTAAAGCAGGGTCCAGCTGTACGTGACACGTGGGGTGAAGAGATGAATTGGAAAGCACGGCATGAAACACAGACCAAACTGCAGCCACTAAAGCACGAATCAGCTCTGTGACTCTTCTTTTTGACAGCTGAGATTTGCACCCAGCTGAAAAGAGTAAGAGACTTACACAATCTGAAGTGAGCAGTTGGGTGTGGAGAGGATTTTGAGGTGCTTAATGTTGGCTCTTGCCACGTTGCTCTCGTAGAATCGACAGGGGCATCGGTAAGTCAGGCTGACGGGTTTCTCTGCGGGACACGGGGAGAGAAAGGACACGTTACTCCCTCTTGCTCCCGGTCAGCAGCGCGGCTACACAGCGCAGGGCTGACAGAAACGCCCTCCAAACAGGCAGGTGAAAAAAAGCAATAGAAAAGCTGTAGCTTTGGGAGAGCATTTGCCCACAGCTCACAGCACAATCCTTTTACCTCAGTACCCAGCCTTTCAATCCTGGTGCGTGGGATTTTGGAAGACAAAAGAAGAGGGAGAGAAAATGGAGATAAGTAAAGACGGAGAGATTAGAATAAGGAGCCGCTCCTTTGTGCAGGGATGCTCCTGGTAATTAGACAAGATAAAGGCCAAAAGAGGGGGCACTTGTCCTCAGCGTTGTTCTTGCCAAATGATTTTGACCCGGGGCCAAATTAGAAGGTAGCCAGAAGAAAGCGATGAATTCCAAAGAGTTCAGATCAAAACGGCTCGGCTCAGGTGCAGGCTTTTCACGGGGGACTTACTGGCCAGAGAAAAGCCCCGAGTCTTCCAGGCTTTCCCAGGGCCCAGCAGCTGACCTTTCCCCGCTGCAGCCACCCCTCGCTCCCAGCCGAGATATTCGCACGAGGAGGTGCGGCTCGGACATGCGAGATCACAGTGGGTTTGCGGGAGAGATTTGGAGTCTTTTCAACTCCCAGCCTGTGGCACAGTAACGGCAATCCAGGAGAGTTATCAGGCAGTGTGCTCCCCATATACTAATCCGGGACCACCAGGCTGGATGAGTCCTGTCACTGGCATCCCTAGGGACAGAACGAAGTGTAGCCCCCCAGGCTAAAAATGAATATGCATGCAGAGCCGAGAAAAGCAGCCTGGCTCTCCCCACGGCCTCTGATGCAGTCCTTCTACTACCCCATTTCTCCACGGAAGAACTTAATTACTGGCAACCAAGTCCTCACTCTGTGTGTAAGCTTCAAAGCCCCATGCACACTAAAATACAAACACAGAAGCCTTGCCTGGAAGTCTAGAAGGAGCTGCGTAGGATTCCCAGTGGAGCAGTTTTCAGCCCCTGGGAGGAATTAAATTCATACACCTAACCCATAAGGTCTGGCTCACGCTGTAGATGGTCAGATCTGTATCTGACAGGGCTTTACACGCCACATGGCAATCTGCCGCCCTGTTTATTTAGCCACACAGGAGCACTCGCACCATCCAAACCCAGTTCCCTTAAAGGCAGATGGAGAGCTAAAGAGCAGCGAAAGGCTTGGAATCCCTAAACTGTCGTCTAGGAAGGTGAGAAAAGAGACAGCTTTTCAAAGTGCAGCTGATCTGCATATATTGCACATTTACCAATGCCTGTCTCTAGCACATATAACCACAGACACAGTGAAATTACCCTGTCCTCAGGAGGGAAAACCCTTTTTTCCAAGCACCTCTACGAAGAGATAAGACAGAATCAGATCCCACAGGCAGATGGGCAAACAGAGAGGAATTCATAAGTGGGAGCTGAGTTCCTCCAGATTCACACCAGGATCTGGACTATAAGGTAACAAAATTGGAGGACACCGTCTATCAGTTTTATGCCAGTCCAAACAATTATATCATCTATGAGTTAATTGGAGGAGAAGCTCCCATCTGCAGGGGGAGGAGGCAGAAGGGCTGCAGGGCGCGCAGTCTAGTGAATGTGCACTAGACTGACTAGTGCTAATGTGGCAGGGAGGGAGAAAGGCGCTAGGATTTCCCACTGCAAATCTGTGCCTGACAGCTAGCCATCAGTGTGTTTGTACTGGAAAGGGAGGCTGAAATTGAATGCAGTCATACAACACTACTCGGCACAGCTGCAGTGGAAGTGTCTCTGCAAGCCTGTACCAATGAAATTGAAGCAAGCTTTATCCTACACAACATCCAAGAGATGAACTGTTCAGATCTGTGATTTGAGAATGCAATCCTGTCCTATTTGAGACTGGGAGAGGGACTTCTGATCCCATCCCACTTGAAATGAGCAGCAGAGAAAGTTTAACCATGACTAACACGTCTCTGAGTCCCAAAGTGGTTTCCTGCCCACGAAAGGGCATCCAGCACAGCAAGGAAGAGTGGAAGCCCCAGCACTCGGTGTTCTTCTGTCACCCAAATGCAAGGCGGAATGACAACTCCCCTCCCAGCACAAGAATCCCTTTGGTGTTTCTGTGCCCCTTGCTTGGTGATCCGCAAGAGGCACTGAGCACCAGGAGTGGCAGGACAGACACCGGGTGAGCTCTCAGCATCGCTAACTGGGAACCAACATCTCCTGCCACTGCCCCTCCAGCGCTCTGGCTCTGAGAGTTTGGCTGTGGCTCACTCTGCTCCGAGCAAGGCTGAAAACCAGGGAAAAATAGTGTATGTGGCATTTCCCAACACATGAACCCCTATTATCCCAAAGCAGGAGGGGGAAGGGGCCATTTGGGGGCTACAATTTGGGAAGGGAAGATTGCCGGTCTCACCCCTACGCTGACAAACAAATCTTCATGATCTCATTTCAAAATTTGAAACAAATTGTTCCATGCAAGATACAGCTGATTTAGCCAAATATTCTACAGGTTTGCACTGCAGAAGTGAATGTTTTGGGGGTTCTTTGATGTCTAATAAACACTGAGCACAAGATGAAGCCATTCTCTCCATAGAACAAATTAGTACAGTCTGTTAATTGCACTGTTACATGAAAACACCAGTTTTCATGAAACTGATGATACATAAAGCTTTTGAGACCTTTATCTGTCTGGCTCACTTGGTTAAAATGGTTGAATATAGTCAAAAGTTACAGAAGAGCCAGACACTGTTCAGACATCTCAATGTCATTCCTTCTGCCTTATTTCCTTTGACAAAAAAAAAAAAAAAAGAATATCTCTTTTGGTCTCAACTACAAGGGTTCTTGGTTTGGTGTGTTGTTTGTGTGTTTGTTTTTTAAACAATAGTTTTACTCTTTTCTAACTCAAAGCTGAGTTTTGCTGGCTCTGAACACCCACTTCTGCTGGCAAAATCTGTCTAGAGAAAAAGCGCTCACAAAAATCTCCCTCACAGAGTGGCCACTTACCAAGGTTGGACAATACCTATTTCACCCTGTTGGGATCTGCCTTGACTCACCTGCACTGGAACTGGACAGTAAGGAAACAAGGGAATTGCCAGTTCTGCTGCGAAGTTACCATCAGTAACTTGCTGTGTGGGCTGGGAAGCTCTAGGCACTTGAATGGAGAAGAAAGCTATACCCAGGCAAGCAGGCTGGTCATGAACAGACAAAATATTTGATGGAAGCATCCAAAGGTGCATTTATCAATATCAGGAGAGGGCCAGCAACTTTTTAAGACTAGAACAGCTCCATTTCCCTGGGGAGTGAGGCTGTGATAAGCAGATACAGCTTTACCAGGGTGGCTCAGAAGAGTTCAGAGCTCACCTGCCCTCCAGGACAAGGTAGCCCTGCAAGCCTTCATCTGGATCGGGGTTGAGAGCACTACATGACATGCAAAACAGTAAGCAAACAACTTCACTCTTATCACTGCAAGCCGGTGGGGTCTCTCTCCTTACACTAGGCTTTTCTTCCACCCTTTTAAGCCGTCTCCTTACGCAAGTAGCCAGGTCCCGGACAGGCTTACCCTGCCACAAAGACACCCACTGCCGTCTGCCGCCAGCGCTGCCGGGCAGGGAGCAAAGCGAGGTGCAGCCGGGCAGCTCTGCCACCGCCCCGGCCCTGCGCTAAGCGCTGCCCGCGGGAAGGCGAGGAGAGGGGGAGCCCCTGAGCCCCCGGCGGCCGCCGCTCCCCCACTCCCACGCCTCCCGTCCGGGATGCAGCGCCGGTGCGGGCCGGCAGCGCTCCCCCAGCTCGCTCCAGACCCACACCGGAGGGCGAGGGGACCCCGCTCTGGGTACCCGGGCACCGGCCGGCCCGAGCCGCCCGGGCGTTGCGCGCTCCGCGGGGCGGGCGGGGGACGAGGGGTCGGGGCCCCCGGCGTTTGCCTTCGCTACCTGCGTGCTCGCTCCCCAGCCCGCAGCCCCAGCGCGGCGGTCCCGGCGTGAGCGGCGGGGGCCAGAGGCCACCCGGCCGGGTCTGCCTGCCGGAGTCCCTCTGGGGCACTGCTTGCGCCGTGCCGGCTTTTTGTGTGCTTCACCGGGAGGGGGTTGCTGCTGGGACAGTACTGCGGAAAGGCATCGGCGAGATTATCGGGAGCAATTACCTCTCTCAGGCTAAACAAAGAGGGCACCGGAGGGCATCCTCTGCCGCCCTGGGTGGAGAACCCCCAAGTTTCGGTCTCTAGAATGGGAGAATGAGACGGGAGCTGAGGATTGAAAGGATGCTCGTTACCTAGCCAGCAAGCTTTCGATGAGGGGACAAAAGGTGACAAATCTCTGCCAAGCGAAAAGCCAGCGGCAGGAGGAGCGCCCGGGAGATGCCCAGGGGCTGTGGCCAGGACCCCCGCCCCGCCACGCGTGGGGAATGCGGCTGGCCCGTGCAGTCCCCGCTCCCCCGCAGCCCCGGGCTTCCCGCCGCCCGCGGCATGCGGAGCAAGAGGCGCAGGTTGCCGCGGTCTCCGGGGCTGTCCGCGCCCGGCGGCTCCCACGGCGGGCAGCTGGCGAGCAAACCGGCCAGCTGCCGCTGTGGCCGGGCGCCGGGGGTGACACGCGGGACCGCGGTGCCCGGCGCGGGGCGGGGTGGGCGGGCTGTGAGACGGCGCTGCAGCGCGGTGCAGGGAGGACAGCCGCCGTGTCGCTACCTTGGCGACAAACGCCGCCGCGGCAGCGCTCGCCGGCTGCCAGCCCGCGTTTCCCCAGCCCCAGTCAGCGCGTCCCCCCGCGCCCCCCCGAAACCTCTCCGTGCACCCTCGCCGGGGGTGCGGTGAATTCCTGCCGAGTGACCACTTTGGCTCAGCTCTGCGCCGATCAAGGGAAGATAGATCACGACAGAGGAGAGAAAAGGAATCGAACAACCGTCTGTTTCTCATTTCTCGTAACTTTTAGGGTTGTTTTTTTAAAGGGGAAATCGATATGCGTATTTTGCAACCAAACCACCTCCCTGCAGACCGAGCGCTGTTGAAAGTCTTCCCCCAGCCGATTTCAGTCTGGGATAAGTCTGGCAAAGAGGACCGCTTTGACCAGCCTTCTTTTGAAAAAAGCGAGGGAGGGAGGGAGGGAGGGAAGGAGAGCCTGCCCGCTTCCAGCTCACAACAGCTATCGCTCGGGGCTCGCCAGACGCGCACATCTGAGCCGCGGCAGCAGCCAGGGCCGGGAGAGCGGGCGAGCTGCGGGGAGAGGGGGGGAAGAGCGGGGATTTCCGCGGGACCGTAACTCCGGCGCCCGCAGCAGGAGCGGTGCCAGCGGCGAGCAGGCAGGGAGAGCGGCGGCGAGCAGGCAGCTCACTTACCCTCCGAGAGGGAGATGATCGCCAGGGCGAAGGCGAGCAGAGCCAGGGCTCGGAGGTCCATGCTGGGGGCGGCTGGCGGGGCGCGGGGCAGGCGCTGGACTGCTCGTCCCGGCGGCTGCGGCTCTCTGCTGGAGTCCCCTCCTCCCCTCCCTCTATAGAGGGGCCGGGACCGCCGGGGCTGGGGGAGGGGACCCAGGGGGAGTAGCTAGCCTATGATTTATTGCCCGTGGCATGTTATTACATCCTTCCTCTGTTAAAAATGCTTGGAAAGGAACCAAAAGAGCGAGGGCTCCTCTCTTCGCTCCGTCAGCCCGGCAGTCTTCCCCCAGGCAAAGCGCTTGCCCCGGCAGCCCCGCGACCCGAGCCCCCCCGTGGGGCGGCAGCGACGGTGCGCTCCCCCCGGGGGTCCCGCCCGCGACGCGGCTCGGGGCTGCGGCAGGGAGCCGCGATGTTGAGTTGCACACTGCAAGTCCCCCGTGATCTCTCTACTCTTGTGCGCTGATGACGGTCACTCCATCCGGCCCGGGCCGGGAGGAGAAAGTTTCCCCACCAAACTATGCCAGCGCCGGTCCCTTCTGGGCACCCCGGCCCCACTGCTCTTGAACCAGAGCTGCTAGAGCTGGGACAGCTGTGGGGACGCAACCTGTAACGTCTCAGCATTCACACCGGGAAGAGGAGAAAAATCCCCCTTCACTCCCGTGGGGGCAAATCTAGACTTACACTGGCGCCCTGGGCACCAGATCCAGCGCCTCATACGAAGCATCTTCCCAGAAATTAATCTGGGAGGTACTGCGGGAGGAAAGCGAGAGAGGGAGGCTGTCCGGTTTTGCCTCCGCGTGCTTGGCTCGAAACACCACCTTTTTTCCCCGTATTAGCTGAACCCAGTTGTACATTTGCTGCCACATTTCGCCTCCTTTGTATTGCAGATGCCGCTGGGCTCCCTGGCACCTCGGCTGAAAGCCCCGATAGCGCTGCAGAGCCGGGAGGTCTAAGGGGTGCCGCTTACCCTGAGCTATTACAGCATTGTCAAGTGTAATTGACTTAAGCATGTCCTCGCTGTCTGCAGTCCAAGCCCACGGGGCCCTGTTTGTTGCCATTCAATACTTTAAATAAACATGGAGGCTTTGATTGAATTTGGACCCCTCGGCTGCATTTAAAACAGGCGCCCTCGGTAAGGTTGGGACAGAGAGGGGGGAGAGTGGGTAAAGCTAATCCTGGTCTGGAGGTGTTTGAAGGACAGGTCCACGATGCCCCCAAAGACAACAGCACGGTCCGTTTATACCCTGGGTAACTTCCAACTCTCCCAGCCCCAGCTCAGAAGGTTGGAAACAGGGGCCCAAATCCTGCACCTGTGGCCGTTTCACTAAGGGGAGCTTATTCCTAATGGTGGGGGAAATGCTCACACCGACACTGGGCCACGAATCGGCTCCCTCCCTGATGCACACAGGCGACGCTGATTCTCACATCCAGCTCCTCTAAATCGAGTTATTTGTGTTTCTTTGTCCCTGCTTACCAATTTGCTTAGGCTGATTTTGCTCTCCCCCCTTTCTTCTAGGTAAGTTAGCACAGTAGCACAGGAGCTTGATGCACTGAAAGGGCCAATAATCGTAACTAGTGCTGTAAGCCTGGCTACAACTGCCGTGACAGTTGTGACATCCTGCAGGGATGGGAGAAGTGAATCTTAACCCCACTGCAAACACTGCTAGGAGCGCTGCTAGGAGTGCTCCCGCTGGCACACGGGGACGTCCACACTGCCCTTCACATAAAACACTAATAGTGTGTCTTTCTGTTGCTACAGGCACAGAGAAAAACAGTCCAAGGATCTAATCAAAGAGTCTGGATGGATGCAGAATGAGATCAGAATTAAATCTGAGTAGCAGTCTCCCCTCGGCATCCTCAGACATGCACACGTGTTGTAACTGAAGGGGAAAACTGGTCGGATCCCAGGAAATGCCCGGACAGACCTTCAGAGCTGACTCGAAGAGATGCAGCAGGCAGATACAAGGGCTCTCCCTGCGCCTCTGGGTAACCGAGAGCAGCCGGCTTCAAACAGGGCTCGCACCCTCCTCCTCCCGGCAGGAGGATGCCTCTGCTCCCCGTGTGCCTCGGCTGTCCTTCCCCTCTGCCAGAGCCGCTTCTGCGTGGGAGACCAAGTCTCCCGAGGAGAAGGGAGTAGGAGTACGCGGGACACCGCACCCGGCAGCATCCCTTTATCGCCTCCCCGACCCTCCCCAGCAGCGAGCGCCGGGGCCGGCTCCGCTGCGTCCCGGCAGCGGCGCGATGCGGCGGCGCGGAGCTGCCTCCCGGCCCGGGAAGGGGGAGCCCGGCGGGGCGGGGTGGGGGGGTCCCGGGGCCCGGCTGGCTGCGGGGTGCCGCCGCCGACAGCACCCGGGTGCTGGGCAAAGTCCCCACGGGAGGAAAGGCGACCCCGCGGTGCTGGACCGCCCCGCTGCCACGGCTGCCGGATGAATTTCGCGTTGTTTCCCTCCTCCCCACGCACGCACACACCTGCACACCCCCACAGGCATGTTCTCTCCTGTATAGAAACCAGTGAAATCAAAGCAAGCTACGGGGTTATTTTGCCGGGGCAATTTTACCGGACCAGCCCAGCTTGCTCCGTGCCCAGACTTTCCCCCGGCGGGTAACCTCCAGCGGACGAGCTCTGTTTCGGGTCAGAGCAAACCCGAGCACCGAAGGGGGCTGCGGGGCGAGCGAGGGACGGGAGACCTGACCGACATACAGCCCTGTACCGTGGGGCTGCCTTCACGACTTCACTGGCATGTTCCCGATACTGGGATGAAGAAGAGATATTCATACAATAACCGAGCTCATCCGAACACCGAGCCATTTTTATGAACTGAGATTTTTTTTCTCGCCAAGAACAAACTTCTGCCTACGGTACAACGATTCTGAGCTTAAGATTTAAACAGCAACAAAACAACAAAGCAAATGAAAACACGGAGAAAACCCTCAACTGGGGTCTTATGGTTTCGCCCTCCAAATTAGAATTATGAACTACTTGTACATTTAAAGGAAAGTCGAATGACTGGGCAAGTGTTAAATTCCCTGAAAAGTTCGTTTCAGCTTAATGTTAACTCCCACAGAATTGACCAGTGTTTATCTGAATGCTCAAAAAATCCAGTCTGCACCCCTCGATGAGCTGGGTGGCTGATCCCCCCCCGCTCCCAGCAACCAGCTGCAGCCAGAACTCCTTAATAGCCAGTACATTTAATCTTTTATCTGAATGCTAACAAAGAAAGGATGAATTCAGAAACCTTAAACAGACCTACTGTTGATTTCAACACAGCTTGAGACAGCCTTTTTTAATAACACAATATTCCAAATTTTTAGTGTGTTTGTATCAAATTACATTTCCTCTTAAATGGGGAGATGGCAAAATTTCTTCTGCTTAGAATTTTAAACTGGCATAACCCAGCAATGAAATCATTATTATCAAAGTTGTTTTAAATCCCCACAGATTATGACTAAAGTAAGCCATTTCTGGCCAGTACAACGCAACTCATTATTATTAAGAAATTTTTTTTGTGAGTTAAGGATTAAACTAAATGTCCTCAGCTTGGGAAAATAGTACCCCTGTTCAATCTTGTTCTCACTAATACTATTTGACTGTGATCTTCCTTAATATTTCCTGGACTACTTATCTGTAACTAAATGCATCATTTTTTGGATGGCCATAGTGTTCATGCAGAATCTATGTTTAAGTGGAGTTAAGATTCACAGTGCATCTCAGCAATCTGGAGTAAAATACATTACAAACCAAGCATGTTAATACCAGGAAATTCAGTGATCTAGAGTTAGGGATAATTAGATTTACAAATCTATATGTACTAGGCTTTTGGACTGCACAACTAAGATACCAAATCAACGTTATCTCTGCCTTGTTGTAACATCATCCATTAGCCCACATGATAATGACTACAGCAGTTTAGTATCTCTGTCTCTAGATGCAGCTTCTTTTTTTCAAGATACATTTTTTAAAGCATGCTTAAACTGCTTATTTCCACATAGTATGAAGCTGTGATGGAAGGAAATGAAAGAAGCTAAAATGTTAAAATTGACATTAACTATTGCATGGTACCCTTAGGGTGCAGAGTTAAGAGAGATTTTAAGAGATTTTGAGTGTTCCAATATTTCAATATATTTATATTCTTTTGTAACTTAACTCTGAAATTCTCTGATATATCATACTTTCAAAACAAAAATAATCAAGGCATCCATATAAAGTTCTTCTTTCTTCAGTTACTGACTATAAGCCCTTAGATTTACCTCCACCTTATTGTCAATTCTTGTTTTACTTAAGAAACCTTTTTTTAATAATAGTCTTATTCTTGCAACATTCCTACAAGATTTTTTTTTTTTTTTTTGGCCAAGACTATTAATCAGGTGAAAGCTTGAAGGCTTTACAGTCTTGCTGCGCACCCAAGCAGCAGCTAGAAGAGGACAACCCTAGAGCAGTTTGAAGATCATTCTTGACTCCTGTCTTTGACCTTCTTGTTTCAAGTGCTAAGACTATTTTGCCTCCTTATTGCCATGTCAGGGTTCCAAGCTTGTCCTTTACATGTGTAGTGAACAGGACTTTTAGTATTAAGTATTTGCACCAAAGCAGTGCAGACTAAGAGAAGTGACTTGTTCGATTTGTCTGCTCTGCTGAAGGAAAAAAATTATCTCCCCAAATAAGCAGGTTACAGATAAAATTGCAAGAGGTCTGTTCTCGTTACAGTAAAATAGCCTCAAACGTTCTTGTACAGAGACATCCATAATGTGTGTTGGCCCCGAAAGATTCCTTGGAGGGCAGAGGGAGAGATCAAATAGAGGTCAAGTGAGTAACTGTTTATAGATGGTTAACTAGAGTGACAGAGAACTGTGGTAGCTGCTTTTCTAACTGTGTTTAAAGGTTTTAAGCTTGCTTCCCTGGGAGTTTTGCATGTGATTTCAATGGATGTGAAATTGGCCCTTAAGGGCAGAATCCATCTCTCCCCTTATCCCAGCAGAGCATATCCCAAGTTGGTCTAACCTTTCATGAAGAAACTCAAAACGTGATAAATTTTGCTTGGGTTTAAGTTTTGTTATGAACGTAGCTCTTGGCCTCACTGTGAGGAGTTTCCTGAAAGCTTGGGGTAAAGCAGAGCCAAGTTTGGCGTGTTCTGCCTCTCCCCCTGAGCACCAAGCTGACGCCGTGGAGGGGATTTTATTCCAAGAGTGTTTAACACTGTGTGGCTTTGCTTGGGTCTCGCTTGGTGTGTTCAGGTTCACTGAACTTGCAGGCCACTTCGAGGAACCCAGACCTCAACAATAAAGGTTCACTATTCCCAGCAAGAAGAGGCACCTGAGCCAAGCTCAGTTCTGCCGTTGTACTCTCTCCATGGGAAACTGATACACAGAAGACCAGAGCGTCAGGACTGAACAGACGTGAGTCTGCAGGGAAAAGAGCTAGCCCAATGGCCAGGTCAAAATGGTCAGAGGTCCTTACAGCACCCGTCTCATTTCTTTCAGGCTTTCCTTTGACTAATTGAAGATGTCGCATGTCTCTTGGGATTTTTTTTTTTTATTTGCTTTTAATTTAAGACAGGCATGAATGAAACACCATAACCCAAATATCTATACTCTCTGGGGATGTACAGGCTCTGAAACAAACTTCCCAGCTGCCTTCTCCCTCAGCAAAGCCTAGGGGCCTCAAGGTTTTGTCTATATTAGCAACCTGCGTGGTGCAGTAAGAACAGATCTATTGAGCAAAGCAGTCATTCCGTCCCATTTCAGGGGTTTCTTTTAGTCTAGCTGTAGTCTTGTCCTAAGGACTGAATTCCTTGTTAGCAATTGGAGTACATGCCTTTCTGGAATACATTTTATGACTCTGTTTCATCCCAAAGCAACCTAATTCACACATTCAGACAGCTCCGCGATGCAAAGTAACTTGGGATAGGGCTTCAAGAAGCCCACTCCAAAAGCACTTCCCCCATCCCAATTAAAACCCTACCGTAGGTGCAACCTCAGAGACACCACAGCCAGGTCCGTAACGCCCCCGCAACCCGGGGTCCCCGCCCGCAGCTCCCCGGGCTGGCGGCGAGGGTGGCGGCAGCAGCCGGTTTCGGTGTATTGGGGGGCCCTCTAGTGACCGAAGACTGGGCACCGGCTGAAAATCAAATACCCTGAAAAGCCTTTCCTCCAACTTTCTTTGTATTTTGCTTTTGGGTTTGAAAAGTCTTTTTTTTTTTTTTTTAATTTTCTGTGAATAGTCAGGAAGTTTCTGAAAACTGGATTTTTTTTAATGCGTTTTTATAATTTAAGTCCATTATTTTAGTGTTGTTTCGAAAAAGTCCTAATGTCAATGAAAACCATGAATATAGCCATTTTAGAAAAGAGTAACCACAGAGTTATACCACATAAAAGCCCAGACTAACAGGTAAGATAAAAATGAGCACAAAATCCCCAAAACAATCAGGTGGGAGGCTTTGTCTGGGGGGAGGAAAGGATAGGATGCCATGTGCCCAGAGCAGGCATTAGTGCCCAGGCACCATGTACACTGAACACACGGAGGGCTGAGAGGGCAGATAATGTTAACTAACTATAGTCTGTATTTACAGATTTGTTCTCTGGGCGACAGGCAGCTGTATTAATCTCACATTGACGCGAGATCCAGCAAACAGCTTGTTTATGGTGATGGAAACATTTCATTTGCTGGAACTGTTCTGACATTCGTCATCTAAAGTTGCCAGATGGTAAAAATGTTTAGTTTGCAATAAACAATCATTAAGATCACTTAACATACATGTCAGTCACACGACAAGGACATGTGTCTTACAGGACCAGATGTAACTGGGATATGGGAGACTGGGACATGCCAAATCCTATCATTTTCTTACTTATTGGAGTTGTGTTTTACTCAGAGCCTTACTGGATCTTCTAATTGATTACGCTGATTGCATAAACCAAGGTTTTCAAAGCCAGCTCCTAAGGCTTTGCTCACTTAGAGGGAAATACTCGGCCATAAATAAGTCCCTGAAGTACACACCTGTGACCTGCCTCTCTCCCAGTATGCTAGCAGAAATATCAGTTCCTCATTTCTCCTCTTTTGAGTAGGTCTGGTCTTGTGGCTCTAGCTACTATTCCTAACTTCTGCTTCAGAATTTGGGTGTGAGCATACGTTTCAGGAGATTATCACCATACACACTGAAACACAGAGAGAATGAGACCAGCTGGTGCTCCCACAGTATCTTTCAACCTAACAGATCCCCAGCTGGTTATAAAACTTCAACTGTCCACAAAGAGCATCAAAGAGTCATTCAGTTACTAGACCTGGAGAAGTACAGTAAAGCCATCTAGCCCCTTTTTCTCACAGTGCAAGGCTGTTTCTGATGGAATATTTATTGCCATTGTGTTCAATCTGTACTTTAAAGTTTTTAGAGATTCAGCTTCTATTTATTCCCTCAAGAGGCCTTTCTATAGTCCAATACGTCTCACCATCAGAAATATTTTTTTCTTAATGTCTTTATTTTAAACTCCTCCCTTCTGGAGTGTAAAAATTCTACTTACACTCATTTACTACTTTACGATATTCCTCTCTGGAGACGGTTTCTATTTCCTCTTTGACCCACACAACCAAATGATAAATGCCCATGTTATTTCACTGTCCTGTATCACGAGTCCCACAAATGTTGCTCTTCTTGTATCTCAGTTCACAAATAGGGACTGACATTTGCTGATGTGCAAGTGGGTTTATATTTTTAAGCATTTGTGGCTTTGTTAGCTCGCCAAAGGCAGTTTGGCATGCTATTTTCCACTCAGCAAAGAGCATACAGGTAAGGGACTCATCCAGACTGACCTTCATGTCAAGAAGTTCAGCCATGATTTTAATTGACCAGACTGGAACACAGTTGTGCAAATGGTAAACATTTGACAAAACCATGAGAGAAGGGCTTGTAATCTCAATTTTAGGAGTTGCTCAAAATTACTGACCTCAGAAAAATTAGTATATTCATAACTATAGGTCTGCAGGAATTGGTTCCTCAAGACTTGCTTCTTTCAGTAAAAAACCCCACCTGAGATCTAAACAACACCACAATTTATAAGAAACTTTGTCAGACAGTTTTGCATTTCTCCTTGTTGACACTGATTGCTCACATCTTCAGGAAAGAGACCTAGCTCAAAATGCTTGTATGTATGTAAACCTCCTGCACCTTTGCTCTCATGAGAAATGTGAGAGTCATCTAGTTTTGTGACATGTACATTAAGATAAGCTCTAAGAGCATCAGCCTTCCACAAAGGAGTAAAGTAGGTGTCTAAATTTGGCGTAGTCACCCCCTTCACACGTGCACACAATCAATTCCCCAACATCTGTAGCAGAGTTAACTTACAGGTTTTTTTGGTGTGCGTTAATTTAGTGTGTACACGAAGCTCTGACAGCATACTCCAGGCTGAGGGCCCAATCCTTGGCCCCACTCCCACTCCGTAGAGCAAACACAGCACAGAAGTGTCGACATTTGTTAAGAGCTTCGCAGCTGGAAATTCCCCACGTGTGATGAAGTGCCCAACACAAGTCCCCCGTGCATCAGATCTCATCCTGTCCTGGCGCAGCTCCCTCGGTGGTGTTTGGGGACAGGTTTGTTGTTAGACCTGAGCTTGGTGTGTTACAGAGGAGGAGGACTTCACTGACAGAGCACAACCAGCTAACAGGCACTGTGACATTTACAGATGCAAAGAATCCAGAGGAAGATGCATGAGAGCAATACAAAGGCCACACTACTTCAGATCAAAGGTCTACGTAACCCAGAATCCTCTCTCCAGCCATGGTCAAGAGCAGATGCTCAAGGGTCGAGGGCAAGCATGGCTGAGACTTCCTACAGCATGCCCTCTCGGCACGTGGCCAAGAGTCTGGGCTCATCTCCAACAAGAATGAGGAGCTCCTAACTTCCCACTGATTTCAGCAGTTCCAGGCAGATCTCACATCATTTGATTTTAGCAGAGACTCAGAAACTTCAGTAGAAATAAAGACCTGTAGGACATAGACTCTACTTTTTAAAAATATTGCACCGCTCTCCCTGAAAAACAAAACACAACTTCATTCCTCCCCCCAACCCTGATTATAAAGAGGTTTTTCCAGCTCCTGCAATATCTGAAAAACTGCAGATGGAATTTATGGAATAGTAAACGTCTGCCCTGAAGATAAAGGCAAGAATACCTGGAAACACAAGTAATACTGAAATACTGAACCTTCCTCTTCCAGCAGGAGCTGACTGCAGTATCCCTGTGCAATAAAATACCTATCAGTAACCTCATGGGAAAAGCCAAAACAGTAGAGGTGCCAGGACAGCATGCACCAGAAAGCCAGGGAATTGAGAGTAAAGAGAGGCTTCAGGCTTGCAGGATTGGTCCTAGAATGCTAAATCCAGGAGGTTATAATGGAGTTGCTTCCTATGTCCAGCCGGCAGACTATAGCTAACTAGTTTTTCTTGCGAGGAAGAAGAAAATGAATTTCTGCAGTGTGCCCATCTAAGGACATAAATGTTCTTTGTTGCAATCCCCTTTCCCAGAACACCACAACACCAAACGTCCCCTGCTCCTGTAACTGGGAAGGAGCTGAAGGAATGTGCCTGGACCAAGCCACTCTGCATGAGAGGCCAGTATCTGATGTGCTGGCTCGTAAATGACACAGGAAGATTTTCTCTGGATTTACAGCCTCGTCAATTCCGCAGGGGCCATAGTTTTCCCTTTTACATTTCTTGGAGGTGTTGCATGCACTCTCAAACAGGAGATCTGATGGGGAAACAAAAGCCTTTCAGATCTCCCACAGAAGGTAGCTTTTTCCTCCCAGCAAACACCCTGACCAGGTGGACTGCCTGCAGCTGGGATGCAGGAGCAAAAGCAAGTTGTTTAAAGGTCGTAAAAACCCTTGGGCTAGCTTTTATTTGTGGAAGAGAAACCCAGGTGGCAGATGCTTCCCTGCACTCTTCCGAACATGTGCCAGTGAGAGCAAACCTGCCTGAGAGTTGTCTACAATACAGGTGAAGAAGAAATCAACTGGGTTGGCTGTACAAAATATATCTTTATGTAGACATTGCTGTGG
Source organism: Burhinus oedicnemus (assembly GCA_008921705.1). Classification (NCBI taxonomy): domain Eukaryota; kingdom Metazoa; phylum Chordata; class Aves; order Charadriiformes; family Burhinidae; genus Burhinus; species Burhinus oedicnemus. Next base: position 1,728,266 of record VFFE01006220.1, read on the forward strand.
AGTTCTTTATGGGGATGTCTTAGCACCTCATAGACCTTAAGAAAGGAGGGTCAGTTCCCTGAATGTAGACATCTGGTCGTTGTAGGTCTGTGGGGTACCTGCCTGGCCTCCAGCTGCTATCTCAGGAATACATGGGTCCATAAGCTTCTTATCATCACCTGACAGGCATGTGGCATACCTAAGCTGTTCCAAACAGCACTAGGAGCCTGTATCTAGGCACCCAAATCCCACCCAAAGGATTCTGTCCTGGCTTTTTATTTCTATTTTAAGGATGGAGGAACCAAGGTGGAATGTTATTCTGGACAACGGCTGCAAGAGTGTCCTCTCATTCTGGGTGAAGCAGTGTCTGGGAGGCCAAACCTTGCTTGAGAAGATGCTGAGTGCTGCCAGCTCCAGCTGACCTCAGTGCCTGGTGTGAATATTCTGGCCTTTGGAAAACAGCTGCTGAAGGAGCGCTATGGCACTGAGAGCTATTTATGGAATTTGGGATTACATAGAAAGTCTGTATTAAAGACAAGGCTAAGCCTGGGCTCTTAAGTGGTGCAGTTTACTGCCATAGCTGCAGTGATCCTCAGCTACAATGGCTCCTTGTGAAAGCCGAGGGACTTGCAGACATTGCCAGAGATGATTAATATTCTCTGTCTTCCATTTACCTACTCCAAGTCATGGAACTGACCCCAAGCCCCCCATGGGACACAGGACAAACATCCATACAGCACATGGCTGCTCTCGCACCCTGCACTGAATTGCCCTGGACACGTCTGTGCTGCCTTTAACCCCCGTGAACACATACACACACGTGCAGCACCACAAGCACCATTTAACTGCTCTGTACCTTCAGCTCTGCCTAAGCTCAACTTGATTTTAGTTCCATGCTTGGGGCAGGTGGGTAAGGGACGTTGCAATGATCTATGCAGCTTACAGCCAATGGCTCTGGAAAAGTATCTTGGGTGTCTATGGGGAAGCCTAGGATTTCTGGCATGTACGTATGCAAGGCAGCAGCAACATAAGCAAAAGCAGCTGAAGCACATGGCATCGCATCTTCTGTCTTGATTGACACAATGACAGTTGCACCAGAGAATTGAGAAAATAAGGAATGATTCGGCTGATCTGTATTGCCCCGGCTTTGCCACCTGGGGCCTCAGAAGGAAATTTCTGGGAAGAGATCAGCAGTAAAAAGCAGCAAGCACAGTTCTAGGCATGGAGAGTTCAAGGCTATCAGATCCTTGGTGGCCTGGGACTGCTGCCTCCAGAAGGGTCAATACAGAAAGGATTAACTCACTGGCAAAGGGCCCAGTGAACATGGGGCTTCCTTCCAAAACCTCCCAGCCTGAAGGGCTTTATTCAGCCCTAACTCCAGATGCTACAAAACAAGAGGAACAGGAATTTCCCAAACATTTACTCTACCAGGGTTGTGAAGCTGGAAGAGAGAGGGGGAGGGTCACGGTCATCAGGGAAAACAGCCCAGAGCAGCAAGGTAGGACACTGCTGTGAAGCAGGGGCACAGACAGGTGAACAAGAGCTACCTGGTACTTGCATTGGGACCTGACTCGGAGATCTCGGCTTCCTTAATTTCCACTGCCTGCAAGCCCAGAGGTTGCTTAGGGCACGGTCAGCAGCTGGCCTTTCTATCCAGTTCCCCCCATTTCTTATTTCTGTCACCCTCTATCCCCCTTCCTACCCCTCAGCCTGCCTCACACAAGCCTGCCTCCCCCTCCTATACTTTGTTGATTTCTGTACAATTTTTTTTTATTTTTGCTCACCCAGCTCTCTAGTTCTCCCTGCCTTTTCCCTCCTTTTTTCTTTCTTGTCCTGCTGTCTCTGTTCTGCCTTTCCTTTTTCTTATCCATAGACTGCCCTTGCCAGCTCCTCCACTCCATTGGAAGCACCCACTAGAAAAGTGGGTCCCACGTGGCCCGTTAGAGACGTGTAAGCACTGGCATTGCCCTTAGGCACGTAGAACCTGCATGCTCACAAGATGCTGCCCAAGACGTCCCATGAGGTCATTCCTGAGTGATGGCCCTGCATTCAGGAAGGAGGGTTCAGAAACACCTGCCATCCGCGTCCTCTGCTCTGTGGGAGTGTCTCTGTCCCATCAAACAGTTCTTTCAGCATCCCTGCATGACCTTCAGACAATACTCGCTCCTCTCTAACATCCTCTTAGAAAACATGTAATTTATAAATGCTAGAAAGTCGTTGAGGTTAAAAACTACGTCAAGGTTTGTGGACTCTAAGGTTACGCAGTACAGGGAAGGATCTTCTTGGCTGAGTCCAGACCCTGTTATCACACAAATAACCCTTTGATTCTGCACCTCTTTCATCCGGTCTGCTGGCAGACTCTTCCAAAGCCTGGCTGCTTAAATAGTTAAGGACTTTCTCCTAATTGCTGCCTCAATTTATTCTTCATCCATTTATCCCTAATTTGCTCTTGCATGATACAGTCTATGGCTTAATGAATCTCTTCTCCCTCACGTACAGACAGAACTTTTAGCTAGTCTTTTGGGGAGTTTTTGCAGATTTAGCAATGACAAACTTTTTGGTGCTTGTATGTCCAGTGCAGTTAATACAGAAGTCACAAGCAGGACTATCAGCTACGGGCCCATCATGCAACCTTCAGTGTCATCCTTCACCTATTTCCACTTGAATGGGGTTATCTAGCCGGTGCCATCTAACTCTGGAAGGTTACACTTCATTTAGATGTATTGAGTAAATTCTCAGCTCCACTGATACTCCATCTTCCAACAGCAGGGCTAAAAGGGCACAGGATTGTTTATGTTGGTTTCAGGCTCAATTATAATGTAGGGTTTTGTCTGAGTGGAAGTGCAGAATTGGAGCAGCTGGCAGAATTCAGAAAAACTGTAGGATTCCCTTCAGATCAAAGGCAGACACTTTCTTCTTCATTCCCACAACCGATGTTAAGGAACTCTGTTGTGTGCTTCAACAAAAAAAAAGTCATGTTTTCCTCCCCCATCTCTTCTCCTTTTTCATTGGATCTGATTGAAAATTTCTCATCAAAGCTTTTTCAGTGGATATTTGATCTCTTGATGAAGAGAAAAAAGGTCTCAGTGCCCTTGGAAACATTCAATTTTTCACTGAGTAAACAAACCAAATTATTTTTAGATAAGAACAGCAGAGTCAAGGGAGAAGAGCACGAGGATATTGGGTCTCAGTGGAGAGGCAGTATGTTTTGTGTCAAAATGGAATATTTTTCAACAAGCTGTATAAGCTCATCAAATGTTCCTTAATTTCAACTTCTGAAAATCTCCAATGTCAACCCAAAAAAGTGTTGAAAAATAACAATTGGTGTCTGCCTGCCAGTCTGTTGACTCCACTACTGTTATTCATAAGACAGGCTTCTGAGTGGGGACTTGTGTCTGTGTCTTAACTTGAGATACATGCTTTTATCTGTGTTTCAGAGTTAAAATTCTGTTTCAAGGAATCCCAATTTGATCCCACTTCTTGACATCATATGGGGTTTTGCCAAACTGTTAGATGGCCACCTGCTCATTACCTACCAGAGGGGGCATATACAATACTAGGAGAAAGCTCCCTTCTCTTCAAAAAGCTCCCAATCCAAGGAGAAACCTCCCTCTTCTCATGGATGGCCGACAGCAGAATACTGCACCCAGATACCGAGAGCTTGAGCAGTGCATAAGCCCGCCTCTTCTTCAAGGACCCGGGAATTATGTAGTGTCTGGAAAATCTGTTTTCAGAAATAAGAGGTGTTGAGCCCTTATAAACAGACACAAGTGTCACCAGAGCAGAAGCAAGAGTGATCTGCAGCTGAGCAGATCCAGCAGCAAGAAAATGCTTGGATCTGCCTAAGCAATCTGGGCATCCAGCAGCTGGCAGTACTCACGGCTGGACTCCCAGATACTGGAGATACAGATGCCTTCATACTGCAGCCTGGAGGAGCACAGTTAAATGAAAAGTTGGGTATTTTTATAAAAGCCACCCAGAAGATATGAGGGCCACCAAATCCCAGTGACTTGAATAAGAACTGTAGTTCAGCTTCCCAACCCTGGATTAAGTTTGGTATGGGTTGCGAAGAGAGGAATAACCTGGAGAACAAAGCCAGGTGTAGTCTGTATGGAAACATAATGCAGGGCTGGTGCCAGGGCTTTGAGGCAGACGGGATTCTTGGAAGAGTTTCATTTTGATGTCAGGCTGCTCTCCTTTGCAAGAGCCGGTGATGAATTTTGCACTGCTGAGTTATGCTGTCCTATGTGACTGTAGCTCTGTTTATTTTGAAATCTTGCTGTGGTGGAGGGAATTTACGAGCCAGCAATATTTCTACTTTATGGCACTTCCTTCGTCCACATTCCTTCGTCTGGTCATTTACACGGGCCGGGCCCACGAGGAGAGGTCAGGGGGGCACCCGAGTGGTATCCAGAGGCTCAGAATGGAAACATGTTTTCTCACGCAAAAATAAATAAGGGAGAAATGTTTCCATTGCAGAAGAGAAACAAAGGCTGGGATCGCAGCAGAAACCAACCAGGGAACAGCAGGCTGCCCAGCCAAGGCAATTAACAGCATTTAATGACAGGCACACACTGTACATAACGTGTCTATTCCAGTGACACCCCCTTTGGCTTTGGCGCATTTTAAGTTTGGCTGCTTTAAATAGTCAGCAGCTGAAATGCAAAATATAGACACAGTTATATCTGAATCTGAATGAACAACCAAGGAACTACCTGAGGGGCAGGCGCTTGCCTCCCCTGGGCCACCTCTGAACATAAACCAGCAAGTCCCCTTGGAGCACAGCTGAGGATTTTACATTTGAAGGGGCAACAGACAAAAAAATGTTCTCCAAACTGCTTCTCCATACCTGTCCTTCTCAGGACGTGAATGAGCATCCCAGCTGGGAATACTGTTCATCCAGAGATGCCTGAAATCTGTATCTCATCTAATTTCCTCATTTAAAAGTCTGCAGCAAAACAAGATGGAGATCTGCGTATTGTAAGCATATAAACCCACAGACAATCCCACCAAAAGATTAACCGACCACCAGAGCCTAAGAGATCTACAAGATCAGCACATACCAGGACACCCAAAAGAGCACTGTGACTAGCACCATAGCTGGGGTAGTTCTGACTGGGCTCTGGTTTCTAGCTGGGTCAGCAAGGTGCCACGCAGTGGTGTAAACCTAGGGCAAGCTCTGTCACCATGCCTCTTATCCAGCAGAAAGGACTGAGCTCTGTTGATGTTATTTGGCTGTGTATGCCTGCTCTGCATATCTGACCTTCAGTGCAGAGGGCTTCCCTCCTCCGCATGCATGCAGAACACCACCTGCAGTGGAGGGTCTCAGCCACTTCAGCACTTTCCACATATTTGTTACAAGTCCAGTTGGTCTTGCTTCTGCCTTCCCACCCCAAGGTGGTTGTATTTCTGCTTTAGATTAAACAAGCAATTCCCACACAGGCAGTTTGTTAAGCGTCCTACAATGACAGACAATACCTTAGAAAGGCACAAAGCGCTGATTTATCTGAGGTTACTGGCTACAGCACGTGGTTTAAATCAGATCCTGGTCCATGACAGTGATATAAGGGAGAACCCCACTTAATGGTAGTGAAGGGAGCACATCTCGCTTCCTTAATCACACACAGATTTCCAGTCGGGTAGAGGCTGGACTGCTTATTTGTCCTTCATTATATAAACCATAAACACACAGTCAGATACGCAGAGCTCATTCACTCTAATCATCTATCAAGAGTTCAAGATTCCTTCCCTGCAATCCAAAGACCTTCTTTATTATCGCATCCTTTCCTAAGAATGTCTACAAACTAACTTCTCTTCTCATCCTATTCTCCATCTTTTCCCAGCTGAACTGAAAAGATCAGGTTCCCAAGGAAGCTGGTTTTGAGGCTCTGTGCAGTTGTTCTCATCTGGGTAAGTACAGCAGAGTCTCTTGCAGAGATTTTAACATTCAGCAGGCTCAATTCTGTGAAATCCTCTTCTACTCTACTGCTAGAACAGCCCATGTGAATGCTCCTCATCAGCTCCAGTGCAAAGCCAGCCAGATTAGCTTATGCCATCTCTGAGCAGCAGCTTAGTATTGCACCAGAAGACATGAAGAGCGGTCATCTAAATCTGTTTCACAGCTGGATGGTTGTGAGACAATTTCTTCTTACTGAAAGAGGTTCAATGACAAATGGTTGGACAACAGCGTTATCTGCCATTTTAACAGCTATGTCAAAATCTAAATTTCTAAAGGCACAAAGCAGAATTAAGTGCCTGTTTCTCAGTGCCTCTCATGAGGAGTTGGACACCTCATAGATATTTGTGGCTTTGAAGAGAGAATCCAAATACTGGTCATCTGGGTCTTGCCTGAAATATCCTTGCTAAGTTTTTTTTGGCAAAGTGAATTGCGCCAGAAAGATTCAGAGAAAGCTTTTGAAATTCCATTTACCATCGGATGTAACTCAGACACGACATTTGTAATGTCATCAGAGAAGGACTGCTGACGCGAAGAAGAGTGCTGGCAGCAACTTCCATGGGACCAGGATTGGGTCCAGTTTTCACATTTCCTAAGCATTCTTTGCTAAACATTATTTTACATAAAGAAGCATTTGTTTGGACTCCAGATGTTCAAGTAACCTCCTGTCACATTTTGTCTGCATCCCAGCTCGCCCATCTGTGATCTGAAGTGTTACAAGGAAAAAGTGGAAGGATTTATTTTGATCTCCCTTCCATCTGTTTTACACTCCACTGACTCCCCTCTTGATTCGTACCAGTGTTTGAGAACAGGGCTAAAGCATAGCGGGTGCAATTCTGCACTGCTCATACCACTGTAAATCGAGAAGACAGAGCATTCACTCTGAACTGACCCTGGGCAATTATTTGCAGAGTTATTTGGGATAAACACTTGTGATCCAGGAAATCAGCAAACCCTGTGCGGGCACTTGTTCAGGGAGGAGAACATCTGCTATGAAACACTTCAATTGTTACCAGTACTTAACAGATGGGCACTGCTGAGGCTAATGATTGTGAAATAGGAACTTTATGAGCAACCCACAGTAAAGTTACTGCAGCATGTCCAGTGCTGACATCTCTTTATTCACTCACAGAGTGCTCTGACGGCAGCCCTGACCGGGGAGCCCTGGGGCTTTTGCATAGGTGCCAGCCTTGGTTACAGGATAGGAAACTTATGAACACTTCTCTTAATGACTGTGGTTATAATCAAACTTATAAGACAGCCTGATTTGGGCCAGAATGGCCCCTGGTCATTGATGGCAAATGCTCCTTATGAGTGTCAAACCAGCTGTGTATGCTGGGGAGGGTGCCTTCCCCCTCTAGTTCCTAAGAAATGCTTCTCTACTCCAGGGCTTGCCTGCACCAGAATTCTCCATGGCTGAGGGCAGAGAGTGATTCTCACTATTTTGAAACCAGCCAAAAACGAGTGTCAAGGAAGTCTGTGTGGGCATCTAAGATGAATCCAGAGTTTGCACCAGCTTCCATAGTTCAGGTATTTATCTAACACTGCTGAGTGGGTGAAGATGCTTCTGGAGGTAGTTAAAGACTCCTGCTTCCAGCATTTAATTCTGTAAGTACTTTGTGTTGTAGAATCCCAGCTGGAGGGAGCGGGATCACCAGCATATCAAACAGGGAGGCTTGAATTCCAAATGGGTAAAAGGTATCCAAAAACCATATGGAGGAAAGCAAAACAAAACAAAACAAAAAAACCCACTGTCCAAGAAATTCAGAATGACAAAAACCTTCTGCTTCCATCTTCACTCTGGCTCGGCACAAATGGGAAGCAGACCCAAGGCAGTGGGGGGTGGGTTTTTTATCCCTTTATGCTGCAAGAAAAAATTCTCGGAGCACTTTGTCGGAAAGAAATCATTAACACAGGAAACGAGAATTAACAGAGACTGCAATAATCCTTGCTACAAATGAGATGGACCCATTTTGCCTCCCAGCTGCATCATTGGAAATCCACCAAGGGAAGCTTTTTGGACACAAAGATTCTCCAGGGCCTGGTGCACAAACCGTGTCACAAAGATTACAGGAAGTCGTCTGCGATGCAGCATTAACATTTTTTACAAGAGACCTGAAAATTTCCATGCCTGGTCCAGAACAGAATCCCTTGATGCTCGGCTATCCTGTTCCTCCCCAGGCCTGGCCGTTGGACCAATCCTAACACAGCCAGCAGCCCAAGGTGATATCACTTGCTAAGTATGAAGTTTGGCATTGAAATGCCTTGCTCCTTCTCATTTTGCTTGCCAGCACTGTCCCTCAGCTCTAGTCAGGGCCTCTTATTTGCCTGAGAACTAAATTTAACTGAAATAGTAATAAAGATACTTTGCATGCTCATCTGACACTAAGAGAGAAGAATTGGTGGACAGATTATTGGCACGTGGAATGATCTCTTTTCAGATTTTCCGTAATACTGTGGCTATTAAACTAAAAGATCATTAATAATACACCATTTAGCTTGGTTTTGAAGGCTGGAGGAAGGACTGAGAATATACGAATGAAGAGACTGAGGGGAAGAAGCTGGAAGCTTTATGTCCTCCTGGCAGCAGGCAGGGAGACAAACCCCAGCTGCGCATGTAGCACACTTTGATGTATTTGTAAGGCGTTGCAATAGCACAGTCATTTCCAAATGTATTTACTCATGGTGGTAGTCCAGCCAGCTGGTCAGCTTGTATGCTAGTCAGATATCCAGCCTGGGAAAGATCCCTGGTCAGCAAAAGAAGATGATACTGGAACTGGGGCTGTGACGAAGCCTGGCTGCTTCCTTCAGAGAGTGTCTCCTGGTGAAAATATGAGGGTTTGCTTTTAAATTTTACTTTTATGACAGCAAAATCCATCATGGGTTTGAGGGTTGTAACACTCTGCTGCTTCTTTTTCTTGCACTAAGAGAGAGGATCATGAGAGCTAAGATACTTTGGGCTCACTTAAGCACAAAATGACAATCTTCAGGTTTCTCTCTTTGTGCTTTTTTTTATTATCATAAGAAAGATACTACCTCATCTCTGAAAATGAAATGGCATATCAAAGGGAAGAGCTGTATAATAATAGCAAAGAGGAGACACAGTTCAAGCTTCCTCCCTCCCACCAAGTGAGGAATTAATTTTGGGGAAGTACCTCACAGAGCCTTCCAAATCTTCCAAAGCCCTCCAAATCCGCAATATTTGACTTAGAAATGTGGTACGAATGAGGGCTGTGCAGAGCCTGGGTTCTCAACACTGTTACTGCACCACAATCGATTTAGCTCACGTTGTTTCTCTGCTGCCCGATAATTAGTGCACGTGAGCTGAAGTGGGCCTGGCAGTGATCCCCAGCTGGCTTTAGTAACGAAGGGGAGCCTTTGGTCTAACTGGAGACCCATGAAGGCACCCACAAAGTTACCACTCCATAAAGGTACTCACTTCATGGCATAGCTCTTGATTTCCCTGGCTAACTGCTTGTCTTGATGGACTCTCGTACACAATGTTCACTGTTGTGCCGAGGCACAGAAGGATCTTGTAAAACCATTTGACGCCGTTCAGCCCTGGGACAGGCGAGGTGCTGCTTCTCACCTGACAGATGCAACAATCTCTACTACATTCACACTCCCCACGTCTTCCCTCCTGCTCCGCCCGGATCGTCCTGATGCAACTGAAGGCTATGTATGTATCCACAGGAGTAGCTCTTATTCACGTAGATGATTCAAGAAGAAAAGTGCTGGCTACACCTCCTTACAGCACCGAGAAGACTGTGCTTGGTGAGGATCAGCCGGGTCACCCCCCCTGCCCCCGGTGCTCAGCAGCAGCCTGTGTCATTGTGCCAGTGACTCGGTGGCCGCTCCGGCTTCACTCAGCAAACTCACACCCAGCTGGCAGAGAGCACCAAAGGGATTCGGTAATTATCTGCTAAAGCCTCAGGCTCTCAGCAGGTGCCACATTCAAAAAAGGCCACTTTGCTCCCCATCAGTTTTGATACTCTATACGCCAGTGCTCTTCCCAGATACCAGTGTCACCGCAGCTTGGAGGGGAAGAACCTCGCAGTGGGAATGGATGCTGCTTTCTTTAAAAATCCATTCTACGAAAGACTCCCCTGGAACGGAAGTTTTGCCTTTGGCTCAAGATCCCCTGTGCCTGGACAAGTCATCTCAGCAGACAGAAAGTGCTCTGAAATAGAAATAATGGAAACAGTGACAGTGCCTTCGTCTAGCAGGCAGGACTGACGCTGCCGGAGCGGCGGGCTCTTCCCTTGCAGCATGAGAACACGGCGCGTCTCATGGGAAACTGCAGACCTGTAACCCTGACGTGCGAGTGCCCGGCCTTACGAATGGGTTGTGACGGGCTGACACGTCTTCACAGCTTCTCTCCTGACTGCTGCCCTTTCATACCTCATTATTCATGTTTATTCCGAGGTATATGTTTTGGCTGGGTGGGAGAATATGTTTTTTTCTTTACAATTTTTTCTTTCTAGGGAGTGATCAGAGTTCCCACTCCTCCTGTAGGCGAAATTCAAAGACTGATGTATAAGACAGTGTAAGATGGACGTCTTATGCTTTCTTACTACCTATCTACATCCCCGGGCAGATATGCAGAACACTCTAATTACATACCTAGGGCAGAAACAAGCATCATTTCAATTAGAAAACTTGTCTCTGACTGGCATCTTTTTGCATACTTTTTTTTTTTTTTTTTTAACTTTTTACTTCTCTGAGCCACTCAGGTGATGAATTGCAGCAAGGTACGAATGATACCACTCTTACCCTTAACTTCACAGATAATTCAGGCCAAATTTAGAGAAGACACAAAGGAGTCAAAGTGGAAGTAAGAACAGAAGAGTCTGGAGCAACCCACTCCCATGTATGTGCTAGCAGGAGCCTGGAGGAAGGTGTGACACGCAAAAATCTAAACTCCCTCTATGACCTTTCTTTACCAATGTATCTCTGTAAAACTGCTCAACAGACAAAGACAGACAATACTTTCTCATACAAAGGCTTTGCAATAGTTATACTCCTGCCATAAACTATTGATGAAATTATCGAGAATGGAATAATCATTTGATTTCCTGCCTTCAGAGAAAATATCCTGACAATAAGGCATCAACATTTCAGAAAAAGTAGTAAGACAGCCCTCTCCTCACAACAACTAGCATGGCTATAGCATTGCTGCTTTTGCACTGTTTGCATTGCATTTACTCCAGAGACTTCCAGAATGGACCTGGATGCTACTACACTAAGGTCTGCACTCACACACAGAGTAGCCAGTTCCTAACTCTACAGAACTTTCAGGATTAAGTCAATTTTAATTTCTGTAGCTTTCTCATGCCACCCAGAAGAATCCCTGCTGCTGAAGGTCAGTCAAATATTGTAATTTTTTGTGTCTTTTTTTTTTTTTTTTTTTTTTATTGGGCTGA
>VFFE01006220.1:1739643-1830436 GCA_008921705.1 Burhinus oedicnemus
TTTTTTAATATATTTTATTTTTTTTTTTTTTTTTTTTTTTTTTTTTTTTTTAAATGGGCTGCATAGATTTGTGAGCAGTAATACTGTTTATAGCTGTGCAGGTAAGAGAGGGTTAAAGAAGTTTTTATGTTCAGAGCACCTAAAAGGGTCAAGGGGTCACTTCCTTCACATGTAACCATTTGACCAGGTGCGATTGTGGAATTTTCCCTTCCTCAAAAGCCTCAAGGTATAGCCTATTTCCCAGAGGTGCATAATTAGATTTAATGGCTCAATACTCTTTGGATATGGCAAAACTTAAAAATATTGAGCACACAGTGGCTGGAGAAGAGTGCAGAGATTTGTTTGACAAATACCACCATCAGCCCTAGCCTCACTTTTACATGAATCATCATTTAGGATTAGCGGAAACAGAAAGGGAAATGCTCTGCCTGAATCCCACTGAAGTGTGTGAGTTCAGCACTGATTTCCATGAGTTATTTCTGCATTACCCTTTTAAAAAGCAGCTGCTCTTTCCCTTCGCACTTCAGTGATCCGATGCCCGAGAGAACATGACAAAAGTGCACCAGTTTTCAGTGTCCTGGAACCCCAATCTCCTATCAGAAGCAAGTAACATCCTTAAAACATGCTAGTGAGTCCCATTGCTTAGGAATAACCCGAGGAAAAAAATCTGTGTGATATATATTCTTTTTTGATTCTTTATTATGGATACAGTAGACCTGAAAGTTTTTCTGACTTAAAAAGGTATTTCTCCATCTTGTTTCTGTGTAGGGAATGACATACACACCTCACTAGAGCCAAAAGGAAAATTTCTCTTTTCTTCAAGAGGACCAGGACTGCATGCCAGAAATATGAATTCTGGGTAAGAATTTCAAGACCACGCAAGCAGAGAGCACCAGTCCAGATGCTGAAAGACTCCAAGAGATGCTGTAGGGCCTAATGCACACTTTTGCAAGTGCTACAGTCCTAGATCCTGAGTGGTACTGAGGTAATGTGGGCGGTCAACATTTCCTAAGCTCTGCTGAAAACAGAGAGAGTCAAATCTCCAATGTAAACTAACTGGTGGTGAATGAAAGACCTAAACCTCACTTAGCCTGAGATTCAGCCAGTCAAAATTTAGACGTCTAAAAATGAGGCGTCCAGTAGAAGCACATTTTCCTAAGCTGCCTGTGTGTGCGTGGTGGCAGCTGATGGAGGCTGACACTTCTGTAGAAGGTGATTTATTTCACCTGACTTAGGTTGCCTTTTGGCCCTGTCAGTCTCCCTCTCCATCAATTGTGAGGATTAAGACAACCACATCCAGTAGGAGCTTGGCTGTTACCTGCCTGGTTAGATAAAAGGTATCCCTGTTCTACTACCTTTCAAATGTTGCCCCTTTTCCATCTTAGAATTTCATGGATATTTTCAGAACTGATAGCATTATGATTTCTGAAGACACTGACCTTTAGACTCATGCTGAAATTAGGGTGGACTTAGGTTTTGGCATACATTTTTATTTTGTATTTGCTTTAGTTTGCTTTTTATTAGCAGTGATTTAACTCAACACCTGAGAAACCCTGCATGAAAAGAAGGTCTTCATTAAAATTTCAACACCCTTGCTGCCTCAATTTAGAGTCAGGAGAGCTCCCACTATGTAGGTAATTGTTTTTCCATAGTAAAACAGGCTTTGCTGAAGGATAATTGATATGAGGCTTAAAATTCTAGCACCAAAATACAAAAAAAGTTAATAACTTCTCTAAGTATTTGCATGGGCCCCCGATTCCATCCTCTGGAGTCCCATCATGTTCTTCAGGGGTGGGCTAGTAAATTGTCTTCTTGGCTGCCTCATTGGCCAAATTCACCCACACATATCTCATGTTCCAAGGAGTCTGATCCCATAGGTCTGTGTAATATAACCAACTTCTCCCCTGCAAATATGCAATGAGAACATGATACCGTTTTCTTTCTGATGTTAGATCACAGGCAATCGACTGGCCTCTGAACTGATGGAGGAGAGTCATCAGGCATGCAGTCTGCATAATCAATATGTAAATGTGCGTCCATATACACAGACCAGACTGTGACTATATCAGTTAAAAGGTGAAAAAATGCAAAGGCATAAAATGACCACCTACCAGCATCACCAGCTGAAACTGTCCATGAACACAGGCCTTGGCTTGTTATTAGCCATTTTGCTCCTGGTTAGTCCATTCCTCAAAACCACCAAAAAAATGAGGGCCCGTCTACGCACCAAGCAATGTCTCTATCCTGTTCACAAATTAAATAAGCTGGGGTGAGGGAACCCTGGGCACCACTCAGCCTTCATCCTGCTGATCCCCTGCCCTTGCTTGCTGAGGGAAAAGCTGGTGCAGCTCATACAACATGTTCAAATTCTGACAGCTTCCCTCATCCTACACCATATGGGCTGCATTACAGTCCCCTCAGCTATTCACAAGAATGAAGCCACTTTCTAGCCCAGAAAGTCCTACCAGACACACAGCTCTATTATGTTCTTGCCTATACAGCCAGGCTGAGGCCCAAAATACATTGCTCCTGCAACAGAGACCTCCCAGATGAGTTTGATGACAGCAGAAATGAGTGCTGGGCACTGATAATTCCTCAGATGTCCTTGGCCCACCCTGTCTTTACAATGTTTACAGCCTTTTCTCCTAACCAAAAGAGCTAATGTGAGTTTAATGGAGTAAGGCAGCAAACCTCCTCTTGGGGGAAGATGGGACATCATGTTAAATAATACCAGTTTTAGCCAGGTTACAGGATAGTGGGGTCCACAGTGATGTTTTCCAGTATCTGTCCAATCCAGGAGTAACGCTGAGTGAGATCTTTCTTCCTGTTATAATCTCTACATAGAGGATCACATTGGTGTGGCTGGGACAACAAAACTCCCAGTGGTGGGAGCATTCCCAGGACACCTGCTGTCTCCCAGGATCTGCTGTGGAGGGTTTCAGGTCGGGGATGACTGGTATATTCTGGTGCAGAAAATCTGCCTACAATGCTAAGGAGTTTCTGAGCTACACGTTAGTCCAGAAGACCTGTTCATCCAGGCTACCCTAACTTTGGCCTCAGCTGCAGCACAGCTCTCTCCAGCTCCTGGAGCAGGCTAAGGCTGGGAAGGCATAAAGGTGGTTTAAAGCCACTGTCCCGCAACCCTTCCCAAGGATGGGAGTCATGTGCTGTATCATTTGGAAGCACAACACATAACCTGACCCTGTCAGCCCAGACCTAGACACAGGTCCCTAAAGGCATAGTTGTCTCTTTGCATGCAGTCTGTTCAAAGCTGTGGAGGCAGGGGACAACATATGGCCACGAAGAGCTTTGTGCACCCAACCAATGTTTCCCTCCGAAGGATGGACCTGGACTTCAATAAAAGCAATCAAGAAGTGAAGGAACCAGTACATATTAACTAGTAAAGCCACTCATCTTGTAATTCTTTAGGGATGGCTTTGATGGAGCTGCAATGTTGATGTGCAGTAGTGTTCTCTTGGGGTTGGAGCTGCTTAGCTTGACAAAGTGATCTAGGGAAGGTGTGGAGACACTGCAGTTATTTACAGATACTGAAAGTCTGTGTGCAAGTACCATGAAGGACAGACAAATACACTGAGGTGTCAGAAGGACAGATAAGAAGGGTTAGAAAAAGGAAATGAACAAAACAGCATGGCTATCAGGAGGAATTTGCTGGTATTTCTCAGAGGAATAATCTCCTCCCTGTTTCAAATACATAAAACTAGACTGTAAAAAATACTGAAAAAATATACAGTAGAAAAAGCAAACTGGACTCAGCTTTTAAGGGTGGAGCGAGAGAGATCCCAGGAAGACTTTGCTGTCTATTGTCTCCAGGTCTCTCAAACTCAGGCTCTCCTGGCAGTGCTCATTCATATTTATGCAAAGTTGAATTAAATAACATTTGTCTACTACTGTGTGTTCCACCATAAATTCCATTCAGAATAAAATGAAAAGATATTTCTGGAGACCTGTAAGATCTCATTAAATGAACAAAACCAAGTGGGACTTCCTGCCTGGATGTCTTTGTCTTGAGATTATCCAAAGGCTCTTTCTTGACAGAGATTCCCCAGATTATGATTATCGTTGTTGTTTCCTGTAATAAAAAAAAATCCTCAAAAGCTAGTTTGAATGAATGCTGAATCTGTGCTTCTCCAGGCAGGGAGCCCTTCCCCAAGATCACTAGAGGCTGTTTACCACTGTTTTATATTAGCCTGTCACTGATAGATTGACTGAATGCCCAACTGTGTCCGCCTGTCAAAGATCAATGGCTTCCTCCAGAAAGAAGTAGCCTGGGGGGAAGAGGAATGCCTGGACCAAACAGCTTCCTGGTCTCCCATGCAGTTTATGGGTCTGATACTCTTGCTTATCTCAGGGCAACACCAGGGTTCATCACCATCCAGACTGAGTAGAGATATGCAAGATAGTGATGCTATCAGTGCAAAGGTCATCAGTAGCTTAAAAATCACATAGATCTAGGTTTTTTAGGTTTCCTCAGGTTTCCTCACTGTCTTATTATCAGAAGAACATAAGGTAAAACAAGACAAGGAAGATGGCAGTCTGGCAAACTTCCTTTTGCAGCGAGTGATGGGTAAACTTCACAAAATTTAGATGTCATTTGGTCTGGATCAATATCTGAAATACACTGAAGTTCACTTTAGTGCCACCCTATACAAAAGAGATACTGACAACCATAGAGAGTCCCAAGAAAAGCTGCTAAGACAGGCAAGAGTCTAGAGCACATGAAATATGAGGAGAATCTGAAGGAAATGGGTTTTTCTAACCTGAGGAACAGAAGTGTAGAGAGGTGAGGAATCCATTGCATCTTCTAATTTCTGAAGAGTCTTGTAGCGAAGATGGAATCAGACTCTTTTCAGAGGTGCACGGTGAAAGGGCAAGACACAATGGAAACAGGTTGCAAAAAGGATAATTCCAACTGGATGTATGGAAAACATCAATCACTGGGAGAGCAGTTAAGTATTGGAACACGCTGACAAAAGATGACATGGAATATCCATCCCTGGAGATTTTTCAGAACTTCCTTGTATGAGACCATGACTAACCTGATCTCATGTCGAAATTGGGCCTTCTTTAAGCAGAAAGACTAAATGAGCCCCAGAGATGCCTTCTGATCCAAGTTTGTCTGTGATTCTATGAATTTATACTGCTTGAACCTACTGACTTCAGGCTGAAAATGTCATTGAAAGCCACTGTATTTTGCTAACATGGCTTCTGGCTCTAACTGGAAGAGCAGAGTTTGATTTGGATTCTAGAAACTGGTAAGCTTTATGTATACATTGATTTGCTCATAGCTGTGTTCAAGGTCAAGTACATTTATTGTAGTGTTTTATTCTTCACTGAGTGAAGAACACCTGAAGTAGCAGCAAATTGTGATCCAAGCTCTCCGGCAAAAACCCTGTAGGCTCAGAAAACATTCAAATTCACCTCAGATTTTAGATTAAGGTTCAGACTGGATCTTGTTTCTTGTTAGGAATGAATTTAAGACTGGTGTAGTGGCCTTTTGTTTGGCTTCTCTTCCCATACTGGCTTTAACCCAGTGCTCTTCCATTGAATCCAATGAGTTTATCACTGATAAACATGAGGATTAGTGGGAGGAGCATTTACAGACCTCTGCAAGAACAACAAAGAGAGTTCTGGCTGCTTCTTTGTGCTGCTCCACCCTACTGACTCATCCCCGAGCTGACGGCCTTGTCACTCCCACTGCGGACAGCTGTATTACTCTCTTCTTCCTCCAGAAAGAGAGGGCAGGAGATGCAAAGGCAGAAACAGTGGGAGAGTGGTTCACTTACTTTGGGACCCATTTCTAGCTCAAAGCCTGTCCTATATATCCATCTGTGGTTAATTATGAAGTCACAGAAACTAGAAAAAAGAGGAAAAAAAAAAAGCCTAGGAAATATTTGTCTTCCATGACAATAGGGTAGATTGTTCCTATCACTCTTTCCCTCCTGACCCGTTCCCCTATGCCCATTGACTTCTCCACTCCTTTATTCAGGAAAATCCTTTATACTCTCACTGGTGAGTCTAATATATGCAGCAGGAAGGGAAACTAACTCAGATATAAGACTAGCTACACTCCAGGACAGAAAGGAGCAATTGCTTTGAACACAGCAGTAAACTGGATCCATTGCTTTTAACTAAAACTGAACACCTAATCATATTTCTGTAAATCAGGTGCCAGTTTCAATTTCTTAAGAGATAGCAGTGTGGAAAATTGCTGTTTTGCCTCCATGAGCTATCCTGTTTTAGCTGGAGATAGGAGCTTTCTTCTTCTCAATTGTGCCAGGCACCAGGAAAAGGTTAGAGTGACCCACCTGAAGGATGACTGCCCCTTCCTATCACTTAAGCGATTCCCGCTCTGCACAGAGCATTGCTCTTGTGCTGCCAGAGCCTTCAAGATGGGAAAAAAAAAAAAAAAAAGATCACCAAAAAGCAGGAGGTCATAGAATTTTCTGGGTAAAACTGCTGGAATGAGTTTGGGCCATTATCTCTAAATACCACGTTTGCACATGACCTCTGTGGAGCTGTATCTTTGAATGGCACTGCCAGATGAGGAGCCAGGCATCTAGGCAGCACAACTCAGAACCACTTGGACTGACTTCAATGGAGTGATGCTGGATGACACCAGCTGAGGATGCGGCCTCACAATATTTGACATCTGCCCCTCTATGAAGGAAAAGGATTTCTTGGCAGATATCCTACCTTCAATATCTAAAAAATGAAAATAGCCTTTATTGCTTTTTAATTGGGATGAAGGAGGGAGTATGTTTTCTTTGGATCTTACTTCAAAGCAGATGATCGGCGTTGCTGAAAATAAAGAGCCTTGTTTAGGCCTCTTCTGATCTTACCCTCTAAGCAAAATAAACTCAGATGGAAGCATCCCCCTCCACTTGTGCTCTCAATGCGGGTCATTTCCCTTGCAGGTTTATCTGAAAAATAAGAAATACCAGGCTTTATTTTGCAGTGAGCAGTTACCCGTTCTTAGGAGATACAGATACTAGCACCCCTCTCCAACCAGTGCTTTTGTCCCCACAGACTCAAAACAGAAAGACAATAGTCAAGAGCCCTCGTCTTCAAGCTGTTTCTTTCTGCACCTTCACATGTTACAAGAAACCACCCTGAAAGGCCACTAGCTAAATAGAGGACATCATATATGAAAGCTCTCATATGAATCCCACCTCTCCTCTAACCCAGTGTTTCTCCTGTCTAAAGGAGAACAGAAATTAACTGATGGAGAGCTAAGATTATTTCCTTTTCATTGCCTTCATATCTGTGTCACCTTTATTTAAGGCAAGTAGATTGAAGATGGGAGATAATATTGTATTGTAACACTGATAGGGAGCTTTCAAATTTGTTTCTCCTTAGTTGTTTACTTTAACTAGAAATACAGCATTCAAGCTGAGAGGACCATTTCCTGCCCTTTTTTCCTTCCCCTGAATATGGAAAATTGGATCCTCCAGGCTATGTTGTGCCTCCTCCAAATTAAACTCAGGACCAAGCGACTGATAGTGTCCCAAAGGTACTACACAATCTAGACACTGAACAAGAGTAACAGGAGCACATCTGAGGACCAGAATGGTTGCTGTACTTCTGAAAAGCCATTTAACTGCTTGCTGGGCAGAATTGCTTCCCTATAACATATGCTTTCTTTTTTTCTGATGACAAGGCAACATGCTTTGAGAGTCACCTGGATTCACCAAATAAAGATGTGGGACACTCTAGGATAAAATTCAACCTGACAGTCTACCACAAGATCAGATTACTGGGCTCTGGATACAGCAAGAAATACCCAGAAAGCGTGTGCACATTAGCAGTTTTGTAGCGAGGAAAAACTTGGAAACATCTCTGTCACCTCTTGTTGCAATGCATCTGAGCTCTCAGTATAGGTTTCTGTGTTGATATGTACTTCGCTTTAACAGACACCAAGGACCAAGCGCATCAGAGATCTCAGTCTAGTACAGAGCATGTTGTTATTTAACACGGACACACAAGGTCTGGGAGTGTGTTACAGCCACTTAGAAACTGTTCCTTATGCACTTTTTGTAACTGGTAAAATTTCAAAATCTGAAGATAGGTGACTGGAAACCATAACAGCTCTGTCACTGAGGCCCTGCAGGACTTTCTGGGAGCCATATTTCATGTCCTTCACACTCTCATTGTCCCCCAGACACAACCCTACGTTGGGCTAGATCTCCTGTGATGCAGGATCTTCTCTCCTCTTGTTCTCTTCTCAGGCCTTGAGGGTGAAGCAAGATGCAATAGATGACATATCTTGAGTTCAGTAAGGCTTACGACACTGTCCCATGTGACATTTTCATAAATAGTGAGGGAAACATAGTCTAAATGAAGCTTCTCAAGACTCGATGCCAAAGTGATAAAAAAATAATTTAGAGAACAGTTATCAATTGCTTAGACTCACCCTAGAAAGATATATGGAGAGGGATTACTCAAGGGTCTGTTCTGGCTCTGGCACTACTCATTGTTTCTGTTAATGATTTTGGCAATAGAATAGGGATTACCCTTACGCAGTCTGTGTATGATACTAAAGTAGCGAGATGGAGCAGAGGGAATAAAGGCTGGACTTTGTATTTAAGTTAAAAAAACAAACCAAAAAGCAACAAAAAACCCACCACACCAAAGCTCGACCAATTGAAACAATTACTAGAAAGAAAATTTGGGGATTGTCTGGTTGCAAGTCTGTATTGACAAAGGCCAAATGCTATGCTTAGGCAGAACTAATGAACTGCAAAAAAATGAAGAGATGGTGAATGACCAAGAAAACAGGTCTGCAAAAAGTGTTCTGGGGATCGCAGTGGATAAAAACCTGAAAGTCCATCAACACTTCCCACCCTGCTGTGCGAAAAGCCAACTTGAAACAAACAGAAGTGCCCTATGAAAGACTTTGCAAGAAAGTCTTCCAGTCCATTCCGTAATGACAAGGTCTGAACTGGAATATGGACTGCAGTTTCAGGCACTAAACTGAAGATACAGATCAGTTTGGGAGATTTTTATGAAAACAGTGATAATGATCAGAGGACTGAAAAAATAAAAAACCAAAACACACACACCCCTAGCCTTTACATGAGGAAAACAATTTTAAAACTAGTATTTAATCTTCAGAAGAGATGCCTGAAGGCCACAAATCTTCAAAATAATAAAAGGAAAACAAAAACCCCAAAATTTCCAATAGCCATAATTAAAAAATACTGGAATACACATTCTGGGGCAGTTTAAAGCTTTCATTGTTGCAGACTTTTAGAAACAGATTGATAAAAATGTGTCAGGAAGAGGACGGGGCAATTAATCTTGCCTTAGGGCAGTGGGATGGTCTAGATGACCCATTAGATGAAGGTATCTTCTCCCGTTATATCAACAAACTTACAATTCTATGTATGCTGAGCACAGCACAGAGACCACAGAGCTGCACAGAGACATGAAGAAAATAACTCCCGTGAAAGATCATGGGAGCATTTCAAAGTGGAGTTCTGTCTTTCAGCTAGGATGTCTTGGCTAAAATACTTCAGTTTTCAGGCATTATAGGTTTTGACAAATATAATTGGAGATTTTCTGCAGGAAGCAGACCATTTTCCACCCCTTGGAAAGCTTCCTTCTATTTAAGTCCCAATTTCTACATAGAAAAGTATTTTTGAGGCAAACTTTCAACCACCTCCTTGTATTTGGTACAGCATACTGGAAACGTGATGTGGATTGCTAACTCTACAGCCCTCACAGTTTAGATAGAAAGTGATGCAAGGGAAAGATGGTAGCTTTCACTCTGGAGAGCATACATATTTGTGAAAGGCGATTACTCGTTTAACAGCAATGCCAGATCTTGGGAGCAACCTAGGAAGGAACTGGGCAACACAGCAGGGAGAAACAGTATGGAAGGTTTTGACTTCAGCATCCTCTTTCCTTTCCTGAGCATGAGGCTGGTAACAGGACTCAACCCCCCAAAAACTCCCTGAGGGTTAGGGCAGTTAAATCACAGCTTCTCTAGCCTTTTTAGGGAATCTCACTCTGAACTGACCTAGCAAATAAAAATCACATCTACTGCGATTTCTGGCACCTCTGTGGTCCTTTCACTATTGCCCTGTTGCTCTCCTGTCAAACACGCTTAGCTCAGTGGCTCTGTTGGCACTTGACAGTGAATCATCACAAAACTTCACTGGTTTAGCTATCTTTTTCATCTAGTCCAATCCACAAAGAGCTTCAGCATCTGGAGTCTAATATTCAAATGGCATAGTTGTACCCCCTTCTCCATCTCAGTGTTAATGGTGACCACTCCTCTCTCTGCCCCTTGGCTTGCACTGGATTCCACCCTGACAATTCATGTCCCCCCTCCCTGTCCCTTCCCAGATGGCACTCAGGAGTGGGTGCTGTGCAAGGACCCCTGTAGCCCCCGGCAAATTTCCAAATGGTCTTAACCTTAATGAGGGGGTGTGGGTGTGTGTGGAAGAAAAAAGGAGCACAGATCTTTAGTCTCCTCCTCTCCTTTCCTTCTCTCTCCCTGCACTGGCATTCCAAATCCCACTGTCTCCATAGTCAGGGGTGGCAGCTCACATCAGTCCTGTCTAAGGGACCAGGAAGGTGGCAGGGGCACTGCAGCACAGAGGTGCACACACCAGCTCCCTATCCCAAAAGGTAAAGGTGACAAACAAGAAAACTCCTCAAACCCTGGAGGCTCAATGCTGCAGCGGCTTCTCTGCAAAACAACAACTTTGGCAGGCAGTGTCACAGTGAAAACCCAAAAGATAAAGGAACAAAGCCTCAGAGGTGTTTATGTTCTTCAG
Organism: Burhinus oedicnemus; assembly: GCA_008921705.1. Classification (NCBI taxonomy): domain Eukaryota; kingdom Metazoa; phylum Chordata; class Aves; order Charadriiformes; family Burhinidae; genus Burhinus; species Burhinus oedicnemus. Next base: position 1,750,446 of record VFFE01006220.1, read on the forward strand.
ATGTGCTGATTTTAGTGGGCAGCAAGTATTTGATAGCCAAATCACTAAATATATTCAAGGTGTCTAACTCACAGTGAAACCCCTTGTGACGGAGGGAATAAGTGTGGTTGAGGAGCTAAGCCTGAGGTCTTCTGTCCAAGAGATGACTAAGATAACAGCATAGTAGGTAGCCCATTTATGCCTTCACCCAGCTCTCTGAGGAGCAAATAAACCTAAGCCTCCCCTTCCATTTAACTTTCTGTAAAGACTCCTATTCCTTCTGTGCCATCTTCCCAAGATACGCAAACACACACGCTCTCCGTAAGAATAACTCTCCTTTGCAACAAGATTGTCTCCACCATACTTATTGTCAGAGCTCCTAAGGTGGTAATGACCCTGAGTTACATCTGGGGTGGGCTGAAGCTACAGGCATTTGTTGCTTAAGCCATTACACAAGGTGTTACTCTAATTACTCATGGAGCCCACAGGGAGTGAATAGCAGCTCCCAGCCTAGTGCAAAAAGGCAGCCCCTTGATTCAGAGATCAAATTAGCAATTGGGTGTAGAGCAGAAGGGAAATGGGCTGGGGGGGAGGACAGCATGCTGGTGGGAAAGAAGCCCTTGCTTTTCCTGTCTGATCCTAGCACATCAGCCTCAGCCGTGCAGCCCTGCTGGTCCCAGAAGTCTTCTCTTTACCCCCTCCAGCCTTGAACAGCTTTTATTTTTAGAAAAATCAGTGCCACGTGAAACTATCTAAAACAAAGGCAAAAAAACCCCAAACTTATGAGGTTTTTAAGCAGTGCAAATCCAGCATTATTCCTTCACCAATGGGCTTTGCCTGGTGTTACAGAGATCCAAGCCTGGGCCACTGGTTACAGGGAGCACAATGGAATTTGAAGCCTAATTAACAAAAGAAATCCCTCCACCTGCCTTTAACCAGCACACATGTTTCCAATTGGGCTCACAGCCACAAATGGCTGAAATTGTGCTAAACAACTCTATTCAAGAGCACGTGGCAGAAAAATAGCCTCCTGAGTCACGAGCCAGATCCAGATGCTCAAGGGACCACAAGAATCAAAACAAGACCACGTTGAGGGACTTGGGTGGGGGAGAATGGGAAGGACAATTTTAAGTGGCAGTCATTACCAGGCTTGTGGTAAGATACTGGTGCCCGTGCTGGTGACCAGCTCAGCATGAAGGAGTCAGGGGGAACAGACTTCACCACCCCTTAACTCTTTACCATCTGCAATTAGGACTCTCATACAACCTATTACATGAAACCTATGCACTCCAAAGCAGCGCAGCTGTCTTCTTGTCTCTGCGCATAGCTAGGCATTTCAAAGGGAAAACCTACAGCAAATGTCCAATAAACAGAGCCAAGTCAGTAGCATTTTGCTTCTCAAAAGGAAAAGCTGTCTCTCACTTTTGAGAAAGATAAAAATCCACCAGCCATCTGCTTTTATCCTATGGTTGTGGTATGCTCAATAGCACTGTATGTTGACTGCCCCAAGTCTAGCTCTTTAGACAGACTTGGTGACAGATTCTAACAGGCCTGCTGATACCTACTGTGACCCTGAATCAAAGGATTCACAGGAATCACTGCTGGGCTGGAGCTGCTCCACTTGTGTAGTTGAAATGCAAATGTCAGTTGCTAATTACAAGCTCTTTTCATCCTAAACCAGAACATTTTAAGCTCTCTCTGACAGTTACTAGCAAGCTGCTGCTTGCATTTTTTCTTATTTAGGAATGGTAGCATCCGCACGAGACCCACATAAAAAATGCAAGGAGAATTCAGATAAAAGTTTTGGGTCCTGCTGTGTAAAAAGTGCCGTCCAGCTGGATCATTTGCCTCCAGCTCCAGCCCTGAAGAGCCCCCAGGGATCCGCAGTCTCCTGGAGACAGGAGAATCAGTGATGCCCAAGAGAAACAGAGATGCCTAGTGACATGCTCCCAGCTTGGGGCACACCGATCAAATCAGGCTTGCTTCCAATGAAATGCCTTAGGTTGAGCCTTCTGGAGTTTTCTAAGAAGTTACTGATGAACCAGAAACTTATCAGCTCGCCCTGGCTCTCTGCTTTCTACCAGTAACAGTTGTCAGCCACAACCTCAGCCCCAGTATTCAGGGACTTTCCAAATGCTGGAGCAGCCACTTCCATTTCAGACGCAGCAGGGCCAGCTCTGGAGCTCACAGCCTGCGCACACGGGGAGGAGGACGGTGGTGCTACATGGCACAGCTGCAGAGTGCACATTCAAAAGCCCCTATATGGCATACGTTCAGTCCAAGAAGAGACTAGGTAGCTCTGGTATGGCATACATACGCTATGTGCATGGCACCAGGCTGGCAGAGGTCTTCATGTTACTCACTGTCAGCCAGAGTCACTGGTACAAGAACTCAGTGCTGCCAAGCGTTACCTTATAGGGGAAAAAGAGAGCGCCTGGTGGGCTGTTCCCACATACCCTTTGCCTGGGACAGCTGTTTGGTGTCAGGGTCCTTCAGGTGGCTGTGGAGGACCTCTCGGGTTGTGGAGTGGCTCTGGTTTGCAAGGCTCAGCATTACTGTTCTGTGAAAAGAAATGTAATAGGCATCTGGGATTAAAGAGCAGAAAAGTGTGGTTAAGGGTCTTTGCTGCATAGGCCTCCTTAGCTGGACACCGCTGGTGTGATCAAGCCACCTCTGCTATGGACCTTCTCTTCCCAATGGCACAGCCTAGGAGGGTAACGCCAGTCCTGTGCTGAAGTTGCATATTAGAGAGGAGGGAGGTTCACTGTGGCACTGGGAACAGTCCTGCCTCAGTTGTTCCTTGATCACTTGAACTATTATCACTGGAACTTTCCCAGTTCTAGTTTCTGTTAAAAAAATAAAATACGCTTTGCTAGCTTTAAGGTTGCTGTAAGTCCACTGGATTTAAACCTTGTGAAAACTACAGCCAAAAATCAATTTAAAAGAAGCTGCAGCTTCTGATACCCAGTCACATATTTCTGGAGAGATGGAATTAGATTACTGTAGAGATACACGCTCCACGCTGCCTCAAACCCTGTGAGTGCATGGGTGGGAGGTAGCCAACCCACTGAACAAATCTAGTCCAAAGCCAAGTACAGGGGAGCTGGGGGATGGAGAAGGGGTGGGTTTTGCCTGGCCAAGTGCTTGAAAGTGACACTAGCTACGTGATCTGCCAGTTCTGCCGGGGGCAAGTTTGGGATGCAGCCCAGCTTCTCAATAACCTTGCACTGTGCCAAGGAATCTCATGCATGCTGCGCTGCTAATCAACCAGCATGGGTCCTGCTGGCTGTTCAGTCCCTGCCCTCACCTCAAACTGGTGACAGGAATGCCGAGACTGCACCAACCAAATCTACTTCCAAAAGGGATTAGCAACCCCAGCTTTCTCCCCACAAAGGCTTTCTGTGCCAGCAGGCCAGTCCCGGCAGAGAGGGGCTGCTGAGCCTTGTTTCCTGCTGTAAGAGGGAAATGTGCTGCATGGCAGCAAGGAAGCAGGGATGCTAGTGATGCATCCACCTTTAAAGTGCTAAACGTGCTCCCTGGAGCTGGGCAGCGTGCTGGTTATTAGCACCTGCTTGGAAATCTAGGAGGAGAGTGGAGTTTTCTTCCAGAGAGGGATAAGGAGCCATCAGACCGGGAAAACAGGGTTGCTTTCCTGAAGTTTTCCTGGGAGAAGTAAGGTTTCTCCCTTGGAAACATCAGTACTTGCCCTTATAAAGGCCAAAGCAAGTCACAAGGCTGTTTATGTCTTCAAATCTCTCCTTCCTCCTTGCTGCTGTTGATCATAGTTCATCCAAGCCTACAGTTGATGACACCTGCCCTTCAACATGGAGCATGGCTGCGAGGACTGCCTGGGAACACAGGAAGATGGAATGGCAGCAAGCCAGGGCAAAGACCTGACAGGACAAGATTAGCTAGGCATACAAATCTGTGCATGCAGGCATGGAGCAGTTCTAGGTCCCTGTACTCTCCTGGAGACTTTGTGACCCAGTCATAGATGTGGATAGGAATATGCCTCCCTGCTAGCAGAAGGAAGCTGGCTTGAAAAGAAAGGTTTCCTGGGAAGAGAATGATGACAGAGATCTCTCAGAAGGCTGAGACAAGAAGTCTAGGATTTAGGAAAAGGAGTTTGGACAAAAGAGGACTTGGAATAGGATGCTTGAGAAAAGAATAAGGTGCAGAAAGATAAAGGAAAGAACAGGCGTGAAGAGAAGGACGGAACAAGGAGGGAGGACAGAGAGAAAGAACATGGGGAATGTGGAAGAAGGAATTCAGTATGGGGAGATACATCAGCGTCAACCAGGGAGGCAGGTAGTGCTTGTGGAGACTGGATGTGCAGGAGTGCACATGGAGTAGAACAGCCCTGCTGGGAATACAACAGCAATGCCTTGATGCCCAAATGCAGAAGCCTTTCTAGAAAAAACACAACACACACACACGTGGGTCAAGCTGTCCACCAGTGGAAACATACCTGTGAATGAGCCATAAAAAAAAAAAAAGGAGGATGCTTCGCTTTGTCATAATTAGTATCTATTCTTAAGTGAGATGAGCTATTGTGAGAAGTCCAGGGTCTCCTGGCCAAGCATATAGCACCAGCTCTGTGGGCACAGAATGGACTGTTTCAGAATTTATCCATCTGTTCAGTTACTAGTTTCTGAACTGGAGTTCACACCCCACCCCTCCCCCCCAAAAAAAAACCAAAACAAAACAACCAACCAAACAAAAAACCCCTCAAAACCAAACAAAAAACAGACACACACACACACCCCCTAAAGAAACCCCAGTGAGTTTGCTTTGTTTTAAAAAGTGACAGACTATCTGGATAATTTTCTTGTTTCAAATTACCTCAAGAGAAAAATAATATATGCATTTCAAACCTCTGTGCTATTAGCATTAATTGAAATCTTCTATGCAGCCTGCAGTGTGCAAGATAATTTATTGACTCTTGCTGTTTCGAAAGCTGCAGAAATGGAAGTGTTAGCCCAAAGTATTCAATCTAAACAGCCCTGACTTTTGCTTCACATACAACTCATGTTAAAGTACAAATCTACATCTGGCTAGAAGGAGAAACAAATGACACTTGGAAATGGGGAAGGGGATGGCTTTGAAAATTTTAGACTGGGATTTTCAAAGTTACGGAGGGGATTCAGATGCACCATCCCATTAATTTTACCGACTATCTAAATTCCCTAGTAAGCTTTGAATAACCTCAAAGTTAAATTCTTGTTATTTTGGGATATTCCCTTTACTTGACCCAGCTTTGTCCTTTCACAGTGAAAAGAAAGAGGTGAAAAGAGTGTTCTGTGCTTTCTGCTCAGAAAGAGCTCTGCAGAGACTTCACTGCTGAAGTTTGCGGTGGTCATTGTCACTGCTGCCTTCTCTCCCAAACACTCATCTCAAGCCCCCTGAATGCTATTTGTTTCCCATGTTGCTGACAGAGATTGTACAGATCGCTTGGGAGAGGACGGTAAATCATAACTATATGACAAGCTGCTTCTGACAGCAGGTCCCTCTTGTCCCGTTTCAGGAACCTTTTGGACTTTGTTTTATGTGTTTTTGTGGCCTGAAATATTCTATAAATCTCTTTGAACCTTTCAGAGCCTCCCTTTGTATCTCACACAGTTCTGCGATTACCTATTGGACTGGGAAGGTCCAGAGCTGACAACTCACTTTTAGCCTGGCTGCAGTTACTGTATCATTTCACTAGCCAGATCCTCATTAATTTTCTGTATTAAATTTTTATGTAGAAAGAAAATATTTTAGCAGCTATAGAAGATGCATGAAGAGCAGACACATAAAAACTCGAGCTCAACACCTTTCCATCTGCAAAAACATCCCTATACTTCTGGTGATTTTAAAAAAGTTCTTTCTCAAAGAAACACAAACGCATAAAAACATGAGAGCTCTGTGAGGGAAAGTGGTTTACCTAGCACAGGGCAGAGACTGAGGCTTTCAGCATTTTCACTGTAAGTCAGCCTCTTTGTGCCCCACTTTTCTTCTCCATGATACAGAAATAACAGCAGGGCTCATTTTCTTTGGTAAAAAACATGTTTTTGACAGATTTGTTTTTCCATGAAGGATAAAAACATATCTTTTGCTTGAAAAGTTAAAATGAGGGGTTGCAAACTGAAAGGTGGGTGGCTTTGAGCTGCTCTCTGGGTAAAATCAGAAATTAGGAAAGTACTTTCACCATTCTGCAGCTCACGCCCACAGGTGTTATGCACAGTAGGGTTTAATAGCTAACTCATACATGTCACCACAAGCTCCTGGTTCTACATTTTGCATCAATATAAGTTCATCCCATACACTTATTGGCATGCAAATAAAATGTACACTCGAGTCCAAGGTATCTGAAATGGCTGAGTTACTGCAAAGTCAGAAGCCTACCAGGTGGCAGGAAGCTCAGCAGTGTGCCAGCAGAAACTGGGATGAATAGCTAGGAAACAGGATGAGGAGAGGGGAAACAGTGGCAAGTGCAGTAGTGGGAGGACCACAAGAAGGATCCGAGCATTAGCAAGACTAGGAATAAAGAAGGGCAGATCCAGGGTCCACTAGTAATTAGACAGGCCATGGAAAGGAGAGGCAGCAAAGAGGTTAGGAAGGGTATAGAAGATGTTTTATAGCCTGAGGCTAAGGAGGGCTGTTGCTCTGCGTACAATGATTTTGTTCTGTTTCATGTCACTCTGGAAAGGTTCACAAGGAAGGGAGGCTGGGAGACCCTGGTACAAGGAAGATTGGTTTGGGGCTTCAAGTACGCAGCTGTTAAGACAACCAGCCTCAGTCCTCAGCTCTACTCTTGAAACAGCCCCTCTTTGTATTGGTTCACGTCTGTAAGAGGCGAATTAGCCACGCTTCCACTCACTGCACCTGTTTAGACACCAGGGCAGGGATTGTGATCCTGCACGAGGTATCGTCTATCACCATGCTAACTCTGGACACCGGTACACCCACAGATCACAGGCCTGCCCCGGGCAGAGAAACCAGCTGCACTTCTGGGAGCAAGGTAAGCCTGGTAGCACAGTGCCGTGCTCCAACCAGCAACCCTTACTGCTCAGCAGAGGTAACGACCCGGGATACAGGGACACGCTGGCACATGTCTAGCACAGGCTCATCCACAGCTAACAGGAGGTCCCACACTGCATTGCCCAGCCCCTGCGGACCAGTCTCTCCTGACTGTCCCAGTCTCAAGACTTTCAGGAAGGTCTAGGGCACTCCAGACAAATACGTGCAAGTAAGAAAATGTTAGATTAGTTAAGACTGCTCTTTTTACTAGCTGTAAAAATGAGGAAACAAAGCTAAGGACAAATCACTGTATTAATGATGCCACTCAAATAGCAAAATCATACTTAATACCCTAAAAATAAAATCGAAAGCTACCCTCATTTCTACCACAGGAGCATTTGAGAAATACCATTATCAATACTTGCATATACATTTCAGAACCATTGTTGTAAGCTAACTTCATTATGCTATTTATTCCTTAACAATCTTTGAAATAGATGAAACACATGGTTTACACGTTTTATTCACGTCCTTGAAAGACTTATGTAATGTTAGTCATTTGAAAAAGTCTTATCCAATTCCATAACATTGAGCAGTACATTAGTAACATGTTTTATGATTTTTTCTGTGTGTTAATGACATAAGGAAATGCATAAACACAAAAGTCGTAAGAACTGGAATAAAAGTCCCATGAGTTTAAAAATCCAAGGTAACCATAAAGCAACGACTCTGAAGAGTGGCAAAGGATTTCTGGATCTAAGGAGCCAAAGTGTTTTCAAATGAAAACAGGAAAAATCTTGGAGACAAGGAAGAGGATTTTGTTCCTGAATAAATACAGTTAGACACCAATTCACAGTGGCTTCTGTGTCCTTCCTTATAGAGGGCTTAATTTTTAAATCATTCTAAAATAAAATAATACCCTAATTTAAATCTTTAACACTCCATGAAAATGGTATTTCTCATTTCAATTAAGACTACCATGCACCTGGGTTTCCCTGGAAATTAACTGTTTTTCCAGCCAGATACTTTATCAGGGTGAACACTGCCCAGGCTGTGCAGACATCTGATACCCTGGCAGGTCAAATACTTCCATGGAAGAGCGGTAACTCCTACAGGGCTACCCATAGAGCCAGAAGTCCTCTACAAGCACGTGGATGAACTCAGTAGCAACTCCACTGCATGCACGTGCAACACTTCAGCTCAAGAAAAGAACTTAAATCCCTGAATTCCGTTTAAATCAATAAAATATATACACTATATAAATATATTTTCATAGTTCTGTGACACACTTAAAAAAAAATCACCTCTGAAAGCAGACACTAAAAAAGCAACCAAAAAACAACCCACAGTTCTACAGCCCAGCAAGTTTTTAGGTGCAATATTATCTAAAACAAAGCTTTCCCTCTCCCCATGCAATAAATAATCCAAAGTTGTCATCCCTGCATCTGAGGTCTGCTTATGTCAGAAGTTTTAAATACATGAAAAAATCACTATGCAAAGTGAATTAAAACAGTGATGCCACTTTAACTAAGGCTTGTGAGGTCATAGATAAACTAGCACTGGTAACTTCGCAAGTCCCAGAAAAATAAGAACGTTGCATTTAGTCCAGAAGTGGCACTGCAGAAGCTTGAGCTCTCAGAGAAGTAAACTTCCAAAACAGCTCTTTGTGAGCAGAGTTGAGCCCATGGCTAATGATGGCTTGTGGCAGATGGCATCAACACTGTGGCCATTAAAACAGCTCAAGGATCAGCGCTTGCTTCTGGCAGGGGGCTCTGAAGGAGGAGACAGACACCACCAGGTTGAAACTAATTATCTTTAGGATCTCAACCCAAAGCTTGCTATGCAGTTTCCAAAATGCGGGCATCTACACTCTGCACTGGCACACTTCTGCTGAGACCCACCTCCCCTGCTGAGATCATATCCTTCTCTTAAAGCAACGCTGGGTCTCAGCTCTGTCTGCGAGGGCTCTGGTGGCTGCTGGGACCGGGAAGTTTAAACGCTGCTCTACTCTAGCAATCCCTCTTCATGCTATGTATTCCAGATGTTAATGAAAACAGCTGAAAAAACTCCCTTTTCACAAGACAGCGGTGTAAAGCTTTTGCTGCTAATTACTGTTTCTTAAATAGAATGATGTTGGCCAAAAATCCCCTGAACTTCAGAGTCAGGAAGCCACAGCTTTCTTTGCCAGAGGAGTCAATGTACCCAAACAGCCCATACACTCTCCAGGGCTGGCCCGGAGCTGTATCACCTCAGCAGAAGGCAGGCATGGCTGGTGTGAATCCCTGTGACCGTAAGCACCTCCTCTTGCTTTTAAAAGCTCTGCCTTCTAAAAGATAGGCCCACAGATGTTCAAGTCTTAGCCAGGCTGTGCTGCAAGTCCACAATGAGCATGGCAAGGGCAGCAATAGGATCACTTCTTAGTCTCACAGTTCCCCCCACTCTGGCTGGCAAAAGGAACAAAAGTTCTTTCCATGGCCGTGATGCCAAGTATTGACAGTAGTTTGCAGTTGTGCAAGGATCATTCATCCTGGTGTCCAATTCCCAACGCCAGCCTCTCCCTGCAGCTCTACCCCAGTACTAGCTCTTTGTTCTGCACCACATCCACAGCTGTAAACCAGGGGAATTCAGGTCCTGCATTTCTCAGGCTCCAGGACCCACCAACCCAGGGATACTTCAGCATCTAATGAGCTGCCTTCTCCTTTGACAGGCATGTCTCCTGACAGGACAGTTTTGACTACAGCAAATATATTCTACATATGTTTCTGATTAGGATCCACCCTGTTGTCCCAATATATTCCCTGCATTGCTTTATGCTGTGTTACACAGGGTCAGCTTCTAGATCTACATGTAACATAACATAATTATCAATGACAGGACGCAAAGCCCCAGGGCAACTCAGAAAGGGAGGCCCATGCTGCTCAGATCAGATGTCCACAGACAGCTGTTCGGATGTCACCTAGGTGACACGCAAATAACATGTCAAGTTTCTGCCAGTGCAGTTTTGACTTTATCTTGCTAAGTTGTTTGTTCTTCCTTTAATAGCCAGCACAGCCAGAGGGCCAGGATGGCCACAAGGCATTTCCAAGAGATGTGTCCATATTACCATCACCCTGATGTTCACAGCCAGCTGGTGTGCCGAGGAGCACACAAGACCCAAAGGTGCTCTGGGATACGGCAGCCATTAACAAAAAAATTTGCTGTAACCAGCAAACGGGTGAGCTGCTACGGGTCAGTGCCAGTGCTGATGGTTATGGAGGGAGGCTGCGGGTTTTCTTGCTTCCTGCAGACATGTAGAGAGTTAAGGCTCAAATGGTCCCTGCGTGAGAAGGAAGTGGCCACGGACGACTCATCCTCCAGAAAAAGCTGGGACCCCTCTCCCACTGAAACCATAGGCAGTTCAGTGTTCAGAGATGTTGGGGTGCAGCCTTTTCTGCCACACATTGAGCCCCCTCCATCCCTGCTGTCTGCCTTGGCAGCAGTGCCGGAACTTGCTGTAGTAGGTTGCCTTTTTGCTCCTCATTTTGCAGCGTGTTGTCGGAGGTCTGCTGAGAGAGGCTGGCCCACACGCAATGGTCAAAATTACCTAAGCTTCCAGGGGCTGAGTTCATCCTGAGCAAGGGGTATTGTGGAAGTGCTCCCTAACTGCAGGCATGTTCATGTTAGCCCTAAGTGATCCAGGACAGCCTTGGTTCCACCTTAAGCTGCACCAGCTATACGTTGCTGGAAAGAAACCGTGTATTACATGACCTGCAGCATACACGCACTTGCCTTCTGAACCTCGATCCCACTGATGGGAAATCTGAGGCACCAAACAATTCTGGGACCTGTTGTGGGTCCTCCAGAGACCAAAGAAACGCAACCGCCTTTGCAGACTCCTGCCCTATACATCCCTGTACCTTGCCAGTGCTACCTCCACACACCAAAGCACAGAAGCCACAGGTGACCCATAGAAATGGAAGTGCTAAAAATGAAGCGAACCCCTCCCAGAGCAGGAAGGGGCCAAGGCCAGTCGGCAGAATGAGTTCAAAAGAGTTATCGGGGTGGAGGAATGACACAAGGGACTGAAGCAGGTGATCTGACTCCAACTGGGCTACAGGGCTGGCCAATCCCACTCTCCAGCAAGGGGTACCTCTGCAGCAGGGAGGATTTTCTCTTTCCTTTCTGCGCTGTGGTGCTCAGCTGCCCCTGCATTTTGCAGGTGCACTCAGCTGAGACTCGTCCCAGAGCCTTGCATTCAGAGCACATAAAAGCTTATGCCTCCCCCCGTGCCCATGTGTCACAACAGTGTCAGCCCATGTCACCGATCAGAAGGGAACTACGACAGGGCTATTGCACAGCCCCCCAGCACGGTTCTGGCCTGCCAGCCACTGAAAGGAGGCTTAAAAACCATGACTGAATGAGGCACTTCTACAGGCGAGCGAAGATTCAATCCAGGCTTTATAGCTTAGCATTTGCAATATTTTGCCTGCAAAACAGAGTTCTTGAAAGAGTGCATTTGACTTGCTCAGAACGCAGTCACTTCTCTAAACTTCTCCAGGCTGAAAGGCTTCTTCTAGTCTTACACAAGCATGACCAGAATCATAATTTGGCCTGGAGCCTTTTCCTCCCAGGACCAGCTGAGCTGCCTGCTGTACATCAGACCGTAACACAGGGGCATTTGGATCTCCTGTAACCCACCACCTGGTAGCTGTTGAAATGATCCCATTTCCTTCCATTTACTACTTGCCCTTTTTTTTTTTTTTTTTTTTTTTAAAGAATTCAGTCATCTAGTCAGGTTAGGTAGTTCAGAGAATTTCTTAGCAGTCAAAAAAATGCTGCTAAAAATGCTAAAATGCTCTTGGCTGTGTCCTGTCAAACGAAATCCGAACCTCATCAGTTTTCAACAAGTCTCTGAGAACACAGTCAATTGATACGAAACCAAACCGACAAGGACATTTTGCTGGAGCCAGTCAGTTCTGCCAAGGGTAAATCACACCCAGCTCTAACCCGCAGCCACGCTCTCCAGCCAGCACGGCTGGTCTGGAGTCACACAGCCAAGTGCACACACACACAAACACATTATCTCCCATTAGGCTGTTCAGTAATGGTCTTTTTATAAAATCCTGGTTACACATCAGCTGACTTCAGGAAAGAAAAGGCCGTGTGCTGAACGTAAATAGCCTAAGGGCAACTTTCGTCTGGGACTTAGGGTCTTTGAGGGAGGTTTTGCCTTTGGTCGTAAAGGAAAAGATGACTGATCTGGTAAACTGGAATACAGTAATTTTAACTTGTTAAATGGTTAGGAGGGAACCTAGGCTTCTTCTAGGGCATAACACAACTAAAACACACAATATGTTATACATCTCCTTGCCTACTTGGATTTTACCTAAATGTAGCCACCATCTTTTGCATAAGATGAGGCATGATCCCATTTTTCTCAGGGTAGGTATGTAGCCTACGTGCAGATGCATAGCTGAGAGCAGAGGGGCTACATGTGCCATATAACAGCACAGGAGAGGCACACGGGGCAGACCACGGTGCTGGGGAGTCAGGGTGGGACAGACACTGACACCGGAGATGGGGTCAGGACGTGGCTGCTACACTGCAAGAGGCAGCATGCTTGTAAACAGAGCATATCCAAGCCAATACCTGCCTTCCTGCACATGCTCCACAAGCACCTTCTTCCCACCTGGCTCTATCCCCCAAACACACAGACCAAGCAGGACAACTCGGATCAAAGCAAACCCAGCACATGCCAAGGCAGGGGGACTCAGCCCATCGGCAGAGGCTCACCAGCTCCTCACTGCTCAAGAGCACCAGGATCCTGCTTTCTGCCATCCCCACACAGCCCACAACAACAGCCGCTGCACAAACCCACAGCCCCCTCCGGAAGAATGTACCTTGCCAGGAAGCCTTCATGAGTTCCCAGGTTGAACAGAGGAGGCAGATCCCAGCAGGAAGGGTTACCACATCCAGGGACCTCCAGATGCAAGCAAGCAGACCAGAAGGGCACGTGCAAGTGCTTGGGACTGTGGGTCTGGGACAACCCCTCCCCGCAGAGCCCCCCATGCTGAGGGCAGGGGAAGCCTCCTGCCCCTTCCCACCACGTGTGTGGGCCAAAGCCAGGCAAGGAGACACAGACACCCCCCAAACACACAGCAGCCTGAACAGCCAGCTATGTGCTGAAGGGCAATTAAATTCCTCATTAGCTGTAATTAGCAGGCACCTGACACCCCTTAACAGAAGCCCAGCAGCAAAGGGCCTCTGCCTGACAGGAGACGGCCAGTGGGAAGCCGCTTTTTGTGGCTTGTTTTATCAGCCCCCATTTCTCCAAGCTCCCTGTGACTGTGCTGGAGCCTCACCGGAGGCAGCACCTGTGAGCACCAGCTTCATCCACAGCTCACCAGAGTCAGGCGAGGACCCCCACTGATTTCAGCAGGCTGTGGATCAGACCTTCCCCGAATGGGCTGGACAGAACGGCCCAGCAGAGCTAAGCCTTGGGCTGAGCTGCAGCCACCAGCACCAGCTGCTCTGGGGGCTGCATGCTACTAACTGATCCGAGAGCAGCTCCTGTTAATTATCCCACCCCTCCTGCTTGGTGCTTCTGCCCTCTACAAATGTACAAAACAAGGTCTACAAAAGTCTCCTTCCTTGGGTGAGATCTCCTGTCGACCCTCTCACCCAGACAAAATCTTCAAGCAGCAGGAACTTCACCTCATACCCCCAAGGCAGGGAGTAACCTGGGCAGGGAGACTTGCCGACACTCTTCTTGTGGTCAGACATGTTATCCGTTGCACTGCTGGTCCTCAGCCAATCAAGTGGGTCAGGCAATACCATCTTTCCAACTTCGTGGCCAGAAGGAAAGGGGTCCCTAAGTGAGCCTTTGGTACAACTTGGTTGCTTCAGCATGAGTGGGTGACAAACTGCTTTGTCTCCACGAGGCTGTTAATGTGCGTGGTCTAAAGGACCTTGATTGTTTTCAAGGCAAAGTAATCCTGGGGATGAGGGAAACCAAGATGCAGGGAACAGTCGAAGAGGAGAGGAAAAACTTGCAAGGGTGTGCTCTTGTTCTTGCTTCACTTTTAATTGGTTTTAAATTGGGCTTTGCTAACTGGGTGCAAGGCTACAGGCTGATGCGACTCAATCATCAGCCAGTACTGCACTGCTTCTCCCCACGATTTCCATGCTCTCACCAGGCTGGTGCGGCCGCCTGCAGCGAGTGCACTGAGAAGCAAGCGGGAGCAGGTGGCAGGGCGGTCAGGCACGCTGGGTGGCTGCGCCGGAACTGCTTGGACAATGTTTGGTGAACAGTCAGTAAGACAAATGTGCACTTTGCTTTTTGCAGGGGAAAGGCTTTTGGATCCTGTTGAAAGCCTGTCCCATCAGCTGCCAACCTATTTATTGTACGTCCACATCCTTTGATTAGTTCTTAAGCACCTGGCCCTCACTTCGCAGCACATGAGCTTCCTACAAGCCGTAATGCATATATATAAATGTGAAGGAAGAGCTACTAACACCCTTGGACAGAGCAGATCTTTTGATGCAGGTCCCTTAAATCCTAGGCTAGCCAGTAAATCCCTCCAGTGTTGAGTGGTCTCCAAACGGTTCTTTAGGTCATTCATTATTTATAGTATGTGCTTGGCTGTATGGTATTTCATTACCTCTGGAGGAGGATGGCAAACACAAAGAGCCAGGAATCCCTGCGTCCTCCTTAGCCTCAGAGACACTGCAGGGCTTCAGACTCTTTGGAGCTAATCCCATGCTCTTTTAACTCATTTGTAGAGTAACTCTTTACGAGAGAGGAAAGGATCAATGTGATGTACAGGTCCTGTATTTTCACTTTGTAACTGTCATATTAAGCCTGCGAGCTGAACATAGAGAAAAGCTTATAGAAAGCAATGTACCATAAAAAACAACAAAAAAAGCCATTATTTCTAGTTCAAAATTAATCTCCAGCTGTGGTTCTTTCCATGACTCCACAAGAGTAAAAAGCCATTCACAACTGGGTAAGCTCTTCACATGAAGGCACCTACCAGTCTGACCAAGGCTCCTCTTTTTCTCTCTTGATGCACTAAGTAGCCTGAGCTCTCCAATTCCCATGCTGCAAAGCAATCACAAACTCTCAGACCATTTTTTGGAGTGTGTGTGTGTGTGACTTTCCACCGCATCCTCTCTAATTTTTCGTTTTCTTTAAAAGTAAGCCCATTTTAAAATGTCCACAACAAAGGTTTGGAAGGGGAGGCAATGTCTTTTATTAGACTAAATGACATAGCTGGAAAAACCAGACAAGCCTTCAGTTACTGCAGACTTTTGCCTAGTGAAAGATACTACTTTTCTCCAGCATCCCTGTCTTGCTTATAGCCTTAAACCACCTCATCTTCAGCAATTCCAGTACCACAAAGAAAGCATAGAAATCTTAGAAAGGCTGGACATTTAATCTGTACTGCCACAAAACAGCATTATTATGAGGACTGCAGTGCCTGGGCTCGTTTGTTGTTGTAGGATAGCTCACCAGTACTAGGCAGCTCCTATTTCTGAAACATAAATCACCACTAAAACCATTTGAGTTCAAAATCAACAATGGCATACTTGAATTGCAGTAAATTAGTTACGTAGGATAGCACAGAGAATCACCAAAAACTACGTTAAGTCAAGGGAGATATAGTAAATACTTTGCTAAGCTGTTGTCAGAGCACAAGGCGGCTACTTTTAAGCTGTATCTTTAATCTCTGTCTGGTTACAGATAATGGGTGAGCTCCCTCTGCCTCTTCCTGATTTGTCTTCTCCTCAGTCTTCGGAAGTTAAGACTGGGGTAAAACATCCTCCCACCTTCAGGCAGGTTTTGAGATACAGCTGCCCAGGACGGAGAGTGGTTACCTGAGCTGAGACCCTGCGGTTCTCTTTCCCAGCAGCTAATGCAGTACCTGGGGAACAACCTACTGCCAAAATATCACATGTACAGAGAAAAAAACCTTTCAGGAAAGCATCACTCCTAAAGAGAATGAGGCAGACTGTAAATCTATCTAGCTCAGCCTCCCCTACAGCTGGGAAGGTCTCTCACTTCAGATTCCCTCCATCTGTCTTTTCAGCATTGGCCCGTCACCACAGAAAGCTGCTGACAGATGGCCCCGATTCACACAGCCATGCAGGAAATCCCGATAACCCATTATCACTGTACAGGAATACATCTCACAGACAGGCATCCCTGCCTACCGGTGTCTGCAGTTTAGCACACTGAAGTCCCATCATCATTGTAGCTGCATCTTATCTATAGAGTTTAAAAAAATTGAACAAATCGTCAGCAGCATGAGGCACGCTCTGCCTTGTTCAATAATGCTAGTGGCAGCTGCTTGTGCTGGAGGGGCTAGGAATGGTTTGTTCTTCTCTTCAGAAAAAATAGACTTCAGAGAAGGTCATAAAGTTGCAATCAGAGTAGATCTGGCCTGTGGTCTGTCTTGCCCAGCAGCTTGCTCCCAAGAGCAGCCTGGAGCTGCAAAGCAGCTGTGAGATAATCCCTCAGTACTACCAGTAATAAGGATTTCTCTACCTGCCCCCATAACCGTCCCAGCAGACTTGCATGGATACAGCCCTGCCCACCACAGGTGCCCTGCTATCAGTGTAAGGTATACATCCTTATGTATATATGCGTACTGCCATTTCTGACCCCGCACAGCAAGGGAGATAAGTTGTACCAGTACAAAAGCTGTCATATTCTCAACATTTAAGATGAGTTGATGTAACTACTTTGGGTCAAACACAAAATTACATCTTTACAGCATTATACTGACCAAACTTTGATGAGGAGACCAGGACATAGAGAGTGGCCTAGTGAAAAACAAAGTCTAATAGTACAATGAGTAAAAAAATTATATTCTGGATCAATTACTTACATGCTCCCCCAAACCCCACATCCTTAGACCTGTTAAGGAAAGAATGTTTATTTTATGGTTAAAGAAAGCTACCAGGAGATACAAAAAACTATTTCAGACATTAAATGAAAGCATTCCTGAATAGTGAAAACCATTGTGTCCAGAAAGGGCACAGAGAAGGAGCCTTTGAGAAACCTGAATAAGAAAATAAATCTCCCTTTATTTGCCTTGGAGAGTCTTTTTTTGATGTCAGCTCAACTTTTCTTTGAAACCTTTACAATCAAGTTGCATAGCGCAAAAGGGAAACAGAGATGTTTATTTATCAGCAGAGAATCGCAGGCCAGTCTCTGCCAGGATGGTCTCTGTCCTCTTTACAGCTGCTGCGACGGCAAATACGTCTCCTAACCTTGGGTAACGGTATTGCCCAGGATAAGGAGCACCAGCAGCAGTATGCAAACCCCATCTGGATCTGGGGCGCCCAGAGGGACAATGTGAAAATATTCACAACAAAGGGTGAAATGGTTTGAAATTGCATTTGTCATATTATGTTCTTTATAAACATAGAAATATCCTTTTTTTCCTGTTCCCTTCTCCAGGATGGTGGGAAAAATCAGTGTATTTCCTGAATGACTGAGTGGAAAAAAGACCATTTGGAGTTAAAAATGAGCTTGTAATGCAAAGCTAAAAAGACAAGGTTTTCTCATGTATACTTTCAGTGCAAAAGCAGCCTTCCTGTTAAATTCCTTGGTAATTTCATAATGTAAATTCACCCAACACAAAAGTACTGAAAAACATGTTAACTCCCTGACTATCAGGAGGCTACAGCCTATGACAAGCTCAGTATTCTCTTCTCAGCCCCTAGCCGCAGCCCCGCTCCCCCATCATCATACATGAACCACGCAGAGACACAAACTCCCTCCACATTGGACTCCTCTCTGGGGTCTGAGGCCAGGAGTGCAGGGACTATGGACAGGAGGTTTGTGCTGCCAACACCTGGTGGTGGGACAGGGGCTGGGATCTCACACAGGCTGCCCTCAGATGGCAGATGATCTCCAGTATGAGCTGGATTTGGGCTGGTTCCTAGAAAGAAAAAACTTGAGCCGCTTGGTTACTGTGTCTGGATTTTCTTCAAATGTGTCTTCGCTGGCAGTGTGTATGTTTCGACATGCACTCATTAACTAGCCTCCCTCCTCCCAGGGACTAGAATGCCTGAATACATCATTTTCCTTTTACCCAGAAAATGTGATTTCCTGTTGTCACCAGTGCCAGCAATTCTTGTTAATGCTTTGAAGAGAGCCTTACCCCTCTCGTACATCACTATGTTCTTCACAATCTCTCCACAGTTAATAGCTGTATGTAGTAGATGGGGAAACTCAACCAGGTGGTGGATCGAGGCCATCAAGCGAGTCTCCTAGCACCCAGGAAGCTCTGGGCACTGGTCCTGGGGTTACACATGGGGCAGGTGCGATGAAGGGCCTGGAGAAGCAAAGGGCACAGCCACAGCCTGGGATAAGAGCGCACAGCTGCAGCCTGTGGCCCAAAGCAGAGGCTGCAGACCATTGCGGCATTTGTACACCATGGGAGAGCAAATCCTGTCACTCCAGCAGGTGCTGGCCCTCCTGAGACCAAGTCTTAGGTGGCTTCAGGCAGACCTTCTGTGCTGAACCAGTGCTTTCTCCTGCCAGGAAAGTCCTGATCCATTTTCCCCACCATCACAAACCTTAATGCCTTCAGGCAGCTTCTTGTTTTCAGAGTTTGGTTTCAGGAAACCAAGATGCCCAGCTTACAAACTCAAACCATTTTGTGCAGGTGATCTCTAAAATGAAAACTAAACCCATCTCCCCTAAGATGACCTATTAATATTGATCCAGGCTCTGAGCAAATAAATTAATGTACTTCTATTTGGATGGCTAAATATTTCCAATTAAGAGCATTACAAACAATGCATAATACGTTTGCTTTGGAAGGCTAAGGATTTAAAGCTCATGTTAGAAACATTAGCTGCTGTCACTAATGTGACTTGCTGATTTGAGTGTTTATTTTTTCTCATTTTTTCCCCCCATTCCCTCCAACTTTCCAATTAAAACTTAATCGCCTGCCTGCTCACTCACTGCAGAAGTGATATGGAGATTATAAACTATCATAAAACCTCCTCTGGTCTCATATTTCTCTCTGGCAACACAGAGAAAAGGTCACTTCTAATACTGGCCTACACACTACGCCACACTTTTATTGCAGGCTTGTGGCTTAAGCACTTGCTTTAGGAATGTGCATTGGGTGCTAGATGGTGTGTTCATGTCCCATCTTTCCTCAGCTTTGCCTGAGTGTCTTCTAGTGAGCTGCATTGCCATCTCATCGGCAGAAATCAGGATCCAGCCCTTGGGTGACATATTTCTTGTACCTTCCTCTGACTTGGGTATGTTTATCTGTTTTTATGGCTTACTTCCTTATGTTGAATCAAACTACGGTCATCTCTGCATATGTGAGATGAGCAAAGAACAGCAGACCTGTGTTCCAGCTGACCAGCTTTCAAGTGGAGAGAAATTTCTGCAAAGATCATTACCTTGGTATTGAAAGCAGGCTGGGTATGGACAGCACACCACCTTACCTGCTAGAAGACAGTAATAGTTTAGTGCTATTGCATTCATTTCCTTAAATAAGCCTGTAGCTCTAAAATGAGCAAGGACTTGTTTAAGCTTGTAACCAGAGCAGTGGCTGGAGGGAAGCTATAAGGGGAGTTTGTATATATGTGCAATGATAGCAGCAAGAGAAGAGATTAGATAAACAGAAGATCGTTTACAGCATCATGTGCCTCTCAAACCTCTCGTGGAAGGAGATGTATTACATCCACTCCGAAACAATTAGCTGGCCTGACAAGCAGGGAATATTCAATGGGGGTAGGTAGCAAGGGTGATTTGTCATTGAGACCCCCAGGCTATCACAAGCGCAGAGGCCAGGGTTGTCCTGGACACTTTTATGTCCAGCTGTTTATTTTTAAGAATTACTTTATTCTTCCTGGTGGGTTTGGTGCAGTTGCCATGCTAAAAGAGCTATTGTGAGTGTCATATCCTTATGGGAAGAGACAGTGAGAAAAATGGATTTGGTTTTGCAGGTTTACTGAGCGGGGTGGAGGTCAGCAGCTTGGATCTACGTTGTGCAGACACAGCAACAGGGCATAGAAACATAGCAATCCTCCGCACAGACACATGGGGCATGAGCTGCCATGCCCAAGAAGGCTTTCACTCCCCCTGCCTCCAAAAGGGAGCATAAAGGCTCCTGAAACAAGATTTTCACTTTGTACTGCTGTAAATTAAGAGAATCATTCACCTGCAAGGATCTTTTCTCCCAAAGTGCTAAACATGGGAATTGGCTCAAGGCTTTTCAATAGTATGGGGAAAATGCCCCTTTTATCTGCATTTTTGGGGATGGCAAATTCTACAGATGTAGCAGAGGTGGTCAGTCCTGAGACAGAAGTGCAAGGAACCAGTGGGGCTCTGAGGCCCCAGGAAATGTTTCAGAGTAGCTCTTTGCTCCTTCAGCTCTCACCTATTTCGTACAACCCTAAAAGCAGCCCTACTGAATTCTTGCCATTCTCACTGACTGGAACTGGCACATACCTGGGAAAACCTCACACAACAACCAACTACCCAAACAAAACCGCAAACGAACAAAGTGAGGCACAGAGGTTGGTGAGTCTGCAGTGCCCTGGAGAAGATCACAGACCTGCTGGCAGAGCCGTGGTGGCCTGGTGCCCACCACCCAGGCAATGGTCCTTCCCATGGTCCCGGTTAGCTGCTGGCTATGTTGGGTGTGTGGGTGAGGCAGCATTACGTGAACTACAGATTCATGAGTACAGCTGCTCTCTATCTTTGTGAAAAATATTACTTGTCATCCCTTTTTACAGCTAGTAGACTGTTTTCATCCGGATCCTTTTGGCATTCCCAAGGATTGCCCAGATAGCCAGATGAAAAATGTTTGCAACTGCTTTCCATATCTGATTGCTTTTCCTCATTTGAGCCTGGTGTCTTAGAGCCCATGGCATTGTGCCCATTTCTGATTGGGAGGCTGAAAGATTTTTAAAAGGAGAAAAGTAAACAGCAGATAATAATAATATAACCTTTCTGCCAGGTGGTGTTAGCAGTAGGAACAGGCAGAGTCAGACAGTGTCTAGAGTTTCCGTTTAATATAACTAAAATAAATGGTTCTAGCCTCCACCTAATACCTTGTCCTCTAGAGTTTTAGGAATGTAGACTGTAAATCCCTGATCACCTTTAATGTCTGTTATTTTCTGAGCCCAGAGTTTATGTTACTCATCAACTGACTGAACTAAAACCCTTCTGAAAACTCCAGGCTTCTTGGTAAAAATCCCCCTAGACCTCACCTGCCAAAGCGTCTGGTGCCACTTCCTTCAAAGAGTAGCGAGGCACCTAAGCTACTGTCTTTCCTATGGAGCTCTGCCTTTCTTCCCTTGTAGGACACTCAGGCCACTACTACCACCTAGCAGAGACCACCTTAGTAAAGGAGTAACTATAACGGAAAAAAGATCAGATGCTACCTGCTTCTTCAAAACAGACTTGGGACTTGTCCATGGTCATGATGCTGGTCAATGAGGTAGCCTTCTAGTGCAGCTGCTAGTCCCACCAGTCTCCTTTAAGCTTCCCATTGCCCTCCGGAGAAGCTTGGCTAACAAATAGACAGTGGAGAAAGCAAAATTTTGCCTGAGAAACAATGTGAAAATCTCACTGCTTGGCTGGAGGGCTGCATTCCTGTAGAAGTGCATTCAGTCAGCATCCTGGCAGAGGGACCTATGAGAGATGTGTTTCCCATGTAAAGAAAAACAACAGGAACTGCAGTGCTTGATGGTGACCTTTTAAAGCCCAATGGTATCCAGCAGCAATACTGCACTGTTTGAGGCCCTACTACCATGGACAAGAGCGTGAGCATCCATTCCTAAGAATGCGTCACCACACCGAGTTTTATTTGGGAACCAGAAAGTCTCACTGTGGTTTGGGAAAGGATTTTCCTTCACTGTCCTCATTCCAGAGCTACAGACAATCTTTTAGATAGACTGGATCCATGCCACAGCGTGCCTTGAAGGTTTAGTCTGAAACTTGTACTTGATTCTCATAAGGAAAGTTACCCAAATATGGCCTGTGTCTGGTGTGCAGCAATCTTGAATTTCTTTATCCTAAGTGGCTCTCATCCTGACAAAAATGGAAAGGTAGCCCTGTCTACACGTTAAATATTATGGGAAAAAATTCTAAACTTTAGCGGCTTCCCTAATCTCCCACCAGGCGATATTTTGCAAGAGTTAATGAAATAATGACAGAAAATCCATCAATAGGCAAAAAAAAGCTGATTTAGAGTTCCAGATGGATAGGTTTTTCTTTTTTCCGTGGACAAAACTCACATTCAACATTTGTGATACAGCAGAAATATTGTCCGTGATACCTCAATAGATTTTGCAAGGAAACTGTCAGGAGAGATGGGCCTTTCCATAGTGGCTTCCCACCTCCTTACTGTGAGTTGAACAGATCAAATCTGTTTCCAAAAGCAATAAGCCCCTTAATTGATCCCAAAGCCTAAAGATGCTTGCTAAGTCAAAGCCTTTTAATACAAGACAGAGCAGAAGAAGATCCTGTTCTACTGGATCAGCAGAGGAGCCAAAGCAGACGTTGCCTCCTTGCTGGATCAGGCTGTCACTGTCTCCTCTACTGCCCTAAGCAGAGCTGACCTGGTTTTCACATGCTGGGCTGCCTCCCTGTGTGGAAGATCCAAAAACAACGAAAGGCAATCATGTCCTGTGCCCATGAAGAGCGTAACAACATTTGAGACACCCGTCTGACGGAAAACATCTCCTTTGGGCACCTGCACACATATTCCTTGGTGTGGGGATCCCGTGGTTTGAAATGGACACCCGCTGCTTGAGCTCACCGATGCCTCACTGAGGCTTCGTTGCCTCAGAGTCAGTTATGACATTGATTTGACTATTGTACTATCTTAACACTGTTACGGCAGTAGTCTCAGAGCTGGGTTTGCTGAGTTTTACACATGTATGTTTATTCTGTTTAACAAAGTCCAGTGAAAACTCTCATAAAACAATCTTTGCTGCTTTTTGCATTTGGAGCAGGACTGGTAAGTCAGAGAGCAAAGCTATTCAACTAAGGTATTTAAAGGCACTTTAAAGGCTCAGTTTCTGAAAAAATGCCTCTGTCCCTCATTTCCTCCACTTTACAGATGCCAGCAGATGGAGGAAGAGACAGTCTCCCCTGGACTGCAGAGGAGGAACCCAGCAGCATTCAGTACCCACTGATGTTTCTGGGGCTGGAGGCTTCATGCCCAGGCATACTGCACTGCTGGCAAGACAGAAGGCAGTGGAAGCATCTGTAGGGCTACGGCTTTATTTGTGAGACTACAACTGGACAACACCCACAAGGTAAAAAAAAGATTTTAAAAGACAGACTGTTTGCAGCCCCAGGCAGAGCTCCTACAAAGACTTGTAAGCATCTGAGTCCTATTTTCTATAGATGATCTAGATCTTAAAAATAGTAGCATCTGGGGAGTAACAAAATACATCCACTTACAGATCTGCAAAAGTTTGGTCCAGGAGTTCAGACCGTTGGAAAAATACCTTCTCCCTAGCAGGAAAAGGAAAACCCAGAGACTCCACTGATTTTGGTACAGAGGCTGGATAGTCCATATTTCTTTGGAGGCTCATTCAGCCCTTCAATTTATACAGCCACACTTTACCACACGTGTCCAATGTACCTCCCTGGTAAATTCTTCTCCTTCCTGGCCTTTCAAGTGCAGGATCTCACCTGCTTGGATGTCTCTGAGTGATGCTCATAGGAAAACAACCCTTGAAATGCCAAACAGATGTGAAAATGCATCTTAGGAGGAATGTATGGGTGGTACCCATCTGTCATCACTCCTTTCACCATCTCGTCTCCTCCCTCTTCATCTGCTGCCCACCTCTGCCAAGCTACAGACAGTGGAGGCAGGTGAAAAGCGAGACAGAGCTCTGTTTAACCTGACCTCTGTTTCTGCAGCGGGAGCTCTCCACTAGTCTTTACCTGGCTGTGTGAAACTCAGCTTCCCTTCACTGAACGTTTACTTTAAGGTGGAAGAGTAGTGCTTAGGTATTTTGGGAAGGTTCCTAGTGAAGAGCTGGTCCACCTTAACAAAGATCATAAAGATATGAAATCTCAGAAGTCATTTGTACTTACACAGAAAAAGCACAGTCGCCACCACCACCCACATGGGTAGCCAGCCCAAGAGGTTGTTACCTTTATTCTCAGCTGCCTACATTTTTTTTCATTTCATTTTCTTTTTCCCAACCTGCTCTGAAAAATGTTAAACACTTTTAAACAAGCATGGGTTTTTTGTCAGAGGAAAATGCTTTTTTTCAAAACATGTTTTTCCTATGAGATTTTTTTAATAACAAAAAAGTTTTTCTGGCAAAATAAACACAGCCCTTATTATAGTGATTATCAGAACTTTGTTTGATGGAAATATAAATGCAGGTAAAAAATAATAAGCAGTATATGACTAGTTTCTAGCTTGAAAAAAAATCACATGCCCTCCCAAAAAGGACAAGAAATTTGCAGTGGATCCCTAAGGACTTTGCAAAGATACACAGATAGTCAAAATTTCTCAGTAGAAGTTAAAAATAAGATCACTCTGAAACCAACAGTGATACCATCTTCAGCTTCTTCTAAGAAGGGACTTTTTTTTTCACCTTCAATCATTTTTCCTAGATGGTAAATTCCATTTTCTATAGGCAATTGAATAGTTACATTAAGCAAAACTCTCCTATGATCTTCTTAAATTATAGTATTTCCCTGCAAATACTTTGAAAGTCTCTGATTTCCAGTGCTTTCAAAACAAAGACCAATTCTCTCCATCCCGTTCTTCAGTGCCACATGGGACAGAAAGCGCATTCTTCTTGTCCATATTGAGAAAAGAGAGGACATGATTTGCTTCTTGCCTGTATCAGAATAGCTCCGCTGCTTGCAATAGAATCACTCCTAAATTTTTACCACCACAAAGAGACTTAAACTCTGCTTTTCACAGTGTCATTTGCTCTTCTGTAGAAGTCCACAGTCACTACAGGGATATGAATCACTTTGTTGCCATCCTCACAGAGGACCCGCTGTATCAGATTTTGCTCACCCCATTCCAAGACAGGGTCCTGAAGACATGGCTATGAAAGAGCACAGCTTTCTACTCAGAGACGAGCTGTAGGCAGATGTGCAAACAGTGAGAAGACCCCCGCAGCAGCTGAGGCACTGGCTGGGTGCTCTGAAGCCTGGGAGTTTCTCTCAACCTCTTACGGAGGTGGCCTCGGACCACCATCATCACTGCCAGTGCATGGGAGCTTCCAAGAGCTGCAGAGACATTTCACCAGAGCTGGTTTTACATTCGGTGCAGGAGGTTCAAAGGCATGCATGGCTGTGAGTCCAGCCAGGCTTTCAGATGTCAGCTCCTTAGACCAGCAGCAAGGATTTGTGGAAAAGGGCTAGGTACCACGTGAGATCCATCAGGGCAGTGTTTCTCCAAGGAAGCTCCTTTAGCCTTGGACACAGAGCTGGCAGCCTCCATCGTTTCCCACAGACAGGAATGAATAGTGGGAGGGGGGTGGTGGTGTCTGGAGCCCCAGCACCTCCAGCGAGACACTTGTGGGAAGATGGTGGCTCCCAGCTGCTGTCTCCTTTGAAGGTCTGAATGTTTTGGGAGCCAGGATCCCCACCACACATGGAGACAGGATGCCACCAATGAATTCTTTGGAAAAGCAGCACTTGCCCCCACATACTGGGATTCTGCCCATCCTCATACTCTTTCTCTCTGCAGGAGAAGCACAGCCCACCTCTCTGCTGGCTGCCCAGGGAAGCTTCTCCATTTCTCCTTCCTTGTCGCTACAAAGCATAATTACAGGGCAGAAGCAAGGACTGTTGATAAAAATAAACAAATAAAATTATTACCTAATAAGAATAGACTGTATATGATCTTAGTGTAGGGGAATTTGAGAAAGAAGCTTTACTTTAGGGAATAATATGTGACCTCTCTCTTTTTCAAGAGAAAGAGGCCATTGGCATTCTTTGGCTCTTAATTTGCCTGAAACCTGAGCCATGTTGATACAGATCTTTTAATTATTGTCCTCTGTTGACCTGGACAAAGCATTGTGAAAAGGCTTCAAATCAATCATTCCACCACTTTGACTGAGTGCTCACCTGTTCAAAGGTTTGGTTTTGCTTGGTTTATTTTTTTGAAAAACTTGCATGCAAGCAGAAAGATAGAATATTTTCTACCATCAGTAAGCCATTTCAAGCAGCCGTTGTAAGACCAAGAGAAATGCTTGTCCTACTCACTGATCTAAAATCCCAGAATTAAATTCCCAGAGACAATAATAATTAAAACCAGAACAAAACAAATTAAGAAAAAAAACAAAACAAAACCATGACTTGGTTGATTGCATTGGAATGAATTTGACCAACAGATGGCAACTATGAAAAGTAAGATGGGTCACTTTCCCAGCCATGTAAACAGAATGAAAACACTATAACACATCTGCCATGTAAAAATATTATTAGTCCTGCTCTTGAGACAAGTCATATAAAATAGGAATTCTCAAGTCAATTGGTTTTGGCTTATATGCAGTAGAAAATGCTGTGCAGGGATATTCATCACCATGCTGTGGTGTTCCCTGATCAGCCTGTGACCTTGCAGCCTCCAGGGCACACAGGTTTTATTTCCTCTGTAGAAAACCTTTCGGCACTCAGAGGGTCATGATGGAAATGGAGGAGAAGGCGTAAATGCAGGAATGTGCAGGGATCGTTGCGCCAGAGGACATGCAGAGGGCTGGAAAGATCCCAGGAGTTATAAAAACACCAATATGCAAATATCGAAGCCTCAGGAGGAGAAACAAAATGGCTCACCAGACTGCTTTGTTAGGGGCCAGTGCTCAGCCTGGGGACAGCCAGAGAAGCATCCCTGTCCTACAACACACACAGGCACCCAGCCACCAAGTGTGTGTTTGGCCATGGGCACACAAGCCTCTCTTCTGAATATGCCTAAGCAAATCCAACAAACACCTCCAAATACCAGGGCAGAGCAAGATGTGGGCAAATGGTTGCAGTAGAGATGGAAGTTTCATTTCTGGTGAAAGTCTCCATTCAGGTGACAATTTTTGATTGAAAAAATTATAAATCTGTACAAGATTTTTTTTTATTATTTGAATGATTTCTAGGTAAAGTAATGATTTTTTTATTCAAGAGAGTTTCAGTTTTGAACTGAGAAAATTTTTCTTTGTTGTTGGCAATATATCTGGGCATAGCTGATGCAAGAAGAAAAGGCAGGCAAGCAGCCTGGGACTTCCTACCCTTAGTCATTTTCACATGGGCAGTCCTTCTGGTCTGCTGCCTTCCAAAGGGACGCTTCAGCCAGGAGAGACATGAGGAGCAAAGAAGAGGAAGAACTTGTTCAGCAGGAGGAAAAGCTCTAATCTGATCTGCATCAGGTGATCACAGGCAAAGCTCAAACACGATGCAAAAAAGAAAAAACTGATTCTGGTGCCCTCAGGTTTTCTTCTGAGCTCAGCTACTGGCCCATTCAGAGCCTGACTAACTCGCTCAGCCTCTGAATGCCCCAATATCCTTTCTGCAAATGTGAACAACATGCAAATTTGCTTCACTCAGCCATCTCCGTAGGGCAGCACCTGTGAGAACATAGGACACCAGGAAAGCCCATGAAAATGAAAATTGTGCTTTTCACAAGAGCTGAAAAACAGATGTCAGAAACACATAGGGATTGCTTATTTCATTTAGGATTTTAAAACGAAGCAAGCATTTTAATGGCACAAGAGGCAAGAAAAATGATGCAGGTTAAAGGAGGCTGTTGATCTGGAAGGCTCAGCGTCCGGAGGCACAGACTGCACAGGCAGGTTGCCTGCAGGGGCTTTTTGAATGCACGTTTTAATTTTGTACTCATGATTTCAACATCAGGCACTGATCAGAGCAAGGTGCTGAATAAAGGCATCTAGATGCAAATATGGTATAACACGGCGATAGCCTTGGCTATAAGGTGCACAGATGAGTTAGAGAATAGGTCAGAGAATCAGCTCCTACCTGCTGCTCATCAGGTTCATGCAAATGTTGAACTGCCCGATTCCTTTGAGACTGGCCTCTCCCCACAGAGACAGAAAAACTAAATAGATTTTGGGAGGTAATTAGTTGGCTTGCCAGTTTGGGAATGTTTGCAGATCCCAATAGGAGCCCACCTACATCTGTAGACACTTGGAACATCTTGGGAAATCTGATCCCATTCTCTAAGACTTAAGAATGATCCAGAGCCAGGGAATGCAGTTAAGCAAATGAGACAGAAGCATTAATGTCAGAGCCAATGTATCTTGATTTCCCGAATTCCTGGGGCAGCAGACTTAAGGCAGAGCGGGCCAGCCTGTGGGCACCTATGAATTGCACACACCGGAGCCAGTGTGTCTGAGCCTGGCAATGGATTCCCGGGAGGAGCTGAGAGGTGCTGGAGTGCAGAAGGGGGATTAACTACCAGCTGTAGTGAGCAGTAGACATTCACTGCCCACTGGGAGAGGGGAACCACAGCACTTCCAGCGCAGGATTTGCAGATGCTCAGCAGTACTCTGCCTGCTGGCCAGGAGCCAGCTCAGCAAGCTGGTAAAGCGCTTCCTTTGCTTCATGTGTAGGGGCAGCGTGCTGGAATTCGTGGGGACAACACATGTCGTCACCCATAGCCCCACAGTTTCAGACACAGCTTGTGAACATGTACTCAATATGAGTGATGACTGTGAAGAAGCTGCCCAGAACCAGCCTGTGTTTTGCTGTGACTTGTTTTCCCCATCTGTAAGCGTGCTGCAGCATTCACACTCTGAGGTGCTGAGAGGGGAAGCACTGAGATTTTTAGAAGCTGCCTTTAAAACAGCTAAAGATGATGAGCTGAGCCAGGAAGCCGGTGGGGTCGGATTGTGTTGCCATGCAGGCTGTTTCTAGTGGAACCGAGGCAGAAGCTGTAAATGTCAGGAATTTGTCTGCCAAAGGTAGCATCATCTGTCAGCAAAGCCTGCCAATGTGATAGCTGTGATTGGGAGAGGTAGTTAGGTGAGAGATTGCTCACTAAATCAAAATGATTTATCCTGGATTATATGGACATCCTCATCCAGCCAAGGAAGAAATAATCAGCTTGGAAAGAGATGAGCAATTTGTAGGTACACAGCAAGAGCACCATGGCTACACTGCTGACTGCACAGTATACGCTGCAAAGGGGTTTCCCAGTGCCTGGCAAGTGCAGCACATGTTGTGCCCCCACACCTCTCACCTCCTTCGCAGCTCTGTTCACACAGCGTCACCTCTCCAGGCATCAGAGCAGCTGGAACCAGGACTGCTGACTACATGGATTTTGCAGCTCGTATGAGATTGCTCCGAAAAGCCACAACTTCTGGCGGGGAGAGATTCTCTTTTTCTTCCTTTTTTTTATTTTCTGTCCAGAACAGCTTCACTTAGTGAGTCTGAATTTAATAAAGTTCCAGCAGCAGCCAAGCTGCTACCCAGTCTAGAGGAACACAGATAACACACGCTTTCCTGAATGCCTACCTCCCAAGTTGGTTTGGATGTCACTGGTAAAAGTGAAACCTTACATATAAACTAGGTCCTGATACCGGTGCACCTCTGAGCTGTGCTTGCTTTTCTCTTTTCTTTCCCCCACCCACATCCTCACGGATACATTTTGCAGACTTGACCTGGAGACCAGAAGGAGCCTTGTTCTCTATGCCATCAGCTTGCAGCACCATGGCAGTTCCTGACACAAGTACCAGTACAGAAGCCCATCCATAAAATCCATCAGCTCTCTCAATCCCATCCACTGCTGGAGCAGCAGGCAGTCAGGGTACATCAGTATTTCTCAGCTCTTCCTTCAGACAATACACAGAGTCAGGTCCCCCGCAGGCAGAAGCTCTGCCCAGCCGCTATCCAGCCTCTGGGCTTTTACATGCCGGGAGACTTTCTTCTCCCATAAACTGCAAGAGGCAACTCCAGTTCCTTTTCTTCATAAATCTGCCAGACTTTCCACGATGCTTTTAGTGGATGAGAGAGCCGTTCCCTGTTACGG
The DNA here is from genome assembly GCA_008921705.1 of Burhinus oedicnemus. Taxonomy (NCBI): domain Eukaryota; kingdom Metazoa; phylum Chordata; class Aves; order Charadriiformes; family Burhinidae; genus Burhinus; species Burhinus oedicnemus. The sequence goes on from VFFE01006220.1 coordinate 1,780,406, forward strand.
AGTACACAGCTCTTTCTGTCCACAGGTTCCATCGGTTTTTAAGTCCAATAGGACATAATTGCAGTCAAACAATTTGGTGTCTGGCCGGAGAACATCATCCCCTGTTGTGGGGTGAGCCCATCCTTCTGCTGAGGAAAGCTGTATTTTAGAGACACACCTGGTCTTGATTTAAAGACTACATGTGATAGAGAACCCTGTACAGCCTCTAGTAAATTATTTCAGTAGTTAATTCTCTTCAGTGTAAAAAAATCTGCACCTTATTTCCAGGCTGAATTGGTCTGGCTTCAGTTTCCAGTTCCCTGGATCTGCTTGGACCACATCTCCAAGCGAAATGCTCTAGCATCCACCTTTCTCCCTTGGCAGCTCATGTAAAACAGGATCCAGTCACCTTTAAAGCTTTGCTTGAAGTACATCTGAAAGTCTTTTTATAAAAGGCTTAACCCCCATACAGCCACATGTGCTGAGCCAACCAGAAAAAAAAGCAGATGCAAAAGTCAGGCCCAAAGACCACTCCAGCCCAGTTTCTGACTGTAGCCAGCCACAGGGATTTAAATAAAAATACAAAAGCCAAGGGAGGCAGAGTGACCCTGTGCATGACACATCTCTCCAGCTTCACTCCTCAGGGGTCTACAGGTACCAAGCTGAAGGTCACAGTGAGGTTTATCAGCTGAGGCATAGGGTCACCCAGTTTGTGTTCACATGGTTTCCAGTCTGCTTGGGCATGGGCAGGTTAAACTCACATCTACTTGCATAGCACTTCACAGTCATATCCTTAGATAAGCGTAACAGATGAGCCCTCAGGGCAGGTTTTCTGGGTACCAATTCACCCACTTCTGTTATCTCATCATAAAACTTGATTGAAGATCTGCGACTTCTCACCAAGACTCCCCAGTCACTTTCCCCTAAGGTTTCCCTACGCAGAGCGTGACCAGGACCACGGCTTGGTACCTATCCAGTCACACTTGTACTAAATTAAACACAGGGAAAAGGCTTTTGGCTGCATTTTGGCTGTCTCCTGGACCCATGTCTCAGCATTTCTGGCTCAGTTTACACCATCACTCCAAATGCCCTAAATTGACAGTATCTGGTTTACATTTACGGCAGTTTATACAACTCCTTTGGCTAGGTTTTTGCAAAATTTCCAGTGATGTATATAGCCAAATGCAAAAAATCAGAGTAGATTATTGTGCTTTTCCCTGACAAATATCACATGCTTCTCTCATGTTTACTATTTCTACGATGGCACATAGGCACACCAGCCTCAGGCCAGGACCCTTTCTGTGCTCAATGCTATATAGATACAGAAAGAAAAAGCCACTGCCTTACAAGGTTATGACAGCAAACATAAGTGAGGCCAGAGTCCTCTGGGACATCACCACCTCCTAGAATGAAATGTTGCTTCCTCTCACACATGAAGGTACAGGGCTCAGAGATCCCCAGCAAGTTTCAAATATACTGACTGACTGGCAAAACTATCATCTTACAAATTTGGCCAAATCTAAAATGCACCAAGGTGCAAGGGAAGCAGGTAGCAAACTCTGCTGCCGTCTGGCAGCTCACGTGATGTGCAGTGAGAGTGGTGGGGGAAGAGGGGCTGTTTGACCCCTGACAACAGCCCAGACCAGGAGCTCCCCCCATCTTCCAGATCAAGTTGAGACAGGACATAGGGCTTTTTGTTGCTGGCTGGGAAATCTGCTGAGCACCTCCCAGCTAAAGCCATGACAGGGAACTTCTGGCACCAAGCCCACATTTCGTGTAACCCAGTAAGGATTGCTGGCAGAGTCCCTCCATAGCAGGAGGTGGGCTGCAGGTCAACATCTGATTCCATGCTGGTAGTCCAATGCCAACACTCAGCCACTGCATACAGCCAGAGGGAACACGTTTGCTCAGCATACTCGACTGACAACATCAAGAAGATTGCTGGAGCATAATGGTATATGGGAAGCAAACCGATTCTTGCTGTGACATTGCTGGAATCAATTCCACTTGCTTGTGCCCATCCACTCAACAAAGCAAGCAGCACAGGAGACAACTGGCCACGATACAAACTCCTGGGAGTGCTGATAGGAAGCTCTGAGCTTTCTACAAGCATTTTTGTGGTCTGAGTTTTACTTGCAGGAATATTTGCGGAGAGCAACTAAGTGTGGGGAATAGCACCAGCATGTCTTCCCATCTTTTATCACACTCCTATTTCAGTATTTCCCTCCTTCAATAGATTCACCAGTCTGATAAGTAGGTCAACAAAGCAGTGGTAGAATATTTGCCCAGTTGCAAAATGCAATCCAGCAATATGACTGTTTGTACTATGTCAGTACCACTACTACAGTACCGCTCACTTGAAACACTGGAATTTCTTGCTGTAGTAGGCTGTCAACAGGTAGCGCTCCCTCGTTACAAGCCCCTGGCACTTTGCACACACTGACAGTGCAAGCGTGCAGATGAGAACATGGGGCTAAAGCCTTAGCACAGTTTGCTGTTAGTTGCAAGCCCAGGGTCCAGTTCCCTTAAACTCAGCTCTCATTCCTGCTGCTTGCCGAGGTTTAGCAGATGGTCGCCAAGGCGATGCTAGCTCAAGCCCCCGTGCAGTTAGACTGGGCCACCCTCACCCATTGCCTCCCCATGCAAAAACACAACAGAAATAAATACCCTTCTGATTTCTAAGAAAGGATAGCAAAAAAGAGAAAGTTTACAAACTGGCCTCCTCACTCCTCTTTCTAACGGCTGACAATCGCTGGCTTTGTGAACTCAGTAGTCTGGTAACACGGCAGTTAATTACAACACATGCAGGGCAAACACAAGTTAGCTTGCAAAGGTATAGAGGCGTAAGTGATCAGGAAAAACTGCAGTAGTCAGGATTTTTTTCTTTTGTTGCTCTATCGCAAACACAAAGATCCCAGGATGCTCACAATGCAGGCTAAAATCCCGCTGCATGCAACAAGGAAAATTCCTGCGTGGAAAAATTGGACAGACCATCCAGTGAGCTCTGGGATGCTCAGGGGAGCAGTCCTTAGCATCCTTAGCTACATGTGCTCACTTTCATTTGGACAGACAAGGCGAGAGGACTCTAGAAAAAGAAACCAAACATAAAGCAAGAACTTTACAAAACAGAAAGCTGCCAATTATCCAGCCCCGCTGCTGTAGCACTGACCCTGCCCCGACGAGCCTCCAGCCTAGATCATGGGACATTCTGCCGTGCTCGGCTCTGGCAGCACGCTGCAGGGACTACGGCTGCTTTGTCAGTGCCCGGGTATCACCCGGCTGTCAGACATTTCTTAGGAGCTCTCACAGCCTCCATGCGCTGCCTGCACCAGCACTCGGGAAAAACTCTGGACTACTGTTTCCCCTCCCACCTTCTGACTGTCCAAGGCAAACTGCAGCATGTGGAGGTCTCCCTCTTTCTCTTGAAACATGAATGTGCTACAGCTGGTCAGCAGATTATTCTTAATGAAAAATGGCTGTAATATAATCATTTGCCAGAAAATCAATTTTCAGAAGCAACAGCTAATCTTTCTTTTGAAAACATAGCACCACCCGTCCCCAAATATTAGGGTTTTTTTCTAAGAACCATTTAAGGTTTTGATTGCAAAGCACACACAAGCTCCAATGTTGTCCAACACTAGAAATTTGGGAAGGGTCACGGCATTTTCTAATGAAAACATATTTTTTGTAGAAACTGTCAAAAAAAAAAAAGAATATTGTAATAATACTAATGGAAAAGAACACGCAAAACCAATATCCTCAGCAGCTCAAGTCTGGCCAGCACGTAGACAAGGGGATTCCAAACTCACGAGGCAAGTGAACCGACTGCAGTGCAGTAAGCCGCTCTTCTCAGTGCGCATCTGCACAGTCCAGTCTGCAGCGGGACCACGACTTCATAGCACCAAAACCAGCAAGCCCTTCATCCCAGTTTGGTTCTGTACCAAACCCCATACAATAATGAACTACACTGGGTAATGAGCTACACCGGTCTTTCTACAGCCTCATGAGGAAGCAGCTACAAGTTTATTAGGGCCCCTACAGCCATTGCCACGAGAGGACATTGATCTTTGCCAGGTCCCATGGTTCAGTCATCGCAATTGTGATGCACACTGCAGTTTTGTGCTGCTACCATTTGTATTTAACTAGTCTGTTTAAAGACAATGCTTTAAACCTGTATTTCCTCTGGACCTGGGGAAGAACCGTCCTCTGGAACAGATTAATACAGCTTGCTGTGCCAGCTGCTTACAGAGAAGAAAAGAGCTGCCTGAGCCACCCCATGCTCCCAAGGGCTTTGCAGATCAATGTTCAGCCAATGCTGAGCATCTCCACTTCCCTGCTCCTGGTGAGGCTGGTGGTGGGTATGGAGCTCATAGCTTTGTTGCCCAACACGGCCGCGCTGAAACCCCACAGCGGCAGGAAGCACAGCTGCTTCCCAAGATCTAGATGAAGACTTCCTAACGGCAGGCACCGGGGCAGCTACTGCTGCTGTCATTCCCCTTGCTGTGAGCAATGGTCACACTGCGGTGGCCACCGTTGGGGAGCCACCGCTCCTCACCGCAAGGGAAGGGCACGAGGAGGTGTCCCGTAGGAGCCTGCACCAGCCGGGTTTCCGGAGAGAGGCCCAGCTGCCAAGCTGAGCATTAATTACTGCCACACTAGGTTTAAAAATAATTGCCCCGGGATGCGAGCAGCCGGCTTGCTTTTCCTGCTGGTACACCACCTCCTCGCTGCCCGTGGCTGAAGGCCCTCAGGTTGGGGAAGGGAGGTCCCAGCGCAGTCTCCCTCTGCAAGGAGGCTCCCAAAGAGCTTCCAGTGGAGGCCGAGTCTGGGGTCTTCAAAGAGAAAAACAAATACCCTGGAGACCCCGTGGTGCAACCGAGGGGCTAGAGGCTCCCCTGAGGTGTCTGTGGGCCTGGGGGCAACCCACCCCCTCCAGCAGCAGGCTCCTGAGGGCACAGCTCCATTCCCACCTGGTTTCTTTTCCCCATGGACCCTGTTAGTACTGTGGGGACGCTGCCGGCCAGCTGGGCCTGACTCCAGTCGCAGGCATCACCACAAGCACCCACTTCCCACCAGGGCCATAACCTGGCCCCCCCCCAGCTTTCCAGAAAAATAGCTGACATTCCTCAGCAGGATGAGCCTAAACCAGGCATGAATATGTGACCCTACAAATAAACAAACTTCCCCCGTGTTGTTTGGCCTTTTTAATATTTCAGTCAGCACAGGAAACTTCTGGTGAAGGGAACGGGCAATATTTCATAGGGGGGAAGCAGCCTGTTTCAGGTTTAGCAGGGAAAGCCCTCCCGGGAAGGCCACAGGAGGGAAAGACCCTGTGCGTGTCCATTTCTTGTCCCTGCTATTTTCTCTTTATTAAGCTCTGGCAGAGATAAAAAACCACTGAGGGCCAGGTCTAGCTGTCCAATCCCTCACTCTGAGTTGCCATTCTGGTCTTTTGCTGACCACATCTAAGGATACAAACCGCCTGATTCTGGGAGACAGAAGAATAAAAAGGAGAAACAAATACTGACGCACATTGCAATTTTATGCCAAATAGTTAGTTTTCTCCCCAGGCACCCAGTCCAGTTATTATAAGATGTCTAACAAGAAGCATTTTTGAAGCATTTTTTATTCTGTTTACATTCTGTGGTCAGATTTTTCCCTATTTTTCCTTCATCGCTTTAGTTGGCTCTGAAGTCTCTGAACTGCAGCTATGGCCAAAATGTTTCTCACCTGCGTGGAGCCATCCCTCGTACCACAGAGCCACACAGTCCAAAGAGGCAGCATTACCTCCTGTCAGCTGAGATGAAGTACAAAGTAAAAGCTTTACCATTAATTTCCCGGGACGGGATGTGGTGCCCTCGCCCCAGCTCGTGCAGCCCAGACCTCTAGTCCAAGTGCAAAGCCTTCTGCACCGCCATCTCATTCGTTTCAGCAGAGGAGGGGTCTCCTCACTCCCCATCCATGACCCCCTGTCCTGGGCACTAACAGCCCTTGGGTCACTGGCCCCAAAGGCAGCGAGGTTTTTTTTGGAGGAACCACTTTGGGGAGTTCCCCAGGCCAGCTGCCTCCCATGCTCACCAGCAAGAACCAAATGGCCCTGGAAGGTGCATTTGGCCTTCAGGGAGCAAGGAATAGCTTCGGTCTAGGGAACTGCCACATTGCACAGACCAAGTACATTGCTGTTCACCCTGACCGCTTGCTGCCGCCCTACCAGAGATGGGATCAGGGACGCTGCCGCAGGGGAGGGGGACAGGCCCACCGAGCCCCGCAGTGAGCCCCTCCGGCAGCGGCTGTGCGGGAGCAGGGCAGTGCCCAGCACAGCGCTGACATCTGCGTCCGAGCGGGGGGCCAAGCCCCACGGGGCGCGGCGAGGGGCCGGGCTCTGCCTTCGCAGCAGACAGGCTAAGGCACATCTGTGATCTATTTCTTGTGCTAACAAGGATTCCCTGCATGAAGTCTTTTAACTTCCGATTCCTGTTCTTGAAGACGAGGCTAATGATAGTCCTAGGATCTCCTATACAGAGAAGAGGAAACTTCATTAATGTTTGCAAAATCCTTCAGAAAACAGCCTGAGGATGAGCAAGGGTGATTTCACCGACAAGCTGTGCATTAACCTACAGCCTGAGGAGTCACGTTTGTTTCCGACTGCGGAGCGGAGCAGCCAGAGGAAGGTAGCTGTGTTGGAAACACTTCTATTTTGCCCACCCGGACTGCAGTGGGATCAGCTTAGGACTGAAATAAGCTTTGGGGAGTCATTGAACTCTGACCTAAGCTAGAATAATAGGATGTGTTTATGTCTGACAATGGGGGAGCTTTGCAGAAACCTCCAGTGAGCTCCATATGCAACACTGTTTTTATGGTCCTCCTAAGAAGGGAATTTCAAGGGATCGTATATGCCTTAAGTGTAAATTATGACATGCATTAAGGACCACCCGCATCAAATGGATGGTCGCCTCAGCCCAGGGTTTTCATGGTGAATTGAGAACAAATTCCACAGCCCCTCTGGTTTGCGCTTCCATAGAATAATATATTTTCAGGTCAGCAGAGCTGTCTGCTTCTCACACAATAGGTCCTTTCTCCCTTTTCCCCATACCTGTCAATTGCTCTCTGCCTCCATACCATAATTTATGTTTTACTTCCGAACTGTATGACTAAAATCTGGAAACGCGTGAGGGTACAGCAGCTAGGAAAAGCCTGTTCCCAGCCGTGGTCAGTGCAGCGTTACCACTCCAGAAATCCAAATGGGCACGAGGAAACCTTACAGACGCACTGCATTACAGCACAACCTGAGTTCAAAATGGCAATGCCTCTACCAGTGGGCCTATTTTTGTAGTATACTTTGAATATGTCATGCTGCATGTTTGTAAGGAAAAAAATGGAAGCATTTAGAGGTCAAAAAACTTGCCAAAACTGATCTGTGGCTCAAAGAATAGGTGTAAATAGATACACGGATCAAGGCGGTGTGTAAATCTCCAAACTCTCCCTTTAGTATCAGCTCAATACCGTAAACTACATGTAGGCTCTACCAGATGTCTCTGGAATGGGCAGCTTGTAATTCCCTGCAGGGACTCTAGCTAATGTGAAAGGACTAGATTTAGGACCACAAAGCTGTGTCTACCTTACCTTTTGATCTGTATTACTAGGTTAGAGCAGAAATAATCATAGCTCCCTTGTTAAACTGGAGGTTTTCATTGTAAGCTAAGAAGTAACTGTTTTGCTTGGCAGGCCAGAGACTGCCTATCTTCCTCCAAACTACACTACTTAGTTTCAGTGACTCTTCTGAAAGGTTCTCAGTACATCCATCTCATGCTTTCATCACACTCAGGTTAATTTTAAAATTTAATCTTTAGCAGGTATAGCACACCATTGTTTTGCAGCTCTTGATCTCCAGTGATGTTACTAAGCTCACAGATTCTTTCCATCTTGTCTAGAATAAAGAATCACTGATTTTTTTTGCATTGCCTACATTTGAAACCTTTTTCTTTTAAGGATTAATCATTGCTGTTATTTTCAAAATGGAAAGCTTTTCTTCATCAGGTGCTGACAAATAATATTCTACTGCATAAATACTTTTTGTAAGAGACTACTTGCAGTTCTTCCTATGGGCTGCTTTGTATGTGTCTTTCTAAATCTTCCTTCTGGCTCTTCATTATCCCTTCATATGGTTGCAAGCAAGGCAGCGGTATTGCACAGGCTGTTTTCTCATTTAATCCAGGTAGGTATCAGTATCTCTTGCTCTGTCTCAACCAGCATTTTCCAATGTGGTACTTTCCACGGTTCCTTCCCCAGTGTGGGGATTCAGTTTAATGCGGGGGCCAGTCAATAGTTCTTATCCCCCAGAGCAGCCCTGAAGTTGTTCTAGTGTATTACACTTTATACCTTGAGCTTTCTGTGGCAATGAAAAGCTCCTGTCCTTTTCCTATATGCAAGAACAGAACAGATTTTCAAATTGCTGGGTCTTTCTCCAGTGCTTATCTGGAGAATGGTTTAATGAAACTATCCTCACATAGGACTGCTTTATCATGACTATTAGACAGCGGGACACACCTGTGAGGAAGGGCTATAATACACACCCTCCGTGGTTTTTGTGCCTTGTTCCAGGCAATAAGTAGCAGTGGAAAATTCCAGGGAACTTCCTGATCTCATGGGAATTCCTGCTAATCTACATCCCAAGCAGTGGATTCACGGGCGTCCCCACAAAGACTGTGCTCTTACATCTCAGAGCCTGTGCGGCTAGAGGTAACAGAGTGGAGCGAAATCTGGGATTTGGGATTGCCAGGAATGAACTGAGAACTAAGAACTAGCCCCGAGAAAAGACTGGACTATAAATGACCCAAACCCAAGGGTGGCCATCATAATTTAAAAACACCTCCAGATGCAACTTCTCCCTCAGCTTCCCCACAACACTCAGCCTCTGGGACATCACTGTTATCAGTCTGGCTGAGTTGGTTACTCCAAGCAGGGACATCAATAAACACCTAACACTACTTGAATGTGCACCTGATCCCACCAGCCAACCAACACACCTGTCAGGACTTTGCTCTTAGTGACTTTTTTAAAGCAATGCAGAGCACTGTTCTGAAAGCAGCGCTGTTTGCAGAGCACTGTTACCTAATTCTGAATTTGGCAGAACTGTCTCTTAGAAACAAGCCAGTAAACTTCATCTTCACTTCTCCCTTTTTGCTGGTTCTGCTGTTTCCCATCACTGCTTTGCGCCTACCCTTTGTCAAGCTCCCTCTTCCCACCTCCTTTTTTCCGTGTGTATAATTCACTTAACATTAGATGCACCATTTTATGCTGTATGTGTTTTCAGGATTTTTGCAGTATAAACACATCTTGTCAGTAGATTGTATTTATTGCCAATTCATTTACAATCTGACCCAGGAATAAGTACTTCAATTTCTTTCAAGTTAAAACAGTTTGGGTTTTATATACCAAATATTTTGTGTTGACTGCTTTTCAAACTGCCAGCCATCTGTCTATTATTAGCATCAGACCCTGACAACGGGAATATTCTGCTCATTAAATCACTGTTGAGCAAAGTGTTTAGGTTTTATCACTAAGAAAAAAGAAAAGCTTTTTATGTTATGAATAGCTCTCAGGAGATATGTGCTACCATTCAAAGCCAAAGCTAATAGGGTCCTCAGAAATCACCGTTTCATGTTTCCAGCTTCAAAACCAAAGGAATGCAGGCCTGGAAAGGACTTGCTGGATCATCAAGTCCACTTCTTATAGCACCACACAGTACAATTCGTAGAGGCTTGGCTCATGTTTGGTTTCTCCATATTGATTGGTGTTGCTGATGGAGTGATACGCTTCACTCGTAAGAGAGAAGCAGCAACATATTTTATTGATATAAACCAGCGAGTTAACAATATTCAATGGAAAATGCAACGCTGGTTTAACAAGATTCAATGGCAAGGTACGCTTGGTTATTTACTGCATAGGGGACAGGGTCAGACAAACACATCAGGGAGACCCTCCCGTTGAGTCATGAGGTTCAGAGAGGACCCCCTTGCTTTCTAAACTCCTACTCAGAGGAGTCTAGGTGAGGCTAGATCCAATCCTAGTCTCAGACTTGGTCAACAGTTTATGTCTAAAGGATTGTGTGTGGACAATCAATCTAAGATACAATCTTAATGAAGCTTCAAAGTTTAGCAAGCTATTAGTCACTTACCAAGGATCTGTTGCAGCAAGGAATCTCTCAGCCTCAAGGAGTAATCTTGAGAGGCGTCTCTACTCAAGGGGAGATCCCGGCATGCAGCCCACTGTCGTTCAGGAGAGCTCAACGGGCCCTCGGCTGTCCACTGTTTGTAGAGTAAGATGATTGACCTACAGTTGTACTTGCACACCAGCGAGATGTCTAGGTCTCTGTTCCAGACAGCCTTTGGCTACCATGTTGCCAAAGTCCTGTGTAAACTGGATTCAGCTATCAGGACCCCCGCTGGTGGGTATGGCTTAAGCAGGGTTACAGGATAAGGTTGGATTGGGGGAGGGGAGCACACTGTCACAATTGGCAGCAGATGACCACTGTGGTATAGCCCCCCCAAACTTCAGCATACCAGCCTACAGTCAAAGGGAATTGCAGATGCTCCGTACAACTGAATGGCAGGGTCACTAATTTAAGTGTCTAAATACATCTCCAAAGTTTGAAATTAGTAATGTAGCCAATGCTAAACACTGGACCTATGTCAGATCTGACATGGAGAGGTCAGCCACAAAATTAAACTGCATTTACCTTCTCCCTCCCCTTGTGACTTCAGACAAAGGTGCCACATTTAGGCTTCTTGGCAAGGCAATGAATCCACCAGCATTCCTTCTGCAGCAAAACTTCCAGGGGCAGCTGGAGGTGGCATCTCTCCAGACATGCCCTTAAACTTGCACTGTAAACTCAGCAGCAGCCTTTGGAGTCAGTGAAACTGGTTATTTAAGAAGAAACATGTAAGCATATTTGCTGCTTGTGCTGAGGACCGGGCAATGCACCTCCACACACCAAGTGAAGTCAAATTCCTGTGCACGTACTGCAAAGCAAGAGGGGTAATTAAAGACAATGTTCATTTCTGTGGGGTGGTGAATACTTTGACCTCAACTCAGCAAAATCAACACATTGACTTCACATGCCTGGTCCCACCAGCCAGCCAACCCACCTGTAAGGACTTTGCTCTTAGTGACTTGTCCATAACAATACAGAGCACTCAGTGTAACTGTAACAGCAACCTTCAGATGTCAGCTCAGAGAGGCAAAAAAGGTTCATATCATCCTCTTTTTGAGAATGCATCTTTTAATACTAGGATGGTAAATAGGTGAAGAAAGAAGCCAAGACTTCAGACTATATGCAAGTGCTGGTTTTGCATCCCATTGCTGTTCAGAGGAGCAATCCTACTTCCAAGTTATTAATAGCAGCATAGTTTAATAATAATAACAATAAAAAAAAGACATCTGGATGAAATCAGAAGAGGGGAGCAGAACCACATGTGCACAGGGAACCCAGGCATGTCCCAGGCTCACTCACATATTTTGGTACAGAAAAGCCAGAGTATTTCATTGAGAGGGGAGGAGGAAGCCAGCCAGAAAGCACGTGAAACGTGGAGCTCTGCTACTTTTAAACTAAACATCAGTACATTTCTGCTTATCTCTTTACCCCTGCAAAGACAGCTTTTGCTGAATATCCAAATGTTAATGGAACAAGCCCACAGGGAAGGCAGCCAAGCCAAGTATCCCTGCCCAGAACTAGCTTTTCTCCTTGATTGCTCTCTTTTTTCATTTTTCCAATGTTTCCCAGCCTGTCTCTTTCTCCTTATTATGCACAGAGATCATCCTGACATCCTCCTAACTCATCTTGACTTGTACAACAGGCTCCCCCAGCCCTAGGTGCCTCCAAATGCATGTGGTTTGCAGTGATTAGGCAGTGCAGATAACAATTGCTTCTCACATACAAATCCCAGTATGGATGTTCTGTGGCAGGGAAAGGGAGTTGCCGGTACTGTGCTGCCCTTGGAGGGAGGATGAGCCAAGATGGAGTAGCTCAGTCACTGTGGCAACATGAGCTTTTTCAGCTGCGCGTGAGCCAAGACATCCTTGGACACGAGTGACAAAGGTAGCACCATCCTGTACTGTCTTCCCACCACTTGTCAAAGTCCAGCAGATGATGACCAAACAGCACTGCTGCTTGAGGAGGCAAAACCATCCAAGGTAGCCAGCCAAATACAGCACACAGGATCACTTGAGAGAGGAGCCTTGTTTGTACTTGCACAGGGAGAGAACTGGGGGCAGCTGTGACCTGCAGGGTAGCCAGGGCAGGTATTCCCAGCTCTGCCCTCTCTGGCTTGCCTGAAGGCAAGGCGTCTTGCTACCCTGACATTTTGCTGAATTTGTCCAGCATCGTACGACTTTATGGAGGGATCTGAGAGAGCCCAGTGGCTTTCTGATATGGTGCACTGACTGCTGTTTTAACAGCAAGTCCAAAACTCATGTTAAGGTGAAGTCTGTCCTGCACTTGCTCAGCACAGTGAGAGTGAGCAGCTGTGAGCTTTGCACACTGAGGAAACTGTCGGGAAAGAAGTTTTGCTTTCTGCTTACCAGACCCTTATTCTAACAGGTGCTCTTCTTTCACATATTAGGAGACAACAGTGGGTTTGTTCACCTTCTTTTATGAGTGGGTGGTTCCAGCTGGGACGAGCAGTGAATGCATACAGCCATGAATTGGGGCTCTTGTCACATCTATTGAAGGCTGTGACAGAGCATGAAAAAATCAAGATCCGTGGGACCAGAAAGAAGGAACCAAAGCTGTGGAGATGAGGACCCTCTGGCAGGAGAGGCCTATCTGTGCTTCAGAGACTTTTTATGTAAAGATGACTACCACCAAATCTGATATCCAACCACCAAATTAAAGTGTTTTCCAAGAGTCTGAGCATCAGCTTTATCCAGGGTGTGTCACGAACAAACCCTCTGGGAACCAAGATAGAACATCTCAGTCAGCTGCCTCCCTCCCTCAGCTGTCACTGTGGGGACAAAGGAGTTCTCTCTGGGAGCCACGGGATGGAGAAAAACTTGTGGACAATGATCCAAGATAAGGCAAGTGACCTAAGAATGGTCCAGGCATGGTCCTGGGGGAGGAGGGAAGGCTTCATGGCAGGAAGAACCCTGGGAGCAGGGAAATGCTTGAGCTTCATCCATCCTTGGTCCTGCCACCTCTCGGGTCTTTCTTGTGCAGTGCTATACAGAGGGGAGCTGCTCTGCACGGATCCCAACCATCTGACCTCCACCCAACCCATGTCACCATGGCTTTTAAAGTATTCATACAATTGATTAAGAGAAAGAAAACTTATCACTACAGAAATGCCCTGACATTATTTGGCTTAGCTGGGGTGAGGCAGAGAGCTTACATCAGTGTCTCTGGAGAAAGTCTAGGTGGACTCATGGAGTGATCCAAAGCAGGCAGGCAAGAACTGGTGCAGTCAGCTTTGCACCCCATTGAGCTGAGCAGAGGGATCACCTCTGCTCCCCCAGACCCTCATCCCAAATGGCCATACGCTACTCTGCCAGCAGGATGAGGGATTTTCCTGGGGAAGGGGAGTGCTGACATCCCATCAACTGAGTAGAAAATCTGGGGCCATTGTAGTGGTTTAGGGCCCTGTTGCAGGCTGGAAACCCTGAGTGCCAGGTACTGCAGAGACATAGCAGGAGACAGTGTCCCTTCCCCTGCAGAGAGAAGCAAGAGTACGTGGCCCGACACAGGCAGCACATAAAGACAAACCAGGAAAGCAAATAAAGACCTCTCAAAGTGTAAGAACTCAGGTCTGCCCTAGAGGTGAGTCAAGAAACCCCCTTTTGCTCTGCCATAGCAGAGGAACAAGCAAGTCCTTCCTGCTGGAAAGCATGTTTGGGAACCCAAAAACTGCAGAGAAGGAAATACTCAAGAGAGGAAAGCAGCACATGAGCCCTCTGACAGCACACAGCTCTCCTAGACCTACAGGGCAGCCTCCACCTCTAGTACACCAGAGCTTCCTCCATCCTCTTAAATACAGCAGCTTACGTATCCCTTCACAGCTGGTTGCTTAGCCCAGGGGCTAAAAATCACTGCTGTGCCTCCCTGGCAGACTGCAGTTTTACTGTTGTGCAAGCAGAAATCTAGGAAAAATGCCTGTGCCCCAGAGCAGCTGGGGATGTACCATGGCTCCATGCTGCCCCGAGAATCATCCCGACCAACCAGCCCCATCACCCTCAGCTGCCATTCACCCCCAGCCGTGGCATGGCAGAAAGCTGGGAAACCAGAGCTTGCTAGGAAACCAGCAAGCTAGGCTTCAGGAGGCTTTGCTGACCCTAAATACAGGCCCTCATGATCCCAGTGAAAGAGTAATGGGTTCACAAATAGTAAAGTTGTCGGGGACTGTTCTGTTCCTTACACTACACTGACGTCCCGGTCAGAGGGCTTTCTTCAGCTACTCCTATGTCTAGGCAGACAAAATCTAGGTGGGAGGGTGTAGTATTCAGAAAGACATCCTCTCTCAGAAGTACTGGAGAGCTGACTGTTCCCCACATGATCTGATCCAACAGCTGATCACCACATCATGGGAAAGCTCCAGACTGACTCCAGCGCAGACGTGTGAGTTAAAAATAAAGATTTATGATGCAGCAGACAGGACGTGATTACAGTTTGTCTCAATAGTTACCTGGGGACTAATGACCTTATACAGATGAAATGGTGAGACTATTAAAACTGATTTACTGAAAATAGTCAAGTAGTCCACTGACAGCTAGACAGACAGGGACGTTGCTAGAATGGCTGGTCAGAGCAGTATCTGTCAGCACACTGCCAGGGAAATATGCTGCAGGAATGGAGTTTGCCGCACATGACGCTTGCAGAGCCTCCTGGAGCAACTTTGCATGTAGTGAATGATTTGTAAGGACGAGAACAAGGAAATCCCTTTTCCTTCACTTAAGTATCTTCCCACTTCTCCACTGTTTTTGTGAACTCCATTATCATCTGCTAAATAAATGCACAGCCTAGGAAGAAGCATTATTGGTATGGAATCAAAACAGAGTAAGAAGAAGAGGAAATTATAGTAGGAGGCTGCACAAGAAATCTGGTGACACAGGGGAAGGGGAATTTCAGGGAACTGGATTTTTCCTGGGTCAGATAGTTGTTATGAACTTTCAGTGGGCAAGAGAAACAAAACCCACCAAGTTGCAGATCTAGATGGAGTTCTTATCGCAGACCACAGTCCCTAAGTCTCTTCTCTTACGGCTGAGGGAATACCATTGCAGTAACTTCTCAAATAAAGAATAAGTCTTTTCCCTAAATAGAAATAATATGGAAAAATGATCTCATTTTGGGCCTGAAAACTCAATACATCTCTACTACAAATGGGACTAGAAAAGGAAGGAGAACTCTTTGAGGAAATAGCATTAAGATATGAGCACTCAGACATTTTTTAGAAAATGTCTCTAGTGTACAACTGCAACACACAGCTGAAAAAAAGCCAATGTTTTTATTAATTCAAGAATGAAAGGACACCGCAACCAGAAGCTGCTTAAATGGTCACATGCAAGTGGGTGGGGAAAAAAATATATACCTTTTTTCCCCCCTCGTTATAAATCTCAACAATTTTCCTAGTTCCCACTGAACAAACAGCTCTGTCCTAACTTTCTGAATGTCAGCCAAAAGAACTCACTTTTAAACTCTGGAAAGGATCACAAATTGAAAGAGGCTGCAGCTCCTTCAAAAGGCAGGATCAGAATAAAAAATGGCCTTCATAATTGGAGAGGTGGTCCTAACCAACATGAAATTTGGTAAGTTCAAGTACAAAGTATTACCATCATAAGGAGAAATCGAGTGTGGAAACAGGAGAGAGAATGATTAGCTGTGCCCTGACTGAACAGGCAACTGCGCAGCATAAAATGATCAAGTCGTAAACTCAATGAGTCGACAGTGTGATGCCATTGCAAACAAGACAAATTTCTTTCTAAGATGTATTATCACAAGTGTTATGTGTATATAACACAAGAGCAATGATTTCACTCTTCTGGAATACTGTATTCATTTTGGGGCACCGCAATTAAGGAGAGATGTAGAGAACTGGAAAAAATCCAAAGGACGGTAATAAGAATGATCGAGGTATAGAAAATATGGCCCAGGAAGAACAGATGAAGGAAGTAGATTTGTTTAGTCTACAAAAGAGAAGACTAAGGAGAGATGTAATAGCAATCTTCTCACATTTAAAAGGTCAGGAAGATGATGATCGATTGCTCTCCATGTTCATTGAGAGTAAGAGAAGAAAAATCAGTTTTACTCAAGGCAAGGTAGATTTAAAGGGGATATTAAGAAAGCTTTCTGACTATCAGCATAGTTAACCATTGCAGCAGGTTACCTAGGGAGGGGTTTTTTATAAGAAGTCAGGCAAACAACCATAAGCATTGTCTAGAAATAATCCTCTTGCCTAAGCGCAGAGTGATGAAGGAGATCTCTGTAGGCCCATTCCAGCACTACAAGACTATCACGAATCTATGAGTTTTCATATTAACATTACGCCCAGGAAAAACTCAACATCTCTGGTGTCTTCAGCTTTAGAGAGACTAAGTTGACCTTAACAAGGGACAAAATTCCATCCTTGGGTCACCTACACCTTCCTTTGTTGTTAAGTGCAAATCATATTAGTATGTGTTTAGCAGATGAAAACTGATAAATACATAACATACATGCAAATGAACTTGAATGCACACTTTCCTCTACGTCCATAAGATACCACAGTTTGGCCCTGAATACCAAGCTTCTCAGAGCTGTTGGGCTCCCACTGCCACATGCAGAGTGAAAAAATGTTTGCAATACTTTATTACAGTGAGTTACATTTACATTTCTGCAGCCTGTTTCTTAATTCAATAATAAGGATCTTTGCTAAAATTTCTTTCCAGAAAAATGTTATCCTTTTGGATTCAGTCCTGCTCTGGAAGAGCAAGCTGACAGGAATTTGAGTGTCTTCAAATGTTTGGACACCCCCTGCCCTTGAAGCATTCAGGCCCATTAGCCATCACCAGATATCCAGGTTTCTTGCCCAGCCCTGGAGATACTCCAAAGCACCCTACAAAGTTTGTTAGTCTCCACTGTGCTTCTGGAATCTGCCTTTATATATTTATTCTGTCACCATAAAAATGATGCATCCTTTTGGGGAAAAAAACGAACAGCAAATAAATTCACAGATTAAACTTAATTGAGAGGTGTCCTAACAGTAGGGGAGGCACAGAAAACACAAGTGGATTTAGAGAGATGTTAAAACATGCTCTGAGCATACTAGAACAAGCAAAGAGCCAGACTGGGAAAAAAGCAAGCAAATCAATTTGGGGAAAATAACCTGAAACAAAGATCTGCTCTAGGAGAGCAGGAGCTGGAAGCAGTAGTGATGGCAAAGGCTTAGGAATGGCAGCAAGCAGCAGATTACGGCTGAGCTTGGAGATATCAGGAGCTGTAAGGTGCTGTAGACCTGGGGAAATAGAGCACATGCTGTTATTGGAGAAAAATCACAGCCTTTTCACTCCATACCAGGTGGCAATCAGATAGCTCAGTCCCCTTTCTTGGGGGATTCCTCCCTGCGCAGCCCAGCAATGAGCCATTTGGATATTTGTCTTGAGCATTCATATAGCAGAAGATACTGGCTTCTCCCTCCACCCTGGCATGTCCCGTGGGCCCAGTACCACTGCTAAACCCATCCTCACTCCCAGGATTCGTGGGGCAGAAGTACCAGGCACATTTGTGATATCTCTCAAATCCCAGAGGGGCTCCAACGCTTGCAAGAAGGAACAGGATGAGGCACAGCACCCCTCTGCTGCAGCTGGGGTGGAGAGAGATGTCCCTGAATGCAAATGCAGCCTCTAGTCCCGGTCCCTGGGGATCAATTCCTGATTTCATTCAACTGCTGTATGCATGAAGAAAACCCGTCTGACCGTTGCCTTTGCTTTGCTCTTGCCTTAGCTGTTCCAGCAGCCTTTTCCAATTCCCCTGCCAAAGGCCTTTCAATCCTAGTGCTGCCTGGACTCTGTTCAGAATCCAGACTTGGTATATTGCAAACACCGTAATCAACCATATTAGTGGGGAATTGGTAAGCTGTCCTGAAAGAAACAAAAATCATCCCTTCTGGTCCGTAACGCTCCTTCACTGCACATGCACATATAGAAGTGAGATCAAAACGCTGCTCACAGAAGCATATCACTGAAGGAAGAGACAGAGCAAGACGACTGCAGGGAGCCAACTTGATTTGCAATTGCACCCAGACCAAGAAATAAATGACATCATGATCAGCAAATTGAAAACAGATCAGAGGCTGAGCGTGGACTTGAATCCCAATAGGAGCCCGGTGCTGCTCACAGAGATCATGGGTTTGGGGGAGTTCAGAGAGAGTTTGTCGTGACGATAGATGTTGTCCCCAGATACTTATCTTGTGGTATTAAGCTATTCACCAAACACACAGAAAGCCTGATAGCCAATGTTCATAAAATTCCTATGTGTGCTCCAGCAATACATCACCCTTCAGCCGTCACAGCTGCAGGGCCCCTGCCACCAGCAGAGGGGTCTTGTGCCTCCAGGAGGGAAAGGCAGCTAGACGAACCATCCACAGCCATGAGGGTGTCCCATTGCCAGGCTACTTGAATGCTGCAGACAGACGTCAGCTGGTGTTTCTTGTGGTTCAAAGATGTGGGTCAAAGTTGGGGCTGGTTTACCAAAGTTCACTGGGGGTTATTGAGAACAAGCGCTTCAAAGCCACAAGTATTTAAATAACTGCCTCAAAATCTTGGGGTTAGACAAAGCCTGGAGGTAGGACATTTTTGGGTGGAGGGTGGGATTCCTTTGCCTGCCACAGAGGCTCTGTCATGACAGAGAATTCAGCAAGGACCCATCCAACCCCCTCACCAGGGATGTTAATGAATTCCCTCCGTAGACCATCCACGTGTCCCCACATCTTCCTTCTCTACATGCAGTTCTCCTTCAGCCCAGGAAATTATTGTTCAGGTCACTGATTTTGACAAACACATAGGTAAGTAAAATATGTTCGAGAGAATATTTTTTTTTTGGCAGAAAATACTGTTTTCTACAACAATATCTATTAATAGTTGTTGACATAATGCTGTAAATATACATTTTCCCAATTGTTCTAAAATTTAAAATTGTGGGAAAACACACCAAAGCTTTAACTTTTTTCCCCTTGGGAAAATGCTTCTTCCATGATACACCCAGACCTGCTTCTGGCCGGTACCATCTCCACAGCACAACAGAATGAGATGAGGCAAAATGATGGCTCGAGGGAACTCAGCTCAGCATCACTTCCCATGAGAGGATAAACGTAAGCTCTGCTGGGGTTACAACAGGCAGAATATAAGATGTTCAAGTCTCTATAGTACAACAGGCATCCCACACATGAATGGCTGTCTGCCCTGCCACACTCCCAGACCCCTGGTGCACGGTCAAACCCCGTCCCTTCCCAGACCAAACCTCGATGCAGACTATGCAATCTGTTTCCATTCACAGCCAAGGCTTGCCGAGCTGCCAAATCGGCCACTTCCTTGCCAGGTCCATACATTCTCATCCCAAAGGAAAGCGGAAGCTGTAGATTACAATTCCCACAAAACAAAATCCCTTATTATATTCATGTTAGGGGCCGCTTCATAAAACAGTGCCTGAGAGAAGGCAGCCCCTGCCCTGCTGTAGGCTGTCTCCAGAGCTGGTCTGCAAATGATGTGACCCATCACATCATTTGGGGCTCTCCCCAGCCTCCCAGCAGCTCACCCCAGCTGCCCTTGGGGACCTCATGTGGCAAACATGGCAGAGCCCATGCAGTGCTGCTCTGCTAGCACAACCTCTTGATGTGACGGTGGGGCCCGAAATAGGGCTCCCGTGGCCTTGCCACATCAGAAGTTATCTTAATGCCTGCAGCAATAACACTGCTCTGACCCACACGATTTGTCACATCCAAGCTTGAACAACTGCACACCTTCTCCACACCTGCAGCATCACTGGGCTGTGAGGGGGGATTACTGCATGGAGTAGGATACTTAATGCAAGTTAACTGATGTGCCCAAGAGCATACAAAGAACTAGCGACACAGTCAGAGGAAATCCCAGAAAACCTGAATTTAGGTGTCTCGGTCTAAAGAAGCTGGGTGCCTAACTCCTTTGGGCAGCCAGGTTTCATCTGCAAAAGGGGCAGTCGATTAGGGGAAGGGGAAAGGGCTGATGTCGTTCAGGCAGATCTGGATGTCAGGAGTTCTGGATTCAGTTCCTGACAGTTTGTTTTTCCTTCCCCTGTATGTACTCAAGCACTCTTTAATTTAGCTTGAGTGACGATTCCTGTCTCAGAGGTGCTTGGTGAGCAGCCAGCAGCAACCCAGTAATAAAACACCTTCCCATTGCTGATAAGAGAGCATAAGGGAATTGTGCTTGTGAAGCACCCGCCCTGGAGAAGGAATGCAGGTAGCCTGCAATGGATCAAGCCCAGCTTCTTCACTCCTCCTTCCCTCCCCCAAAATGACCTGAGCAACAAAACAGCAAAACCCTCCCTTGCTGGTCTTACTCCTTTGACAGCTGGTTTTTGCAATTTTGGCTAGAACAGCAGTCAGTCACGACCTGCGGTTGCAACACTGCCTACCTGCCATCTTTCCTCAGCCAGATGGGAAACCAGTCACCATGGGGGATGCCCCTCTACCTGGGGTCTGGGAATCGGGAATCAGCCCACACCAAAACCCAGGCTGTATTCCCTGCTATGGTTTTCAGGGCCAGATTCAGCCTCCATCCAAAAGCAAAAGCTATGTGGGCACCACACACAACAGCCTGGAGCACCTTTGGCCCTGGGTGGCACAAAGATGACTCTGAGGGCATCAGGACAGAGCACCCCTGGCCCCGCGCCAGCTGATGGATGGTTGGAGGGTACCAAGGACCATTTGGAGCCAGGGATACTCAAAGTCAGGTCTCATGGTTTGTAAAACAAAATGCTTCAACAATAGGCTTAGCACTTTCAATTTGTAGAACGCTGCAAAGAGCAGCTCTGGAAAGGAGAGGGCTTAATTTCTAACTCCCATGAGACAAAGGAGCCTTGACACTGCAACACAATCTTTCCTGAGCCACTGAATTTTTCAGCTAGCCATGTATTAGGGAACTGCTTCAAGGCCAAAGAGAGACAGAGACTCCTGTTTCCTCTCCCAAGAATGTTTCTGTTTAGGCTGCGAATTAACGCAGGCAGGGCCCTTCTCCAGGCAAGACCCTGCAGAGCACCATGGCCTTGGGCAAGCACCTCCAACAGTGGTAGCTCCATAAACAGCCAAGTCAGTTTTTACAAGCTGGTCAGACACCTGGTTATGAAGCCCCAGTGACTGGCTGCATGCAGCACTTTATAGCAGGATATAGGAGGGCAGAGCTGTATATGGCACCTCTGTGCATTTCCCAAAGCAATTGTATTCTCCCAAACATGGGAGGCGATCCTCAATCCAGTGGGACAGATGCTGGACCCCAATACAGGAAAAGGCGCGGCGGAAAACCCCTGAAGTTACTTTCACTAAACACACATTTAGGCACCTGTGTTTTGGTGATGAAAGTACTTACCTGGTAGCAGTATTGGTGTATGACCATGAGAGAGTGTTTGTCAGGAATGCAAGAGTTTAAGGGATGAAAAATTCAGAATGATCTTTCAAGAGAAGCTGGGGGAAATACACCACTTACTGCCACAGCCCAGCTCTTGTACTTCCTTGTCAGCAAGCAAAGCGGCTTTTCAGGGATTGAAGGAGGAACTCTCACTTGTACCCCTGGAATATCTGACTGTTTGTGCAGTACAGATATGCTGGCAAGAAGGAAACCACTCCCCCACCCCTCCCTTTTTAAAATATTTACATCTTTTACTATTTTCTCCTCCTTCCTAAACTTATTATTGAAATCACAGGGGTTGTGTGGCAATTTGGACATGAAAACAACATTATCCAGAGCTAAGTCCAGAATATTCACACATCACTGTTGCTTTCACATATGCCTGTCTTTTAGAGTCCAGAGCAAGCAGTGGACTCCAAAGGGAGTTCATGCCACAAGCGGTGGGATCAACTCACAAAATGCTGCCTCCGGATCCAGCATCCTCCCATGCAAAGCCAAGTCTGGTATTTCTAGGAGCACAGTCAGACCACAGCGACATTTCCAGCCAAGCAGAGATGAAGTAACAGGGTTGGTCTGGTCCTGTTTGGCTTCAGTAACTACCAATAAAAAACAAGAACGCAGAATGGTCACAGGCCTGCTGATAATTTGGGATGTTTCAATTTGTGAAACAAGCTCCACATTTCTGTCATGACTAGCCGTAGAATAACAAACAGACTGATCCAGTTTCACTGCTGCTTGGATTGTCAGTTTGATTTGTTCTCAGATGTTACAGGTTACATACTGCTTTTCAGAGACATGCAGCAAAGCAGAAACACTGAGAGCTCCATGAGCTAACGACACAGTTTCCTAAGGATTTCAGCCTCATGGCAGTTGCAAGTTTTTCCTGAAGTTGCAGCTTGGTGTGTTTCTCTTGGGCCCTCTCCCTTGTCTTTTTATTTTTTTTTTTGGTGGGAGGTAAGTTTATAATGCCTAATGAGTTCAGCTCCCTGAAGTTTTGCCCCTTGCTCAAAACATTAACAAGGTCTTGCCCCTCTCTTCAGGCACTTATTTTCACAAAACATATTGGAATACAATTACTTTTGAGAACTGTGCCTTTCTGGTAAATTGGAATGAAATTACTTGCCACAGTAAAAACACTGGATGGGAGAGATCAAAAGAAACTCATCCATGTACAAATGGATAAATTTCATAACCTTTGTTTCCTTAGGAAACCAGAATAAAAAAAAAAACAACAAAACCCAACACTGAAGAGTGAAAGTTACTGAAAATCTGAATGAGACTAGAAACAAATCACAGCCAACATGAGCAGCCAACACGTCATCTAGTAAATAAACGTAGTGCATGGGTTTGCTACAGCTCAGCTGAGTCTGTGGGATGTTCTACTCTTTGCAGAACCAATTCAGCTTTAATTCATTGTTTGACATTGTTTTTATTGTTAACCTGGATGGCCCTGGAAAGAAAAGGGTTTAAATTACAAAAAAATGGTTCACAGACTTAGCTAGCTTTGTGAACCCATAAAACAGTTCACAAGGTTCATAAAACCTCAAAAGCCAGAAAATCCTCCACCCCCAATTTCCTCCTTCCTTCAGCTCCAGTCTCACTTCACTCACTGTAAGATGTTATGAGCTCCCTCCTCTAACGGACTGTAACTTTTACACTCCGAGCTGATTACATTGCCTTCACTCTTTCTTGACATCTCCATGCTGGACTGGAGCCCGCACTTGGGCAGAATCCGCCATGTAATGAAGCTGACCCTCCTGCTTGCTGGCCGATTGTGAATGAGCGCTGGTGGGGTTACTTGGCTTTGCTCTGATGCCAAGCAGTTGTTTGCACAACAGCATATAAGTCCCTAATGCATCATTCTTGATTTTTCTTTTCCGTTCTGCTGAATGAAGAGACATACTATTCAGCTCCTGGGCAAGGGGAGTGCATCCTCTCCGCAGCACCCCCAGCTGGGTACCAAGTGATCTGGGGGGAAAAGGAAAGCTTTCTATTTTAACCCAAGAGCCAAGCCTGAAGCAGCTTCCACCTCCTAAGGGCCACATTTTCTGGACCAGTAAAGCCCTGAAAAAAGAGTATTTTCAGAGGGAAATAATTTGCACTGAAATACAGCCTGTGAGAATACTCCCAGAGCCCTGAATTCCTGCTACATTCCATGACCCAGGTCCATACATCCCATAGAATGTGTAGCAAGTAGTCGTCAGTCCAGGCTGCTGCCAAACCCCAAGCAGGCGGTTTCAAGCCTCTTATAGGAAACATGATGGAGCTACTGCAGTGAAAATGCCCTGGTCACTTTTTCTGCCTGATATCACTACAAAGGCAGATGATATCTGGGGGCTGTACCAAGCAGAGGGTCTGGACACCCAGTAAATACATGAAGCCTCCATTGCATTTGCAGCAGTCCATGCTCACAGCCCACTCGATCCACTTCTAAAAAGGCTTTGGTGAAGGCTGTCTAACGTTTGCTTTACCCTTTATGTAAACTTGCATGGTGCCAGTGTAGGGAGATACCAGGTGGAGTCCATGGAGAGGACCCACCTGCACATGGTGCTTTGTGTCAGCTTAACAGCAGGCAAAGGGTGTTAAGGCAGTTGATCTGGTGCCTCTTGGGTCATCCTGGCACGCACAGTGACTACTGCCTCAGCAGGTCCAGAGCAGCTCTCCCACGGCATTTTGCAGTGAAAAAAAGGCAGGACGTATTTTCATCCTTACTGCTTGTGAAAGCATTGCTAAACACAGACTGCCAGATTTGGTCCTGTCTATGGCAAAGGCCAAAAACACTCTCACCTGTCCATACCATCCGTGGTTGCTGCAGCTGAGGACTGGGGCACTGGTCACCTTTGAGCAATGTTCATCCATGGGGCACAAGAGTTGCGGATACATTAGAAGCAGAGCCCCTGAGCCCAGCTTCTCCTCACGAGGGCAGTTCGGACTGACAGGGGAATTCAAACAGTCCTGCCTCGGCCCTCCACACTGTTTGACAGCCCTGCCAAACGCCAGGGGCTGCAAAGGAAGCCTGTAAGGTAATGCTGTGGGGAGGCAGACAGAAAAGAGGCTAACTCACCAATGAGAAAGTCCAGCCCAGACTGAGAATATCGAAGGAAAAACAACGAAAAAGGAGAATAAAATACCTCCCAGCTAATGCCAGTGAAAATGAACCAGTGACCTGCCACCTTTGAACGCAGGCAGAACTGCAAACTTCCCCTAACTACCTAAAAAATAGAATCAAACCCATATTATTTTTATTGAATTAAGAAAAACGTACACGTGGCTCTGGAGCATGCACCAGCAAAAAAAGCTCCAGCTCAAACAGCAAAACGTTGACAAAGACACCAGCGGCTGAAAGAAGGGCTCTGGCGGCAGCAGCTGTGCAGTCTATAGGCAGCGCTGCCGCGTCTGCAACCCGCTGCACGGCGCAGCAGTGTGCCGGCCTGCCCGGCGGCAACCACGACCGCCTGGGGGCAACCGCTGCTTGCCTGGGGCAGGAACTGGGGGAGCCCACCCTGTGACTGCCGCGCACGGAGTGGGTACTCACTGGGGGCAGCGGGAGGCAAGGGCAGAGCGCCTTGGCTTTTCTACGCAGCAAAAGGCTACCGAGACTTTTTGGAAAAAAATCTTTACATACATGCTACACAGCTATTGTTTGGTACACGATGGAAGAAGTAAATAAATAAAATACTTTGTGGTAAACACTTGCTAATCAGTCTTGATGAACAGAAGCGTAGTTTTAATTGAAATTTAATTGCTGTATTAGTCATTTACTGAACATACGTCTTACATTAATGGTGGCATTTCCTTTTCCCACAAAGCACATTCTGTATTTCTCAAAAGACAAACAAATGCTTCTAAAGTCTCCTGAAGAAGATCCAGAATCCTTCATGCACAGCAGCTCCCATTGTGCCTGCAAGAAACCCTGAGCTGTTTGAAACATGGTACTAATCACAGCCACTGCCAACAGTCACAGACCTTTATCCAAACGGGGAATTTTAACTCACCGAAACAAATGAGTTACTTATGGAAAAGGAACCCCCCATTTTGCAACCACCACATCCAAATAGGCAGACAGACTCTTTCTGTAAACCAATATGGATAAGTGGCTGCAATTTTACTAAGTTGCCTTTAAAACATGGTCTTTATTTTCAGTTCAGCCAGAAATGACCTTGTGTGACTTTGGTTCTAGTCTCTCCTCCTCAGTCTGCAAATTATTATTCTGTAATAGGCAGAAGGACCTCACTCATATTACCAGTGTGTTGTAGCCAATGTGTTATTTCTTGGAAAGAACAAGGCTGCCAGAGTCCAGGGCTAGAGTCTGAGAGTACTCAGTGAGTTACATTCATTACATAGCAAGAACAACTGAGAAAAAATAAACACTTCTCAAGTCTATGACTAACTGAAGCTGTAAATTTCAAACACTTATTATAGAGTCATAGCTTAGTAAAACAACACGGGATGTGTTACATATCAGAGGGTAACCTTTAAAGAAGGACTTAGGCTCTGGGGAAAGTTTTAAAACAGAACAGGATGAAGTTTATGTGCCTTTTTTCATGTGGTTCTTATAATTAACCAAACTGTCACAAAAAATCATCCTAGAGGTCTGGATTCAATCCAGACTTCTCTAACACACATGTCCCATCATCCTCTCACTACTGAAGTATCCATACCATAGTAGTTAAATAATTAGAACTAGTGAACAATTTTTCAACATATTTTTTTCTAGCTGCTTTGTTTATAAATTTCCTTTAGGTGGATTGTGGGGATTTATCCTTCTTTTCATTTAACAGAACCAAACATAACTTTTCCCAAGGGACCAGAGCACCAGGTGATTCCCAAACTGCTCTTAACACACGTCTATCCATTGTAAGTAATTTACTGCTTAGGCTTTGTGCCTGGTCATTTGGGGCACATGGCATGATTTCTGATCACTGACTACATGACCTTACTTGACTTTAATACATTACCTTTGTTTCAAAGTTAAACAGCAAAACAAAATCTATTTCTTGGCGGAATGCATGTTGGCCACAGGCTCAAAAATCGCTCCCCATCAACAATGTAAATCTTCCCATGTGCAAAAACTTGCAAAACAGCAAAAAGGGAAAGCTGCGCAAAGGGACCAGATGGTAACTTAGTTTTTGATTCAACAAACCGTTTGCAAACAGGTTTCAGCTTTACAGCCACTTCTTCGTACAATCATAAAGGGCAGCCACAAGGGGCCCTGGAGTTATATTTTTGTCCAAGATATTTGGGTGTTCAGACCTGGATCTTGGCTTGTTCCATTATGAAGATCCACATAAAGGGAACTTGCACACTGGAGGAAGGCTGAGGACAATCCTTAGTCTGAGAAAGTTTAGTTCTGTGTATTGGGGAACGGCCATTGTTCACACAGTCCATCATGTCCAAAGGTCACAGTTCATCATGTCCAAAATGCTCTCAGACATCACTTCTATTGCAAGAGCAGCTGGGATGAAAACATACATCAAGACAAATATGTTGCACACATTTTCTTCTCCATTTTCTTCCTCTCCATTGGTTTTCTCAGATTCAATCAGTGAGAAAAATCTCTGTGAGGAAATATGTAAAAACATGTTAAGCCATGCAAATATCTGGAAAATGCCTGCTCTGTATAAGAAGAGTGAGTTAATAATGGAAAGACACAGCCAGTGACTGCATCATTTACAGCAACAGAACAATCTAAATTGATGGTTCTTCCCTGTCTTAATATATATCATCTTAAAAGAAGAGAGATCTACTGGAACAGCCAAATATTTATATAAGTCAATGGTGCACCTGAGCTGTATGAATAATATCTTAAAATAACAGACTGAGGTTGGGTTCTAAAATAGTCACTGCTCAGCATGCTCAGTTCGGTGCAAAAGACAACTGTCTCCAGCTCTAGTTGTAGTGTGTAATTGTGGAACCACAAGACTGGAAAGGTTCACCTTGCTCATGAGTCAGGTTGTTGCCTTTCTATACACTGACAGGGCTATTTATTTTGATTATACAGAGCAGTTTGAAAGAGCAGCTAACATCTACGCTCTCATTCTTAGTTTTGTTTTTGATTCACGTTGGCAGTTGTAGATGCATAGTCTGTTCTCCAGGTATTCACATGGAAGTGACTGAGACACGCCAAAATTACCAGCAGCTTCTCATTAGTGGCTCTTCCTTGATTATGACATCTGGTGAGGCTGATGACAATAACAGAAGAAAAATGTGAAGTTCAGTCATTTGGAAATTACTTAAGTGGAGGCCGTTTTGCACAGTATGGTTGAAATGTTTGGAATGATTGAGGCCAGATTTATAGCTCAAGCAGTCTTGCATCTGTATTTCATTTGTGAGCAACCAATACCAAAAAACACCTTAAAAAAAAAAAATCTTAATTATTTCCCAACTGACCAAGAGCTCCGAATATTCTGTCAGCAATATAATCTAGACCACATAATATTGTTCTTGTTGAAAGGAATTTTCAGAGTATTGTTACAGGGCTAGTCCAATAAACCTGTACTAGTCAAGGCTGTCAGTATCCCACTTTTGGCCCTACAGAATGGTATTCAATGGCTGGTCGGTAGAAGAGATTTCTGTAATACTCCTGGAGAGGACAATGACACCATTCACAAACTTTTAGCTATGAAGAAAGGACACACAAAATTTGGAAGCAGCTCATGTCTGCCTTTCTTCAGTAACAAATGGTCATTCTGCAGACGAGCCTGCTGAAGTAGTTTCTCCTATAATACTATCCACAACTCAGCATGACAGAGAAGCATGCAGACATAGGGGAAGATCTGAGAATTTGGTGGCTAGGCTGTTAACAAATTAACTACCTTTCAGAGTTATGCAAAATTCCTTTCATTTGCAGTGATGTTTTCTGAGTGTTGGATAGTTGATGAACACATCTGATCAGTTTATGGCATACAGTGAGCACAAACTGAGATTAAACTGTACTTGCTGCTACCCAAATGTTCTTACATAGCACAGAGCAGAAAGCTCAGTCAAAACTTAAGTCTTAATTCAAAACTTAATTGTCTTCTGTATAGCACACTTGATTAACACTGCCACATACGATCAACAATGGTCCAAGGGTGATAAAATAAGTGAAACCACCTTATCAAGACAGCCAGTGTACAACACACATGCATGTATTTTTTTTTCAATGAAAGTTACGCTCCTAATTAAGTGCTTAATCACTTTCTTGAGTGCTCAGCCACACGATACAAAGATGCACTTAAATTTCTCCCATGTCCTTAGAAGGACAAAAATAATAGTTCTTTCATGAGGATGCAGCTCTCCTGTTTGCACACCATGTAAGGCAAGGTGATAAGACAAAAGTCTTATCCAAGATACAGTAGATAAGTATGTGGAGTAGAGACATTTCTAAAGCAGTTGAGAAATCCCTGCCAGCAACAAAGGGAGGTTTTTATGATTTTTGCATGCATTTGAAGTCCATGGTTGGGTCATAAACCAAGATGCTCTGATTAACTTCAGAATTCCTATTTGCCAGTATTATGACCTTTGAGCTAGGACTCATCTTTGTTACCTGTCTGCCAGACCCTCCTACAGGCTGGTGGGGAAACTTGATGAGTTTTGGTGGAAAATTT
This sequence comes from Burhinus oedicnemus, assembly GCA_008921705.1. Taxonomy (NCBI): domain Eukaryota; kingdom Metazoa; phylum Chordata; class Aves; order Charadriiformes; family Burhinidae; genus Burhinus; species Burhinus oedicnemus. Next base: position 1,809,595 of record VFFE01006220.1, read on the forward strand.
CTGACAGGATTTTCTGACAGGCTGTTGTACTCCCAGAACTATCCTTCTCCCCACCGACAAGGCCCAACACTATATTTTCAAGAAGCAATGAGGAAAGATGAGAGATTCCAGCAGTCTCCCCTTCTCACTGTCGTTTTCCTCTCCTGTAGGCAGAAAGGTGGAGTACCTTGACTGCAGCAATGGAAATTCAACAGACTGGGGAACGAAAGTTCTTTGAACAGATGCCTATTGCTTTTAAAGTAAACGGGACACTCTCTGGTAAAGTATGAAGTGCCTATAGTAAGGTAGGAAAGTTTTTCTGTATTTACTTCTAAACCGCAGTTCCCCTCTGCTCCAGAGGATTTAACCTCTCCTTTCGGCACCATGGTCACGCAGGATTCGCTTCCCCTGTGCGTTGGCTGATGGGACCTCTGGCTGGCGACAACACAGCTTGCTCTGGAGACCCCCTGAGCACAAAGTAGCCTGTCCTAGCTTACCAGCTACCTCTTCCATCATACAGAGTGCTGGCCCTGCAGCTGTTTGCTGCAGGGAACTGGCAGGGGGAGGCATGCCTTACATCAGTGCTGTAAGTGCCCTGTCATCCCTGGGCCATTAATGAGCTCCTGAACTGATAACATGTCAGTAAGCAACCCAAGAGCTCATAGCCAGTTCTTGCCCACTGACTAAAAGCCATTCCTGTTGGAGGATGTGTCTCTGTTTGTCACTTGAGCCCACCATGGTTTGTCTACCCCCTCCCTTGCTGAGGTTACCCCTATCTACCAGGGCACCTTTGGGCACCGGAAGGAAATGAGAGCTACAGAGCACCCCCAAAACAAGATTTAGAGATGTAACATCCTGTCCTTTGACTGACAGGAAAAGGCATTTTACATCACACATGAGGGACATTAAATGCGTATCTTAAGACGCACTTAAAAATGTAGACTTAGCAGTGATGAAACCTCTGAATTTTCCACATTGCCTAGGTAAGTTTTATCCAAATAAAACAAGTGCAAAGCAATAATAAATTGCAAATAACACAGAATGGCTGCCTCTTCATTGCAACAAGGCTAAAAGGATCTCCCCTGTCCTGAAGCATGCAAAGAGAAACGATTTCACAGTCTATAAAAACAAGCTTCCTAAACCTCAAAGACCTTGTGAGTTAGTAACATTTGTAAGGCACTTTGAAGGTAAGTGGCACTTACTACAACACAAATGCCTGTTCGAACCAAAAGTTGTGGTTGCACATGTTGAATGCCACTCACTTGCTCCCTGCCCCCCTGACCAGTAGAATGGGGGAGAGAATCGGGGGAAAAAAAGTAAAATTCATGGGTTGAGATAAAAACAGTATAACAGCACAGCAAAGGAAGAGAAAATAATAATAAAAATAATGATAAAAGAATATACAAAACAAGTGATGCACAATGCAATTGCTCACCACCTTCTGACCAACGCCCAGCCGGTTCCTGAGCAGTGATTGCCAATTCCTGCCCCCCCGGCTAGCCTCCATTTATATACTGAGCGTGACATCTATGGTGTGGAACATTCCTTAGGCCAGCTTGTCCTGTTTATGCTCCCTCTCAGCTTCTACCGGAAGCTGAAAAAGTCCTTGAATTAATATAAGCATTACTTAGGAACAACTAAAACAATGTGTTATCAGCATTATTCGGATACTAAATCCAAAACACGGCAGCTTCTAGGAAGAAAATTAACTCTGTCCCAGCTGAAACCAGGACAGTATCAACCCCTTATTTTATACCATCTATGTGATGCCCAGGTCTTACACTTTTCAATTAATCACCACCACTTTTCTTATCTTTGATATATACATATATACACACACAGATATAATTCGCTTAGTCTATGAGTCATCCCTCTGAAATGTCCATTGAGTTCATTTAGTCCATGACTTTGGGCTCCATCTGTGATAACAGCCTTTCAGGGCAGGAGAGGTGGTCTGTGGTGTTGAATTGTTGCATTCTGCATCTGGAGCTCATGGCTGGTGTACCTGCCACAGCCCATACCCACAGTCTGCAGGTTGAAGATGTTGATCTCAAGGAAGTTGCCGGGCACCAGTTGCTGAAGCCAGTTCTGGTTCCATCACCACTGCACTTAGCTTGGTTTCATCAAAGTTCATTCTTCATTAGTTTGGGCGATTCTTACTGTAGTACCATTGATACAGCATACAGCAACCATAGTAGTGATGACATATAGTGGTAATTTAGCAATTAACATAATACAATTTAATTCATTGGCTATTCTCACCCAAAATCAAATCCCCTTGACGTACACATCAGACTTCCCTATCCTCTTACATCACCCACCAAGTGCACTCAGATCCCTGAACAAAAGTAATCCCACAGATAGGTTTGTCTTCGCCTGTGGCAGGAATGACCCAGACTGTTTTCCCTAGCATATTCTTCATGTGTACTATGGGGACTTTATCCTCTTCCACATGCGAAAGCTTTGATTGGGCAGGGCCAGCTCAATTGGTAGATGCTCTAGTGTTAACTAACCAGGTGGCCTTTGCTAAATGTGTATCCCAGTGTTTGAAGGTCCCACCACCCATTGCTCTCAGTATAGTTTTTAGCAGTCCATTTTATCATTCAATCTTCCCAGAGGCTGGTGCATGATAAGGGATGTGATATACCCACTTGATCCATGCCCTTTGGCCCAGGTGTCTATGATGTTGTTTCGGAAATGAGTCCTGTTGTTTGAGTCAGTTCTTTCTGAGGCACCATGTTGCCATAAGACTTGCTTTTCAAGGCCCAGGATAGTGTTCCGGCTGGTGGCATGGGGCACAGGGTATGTTTCCAGCCATCTGGTGGCTGCTTCTACCATTGTAAGCACATGGCACTTGCCTTGGCGGGTTTGTGGGAGTGTGATACAATCAATCTGCCAGCCTTCCCCATATTTATATTTCAGCCATCATCCTCCATACCAGAGAGGATTTAACCACTTGGCTTCCTTAATTGCAGAACATATTTCACATTCATGAGTAACCTATGCAATAGTGTACATGGTCAAGTCCACCCCTCAGTCATGAGCCCATCTATATGTTACATCTATTCCTTGATGGCCTGAGGTGTCATGGGCCCTCCAAGCTACAAATAATTCACCCTTATGCTGCCAGTCCAGATCCACCTGAGCCACTTCAATTTTAGAAGCCTAATCCACCTGCTGGTTGTTTGGATGTTCTTCAGTGGCCCGATACTTAGGTACATGGACATCTACGTGATGTACGTTTACAACCAGATTTTTAGCTGGGCAGAAGTATCTTGCTGCAATGGGGTAGCCTACATGGGTTTGCCTCTGTGCTGCCAGTTGCTCTGCTTCCGTTGCTGTAATCAACCCCACAGAGCATTTGCCACCATCTGTGAGTCAGTATAGAGATAAATTACTGGCCATTTTTCTCATTCAGCAATATCTAAAGCCAGCTGGATGGCTTTCACCTCTGCAACCTGACTCAATTCACCTTGTCCTTCAGCAGCTTCTGCAACTCATCATGTAGGACTTCACATAGCAGCCTTCCACCTTCGATGTCTTCCTACAATAGGACAGGATTCATCAGTGAACAGAGCATATTGCTTCTCATTTTCTGGTAGTTTATTACATGGTGGGGCTTCTTCAGCATGCGTCACCTCCTCTTCTGGTGATACACTGAAATCTTTGCCTTCTGGCCAGTCCAGGATCACTTCCAAGATTCCTGGGTGACCAGGGTTTCCTATTTGACCTCAGTGTGTGATCAGTGCAACCTACTTACTCTACATAGCATCAGTTGCATGATGTGTAGAGAGGACCCTTTCTTTGAACATCCACCCCAGCACTGGCAGTCAAGATGCCAAGAGGATCTGTGCTTCGGTACCAACCACTTCCAAAGCAGCTTGAACCCCTTCATATGCTGCCAATATGTGTTTTTCAGTTGGAGTATAGCAGGCCTCAGATCCTCTGTATCCCTGACTCCGAAACCCTAGGGGTTGAACTCAAGTCTCTGTTCACTGAGATTAATGCCTCCCTGTTGTCCTCATGAATCTTTCTGGGACTGGCTCCAAGTCTAGAGAAGTTCTCACATCCATACCTGTGACAGACTGCCTGACCAGCAAACACACATGTGCAGAGCTGGTCCTGCAGGGAGGTGAACGCCTTGTCTCAGACCACTATGGGCACCAGTATTGCTGAGCTGCAGCCCCAAAGACCTAACTGGACTGATTCACACTTTTTTTGACCTTCAAATGATACATTAATTATTCAGGACTGCTTGTGTTGAAGATCACTTCCTGGTTAGGCCATGATCCAGTAAACCACACAGACCTACTCAAAATTAAACTTTAAGGCAAACCTCTGGAGTCAATAGCTGGTCTCATATGCTCTTAAGTCCATGCTTTGCTGAATCAATGGTGATTGCAGAGAAAGCAACAGCCTGCAGTAGAGGCCCCAGAAAGACATTAATTGTTGGCAAACAATGGCAATTATTATCAAACATGAAAAACAATGTCAAGATACACAAGGTAATTATCTGTACACAAAACTGCAATATGAACCCTGTATAGCTATGAATAAAAGGCTTTGTTTGTGAAACTGGCCATTTCTCAACACTTAGATGCATGTGAACAAGTTGAAACATAAATCAAAGATATAAGCCAGGAGTCCTCAACAGTGGTGCTAATAGTCTTTGAGAGACTGGACTGGACAACACCTTTCAAATAAAAATATTTCCATAACAGATGCTGTTTATTTGTTCTACTTCCCTGTTGGCAAAGACACTGACTGACCAATTTATTTTTCACTGGTTTCAAGTTTTCTGGCTGCCCCTTCTGATTGTAAACATCAGTGGAAAAACATTTATTTGTTTAGAAGTACTCTCTTGGGAAGACTGATAAAAGCTATTCTTCAAAAACCTGAAGCATAGGCCAAATTTGAGAAGAAATTACCCTGGCGTTGCCAAGTCTTGTGATTTTCATCCTACCTCTTCAACATGCAGGCCTTTTTGTCCAGAGTAAGTGTTAAGAAAAGGAAATGGGAATCTTAGATTTTGTTTCTAGCCTCACTACTTACTGAAAGAAAGCACCTGAGCAGCTCCTAGCCCACCTCCTTGCCTGCTACCTCTCCCCAGGTGACAGCACCGGGGCATGCAAGCAGAAAGGAGACTCCAGAGGGGAAAGATGAGATAGGTTTGCCTCAGTGCAAACTGGGACCATGGTGCTGCTGTGGACATGGTCATGGGCATGAACACCAGCCTTCGTGCTTGTCACATTAGAGAACCAAGTTTTGTTCCATATTTCCAGCCATTTTGGTGAATAAAAGAAGCTAGAAAATGTGTCCCAGACAAATTTGCTCAAAATTCAGAAGAGGAATAAAGAGAAGGAAACAACTGTGGCATTTTTGTTTTTTGAAAATAATGCTTTTGAAGAGAAAAGTGAGCTCCAGACGGCTGACTCATTAGCAAAGGCACAGGATTAACGTTCATTTCTCTTTGAAAATGCACATAATCAGCCAGGAGCAGAGCGGATTTATTCCTCATCTTCCTTATGAATTTAAAGTCTACACTAGACACTAGCTTTTGCAACTAAGTAGGTTTCTTCTCATTGAAGAAGAGCTGAATTGAGTTAGTCTGTCAATGAAACACTTGCAATGCTTCTGACAAAAGGAAAAATGCCTGGCTCCGTACCCAAACAACATTTTTTTAACATGTGATGTTTTCCTGTTCCTATGGTCTTCAACGTCACCTGAGTGTCCTTGAAGGAAACCAGTCTGTAGGTGATGTCAGTTCGGAGGAGGGAGATTTCTGTGTGGCTGTTGCCTTGAGCATCGGTCAGCCTTTGGCATCTCTGCCCAATGCAGTGAACAAGGCAGAGGGGATTACTGCTTCCTGTCAGTTAAGTTATGGAGTGGTTGCACTGGAAGAGCAGTCACTATCTTGTTACAATTTTAACTCTTTCACACCGAAGTCCGGACTTGAGACCTCTCCTTCCAAGTGGATGATTTCTGCCTAAAGTTTATCCTGTATGCTCTCCTGCCAAATTCTTTTATAGCAGAGAAGACATTCAAATCACTCACATTTGGAAAAGTCATCCTTGCTTTCCTTGGGAAATCACAGCTTACAAATATCTTGGCTTAGAAAGTTAACATTTTTTATTCACTCGTCCAGGGAACTCGTGGGCAAAGTGGTGTGTAAGCTTGCAAGTGATTCTGCAGTTTTTTGCTACGGGTTTTTCTTAACTACTGAAAACTCTGAACTCCCTTCTCTTCTCTGTAGAGACAAGAAAATTCAAGAAAAGTTAATCCTCTAGACAGGAAAGCTTTACCTGGACCTTTCAAACTGCATGCAGGAGAGTTCAGTACCAGCCTGCTGCGGGAGCAGAGTGCTGCATTCCCCAAGCTCCTTGGACAATCCCAAACATAAATGGTCCCCAGCTGGGAAGGAGACTCAACCCCTGCTTGTTTCACCTGATCACACAGGTGATCACACAGACCACTCTTCATAAACAGGAGGGTGGACGGGATGCTGCTGGGATCTGGAGTGCCCCACACAGTAAACTTGCCCTCAGCTGTAAGCATGCTGTATTTCGCACTGCAAGCCCAGCCAGCAGCAGCGACTGCCCGATTCTCTGATTAGCAAAATCAGGAGCCCAAAGTCTTCCTGCTGAGCTGAGAAGCCAGTTGTTAATAGCCAGGCTTTGGCCATTTCCAGATGGCATGACACAAGCTGGAGGAAGCTGATTACCAAGTAAATGCAAATAGTTTATCAGGGAAATTATTTCCATCAACAGACAAAACAGCAGTGTGCCACCAGGCTCCACGAGTTCACTGGAGAGGAATAGCATCCGTCATTCTGGGCTTGCCATTTCTTAGGAAGTGATTTACTCTTGATCACTTTGTCCCTATGTTCACCCAGCTAGCTTGACTCATTGCAGGCCAGCTGAAGAAGATAGATGCCTGGAGCAGTCAGCACACAGAGAGCATCTGCTGTGCCTCCCATCTCCCCAGCATACTCCTCATATGCTTCATCACACAGAATTGATACACCCATCCCCACTTGAGCTATAATGAACAAGAAAAGCCAAGACAACCATTATAACAGCAAAGAAAAACTTGCAGCGTAGCCAGTGTTAAAATACAGGTCATGGTCTATTGCTCCATAGACATCAGCACACAGGAAGGACGGGACTGATTTAACAGCTTCTCACTAATTTCTTCCACCTCCATTGCTCAGCATGGGCATCTAAGCCCTGCTGTCTGCACAATGATATTACTTTCACCTCCCTTAATTTATCCTGCTCAGTGCTGCTCAATCTCAATGTCCCACAAAATTTAACAAGCTCCTGTGAGGCTAGGGCAGCATTACCCCCAATTTACAAATAAAGCAGAAAGGCACAGACCTAAAGGTGAAAAGTAGCCATGCTGAGAAGTCAAGACCCTGGTTCTTCTGCCTGGTTTTAGACACCCATTTGAAGTGGGGTTATCACAGCTCCTTCACCCTCCCCTCAAATTAACACCAATGGCAGACATCTACCTGTGTTTGTCAGTCCTATGCCATCTTGAAGGTATGCATGCTTTTTGGGACATGATTTGCACAAACTCTTTACACTGTGTTCCTGGGATTTAATCGGCATTAGCCATTTAGCCATGCTGATCTTGTAACAGCATCTTCCTAACTGCTCTGCAACACCGGACATCCCCTCCAGACAGCCCCAAGCCACCACACTGACCCTCCTTTTGTACACTCAACACACAAGTCGATGACAGTGATTAACCAGCCTCACATGCAACCAATTACCCAACTTTTCAGGCAAGTCCCCAAGACTCCACACTTCACTTTGTCTCCATAAGGCATTTTTATCATGATGGATAACCCATCTTCCGCACTGGGAAATTCCTCCTGGGACAGGTAACTTTCCTAGGAGTACAGTCTGTTTGTACCGCTGTCATAGGTGTATATAAAGCAAAGAGGAGGAATCTGTGAGGGAACGAAGGGACAGAGCATGTACAACTGCGTGAATCTGACCAAAAGAAAGTGAACAGAGACTGAGAGGAAGAAATGGCTGCTAGACCAAGGAGGAGTCCAGGAAAGTCACAGATTTCCCATTATTTAAGACTGTTACAGGTAGTTTGGACAGAGTTCAGGAAGGAATAATTGCTCTTGGTTTTCACATGCATCACATGCCAAATAACTATTATTTCAGCACTATACTGCAAAACTGGCTTGCTGCTATAGCATTTGTTTTCTGTATCATTGTTTTGCAGGTATCATTTCAGCTGCACAGAGAAGCTATTTTTCACTCATCTTAGTCTTGTTAGGTGGTAGAAAGCAGTATCCTGCTCACATCTGATCTTCAAAATCAGCCAGGCCCCTTCTACTCCCTGCTGACAGGGTCTGCATCCCTCTTCTAGGCAGAGCACTAAGGTACAGTGTGCAAACGCAAGTGAGTCTCCATATAAATATCACTATATTCCTTGGCACAAAGTTCACTGAGCCTTTTGGTGTAAATTGCACTTTCTTTCAATCAGGAAAATATGCAGAACTACAGGAAACAAAAGTAAACATGTTAAACCAAGCAGCACGTTTATGTCCACATTTATGTCCTCATGCTCCTGGTATTCTAATTGCCCAGATCAGGAACACAGCCAAACATATAACCACTGCCTTGTGTCCTTCAGGATGCCTTTGCAAGGGAGAGGGCAGTGGCGCTGATGGAATCTGGTGCTTTTTCTATTAAAAGGTTGAAACACAACCAGGACAAAGATTCAGTCCTGAAGCCAGTGCCAGGGTGTACTGGCACAACCCATGCACGCTGCTCTACAGACCTGTGCTAATGTCACAGCAGACTTGAAGGAGCACACAGTTTCCACAGACACAACTTCCTTTTGCCGTGAGATCTCAAGGAAGGTTTTTTTCCAGTGACCTTGGGGTTTTGCTTCTACTTCATGGGAATGTTTTGGATGGTCAGTTAAAGGGAGGAGCCAACTCCCTTGAAACCAGCCACAGCTCTCTAAAACCCAGGTGTACACCTCCTTTGATAGCAGCTCTAGCCACGCTGTCCTGGAGGAGCCACCACCACCAGCAGAGATGAGAGGCAGTTGTTCCTCAGAGCCTGCTCTGTATCACTTGAGAACAGATTGTTCCAATATGTTGTGTTGGTTTTATGAGACAGACAAGTGTCCATTGGGACATAAGGTGTAATTATAGTGCAATTTCAATTAAGAGTCAAACTGTGGTCCAGTAAGGTAAAAAGGTCAGTGCTGTATCTAGCAATACAGCTGGATGGTGGGTTTGCACTTGGCTACAAAATGAAGGGAAATCCTAACTGGGGCCAAAAATATCCCTGTCTTCAGCCATGATTTGCTGCCAAGCATCAATCCCAGAGCAAATTCTGAAAGGATATTTGCCTGGATTTACAGTTTAAACAGTGCATTATACACTCCTTTGTTTTAGCAGGTTCAGGCTGCAACTTCCACTCTTTCCAGAAAGCTTTTTTTTCTTTTTTAATCCTTCAAGCTTTGATTACAAAATAACTAGCTGAAGAGATCCTCCTTCATAGTGAGAGGTTTTCAGCCGTCTAGTTTTAGATTATAGCAAAAAAGGAAACTAGCACACTGTCCCGATGTAGTTTAAACGAAGATTTAAGGAGCAAATACAGAAGACAGACTTGCCAGTTTATCGTCAACAGTGGGAAGTTATCTCAGAGCACCTCCTAGGGGACGAAGTCTGAGAAAACATCTGGAAGGGAATTTGATGAAGCACTAACTAGGACAACAAATAGCGTAGCATTCAAAAGGGAATGTCGAGGCAGGATGACTTGTTTGAGCTTTAAAACTCCCGAGAAAATTCAATATGCTCAAAGGTGTTGGACAGTGCTTAACATCAAAAGTCAAAAGCTGGGCCAAAGTGACGTGAAAGCGTATACCGAGTCAGAGGCTGAATAGAAGACCAGCTGAAAAAAAACAGAAGGAAAGCAGAGATCAGGTAAATTCAGATGGTGGCTGGGACTCAGACTCTAGGTGAGCACTGCAGTTGTTTGTTGGGGCTTATACAAATGGCTTAGGCCATTTACAAAGCACTCCATCTTCACCAGAATTCAAAGGAATTTCCCTGTTGTCTGATATTTTTTTTCTTCAAATAGATCTTACCCTGGAAGTAAATTCTTCCAAGCATTTGGAATACCTGCAAATCTCATGTGGCTGCTTTTGCCCAGTCAGATATGCAGGCAAATGACAACAGAATACAGATTTAATGACATCCTCAGTCTGGCTTCTCACATGGGGTCTGCAAATGTCCCTACACGTCCATGAATGCTGCTTATCACAAGGGCTGGAGACAGCCACAAGCTCTCCATCCCAGCCCCTGTTGAAAATGCCTCTGCCATCAGCTGGAATACTGTCTATCCTATTAAGGTTTTGACGGCTACAAATGGGAATCTGGTTTTAAAACTGGGCCAACTATGAGGTCAGACACACGCTCATGTCAGCCAACCACGACATGTCAGCCAACCACGACATGTCATCCAATTTTAAGTGCAAATAGCCTTTTAGCTTTATAACCATGTAAGAGGGCATCCAGGGGAGCAGCATCTCTGTGCAGCTTACTCCAGAAACAGAGGATGCAGCCTGTGGAGGGAAAGGCTTGAGTCAGTCATGAGAGCAATGAATTTTACATTGGACTGGAATAGCAGGGCCTTTCCAAATAAGGCAGACCTTGTAGAAATAATTGGTGTTCATCTGATGTCCACTAAAAAAAAGATTCCCTTGGGCCAGGTGAAAAAAACTGGACACAGAGAACTATGCCAATGAGATCTGGGCAGAGATAAAATGGATCTGGAAGTTAACATGAAAAGCAGAACACAAGGCTCTGAACTTACCACGCCTAAATATCATGGAAAAGGAACGAACCCTGAAAAATAAAGAGAATTGCCACATTATTACCTAAGTGATGATATCTTAGAAATTGCAATGGGCATAGGGTTGCACTGACTGTCCGTGTCCCCAGTGGACCTGACAGCAAATTATGGGTAGAATCAAACTAATCTGCTTCTTCTAGCACAGGCAACATTTTCACCCTGTTCAACAGTGCTGATCAAAAATTGAATAGCTTAGAGCTATTCTCCAGAAGTAACTTGCTTCCAAGAAACCTTTGACAAAGTAGACAGTGCCTCCGTAGCAGATTTTAGATTTCTTATTTATCCAGAAAGTTGCCAAATAAGTTTTGATCTCTGAGCAGAAATTAACCAATTCGATCTTGCTCATACTAGTTGTATGAGTTGCCATTGACTTCACCAGAACAGACTTGTACCATGGAAAAAGGTAATCATTGTGAGAACTACCTAATCATTTTGAATACGCTAACAGTCTGTCTCCCAAGTATACGCATGTGCAATTGATATGACAAATGCAGAAGCAGATCCATCATTTTGTTGATAAAGGTTTTAGAAGACATTAAATCCATGGGTGATCCCATCATAGTAGGGAAAGGCATCTTACAAACTGCTCATGAGTTCACTTTTGTGGGAAACACCTTTTATTAGCACTGGAAATACACCAACAGTATGTCTGGTGAGGCAAAGGCAAGCGCTGCCTTCTGGAGTCTCACACCAACATGGAACTGTAACCCTATTACAGTGTCAGCACCGAGGCAGAAATCTCTAGCAGCAACACAGGAACAATACTCTATCCCCCTCTCAGCTATGATGCCTGAGCCAGAAATACAGACAGAATAAAGAATGAAAAAATTTGGGAGTGTGCATGACTGCCTGCAGCTGCACAAAATGTGGAGGAGAAAGTCCCCATGTTTTGAAGCTGCTGTACAGAAAGGCTCGTCACTTGAGCTCTGCTTTGGTGATCCCCAAGCCAAAAGGAAGAGAAGCTGATCCTTAGGGGCCCAGAGCAAAAGTGATGGAGACAGCAATTTTACACACCAGCAACTTGAAGAAATTAAAGGAACAACCCAGGAAAGTATTGGCTGGCAATCCTCAGCTTTCTGCACCTGACAGTGCAAGAAGCCAATTGGTTTGGCTATCTTGCCATTTCCAGTTTGGTGTGACATGGGAAACAAAACTTCTCCTTGTTCTGACTGCTATTTGAACCCAGCATTTATATCCCAAAGGAAGAGGCTTCATTAAAGATGCTGGTTTCCTAACACTACAAGACACATACCAAACAACACCTAAAGCTCTAGCTAATTAACCTTTTATCTCTTAAGCTCTCTGCCTTTTTTCTGGAATTCCACCATGAAAACACCGCTCTTGCTCCTGCACCTGGTTTTCTATCCTTCCCTGTGATCCCTGTGCCTTTGGCTGAGAGTCTGAATTCCCATCTCCTGCAGGCCAGCCCCTTGCGTTCAGCTTCCCTGCAGCCTGACAGCCAGATGTGGAGCTCAGCCTCAGGGCCGCTTCGCTTTCCTTTTCACTCAGACTGAAGAGCTCCATCAGCAACTGACAGCTATTTCATTATATCATTTTTTAATAATTTGACTTGCATACATGTGATCAACTGAAAAGTGCTCACAGCTGCTGGAAAAAGCAGACAGAGTCTCCAGCTTGCCCTGTCAATGCAACAGAGGAGCCAGGACTCAATTTCTCAACAGGAATGCCTCCAGATCACACTGGACACAAGAATCAGTCCAGGAAGCCAAGCTGCTATACACAAACCATAAACTATCTGTCAACACGCAGAACTGATCCTGACCAACTTTCTAAATAACCCAGACCCACGATGTTGTTCTGCTGAATCTCCAGAACTCTGCCAACATTTCTTGGACTGCCCATCTCCAGCTGTCAATATATTGAGACCCATGTTCTCCATAAATTCATATTTCAAAGGCAGAACATGGGAATGAAAGTGTCACCCACTTCTAAAGCCTTTCCTCCACACAAGGTGTCAGAGCAAGCAGCGGCTCACCACCGTTCCCGTTACACAGGTAAGAAACCTGTTGAGCAGGAGGAGAGTTTGTTGCTCCCAACAACTTCCTACAGTGCCTGGTGCAGACTTGGCAGGATAGCACACCAGGTAGGCTGCTACCCGCGGGACGTCAGCAACTTGAGAATACAATGCAGGAAATAATCTAGCACCTGCAGCAAGGAATACATGGGGATGAATACATTTTATGCAATTTAAATCAAAGTGTCCTTATGACTCCTGCCTGAAACACTTAGGAAAACTAGAAAAGTATAGCAACCATGGGAATATTTTCCTGCTTCTGAGCAGAGAGAGGTTAGTTAAGTACAGCCCTAGGCATATCAGTTACATGCAGTTACACAGGCTCAGCTCAGAATCTGTTTACACAGAACTAGGAGTACATGCCATGGATTTGGGTTGTAGCTTTTATTTGTACAGCCCTCATCCGCGCTTCAGAGCTCTTCAACATTAATCATAGCATAAAAATAAGTTAGATAAAAGATAGCAGAGCAGAAGCCCCAAAAGCAGAAAAAAAAGACAGCAATACACACAGTGCTTCCAGTCTGGTTACAAACTGGATAGCAAAGTTTCCAAATTCTTTTGAAATATTGGAGTGCTACAGGGATAACATGATGGATTTAAACTCAAGACACTGAAGAACTATCCAAGAAAACAAAGCCTTTGATTTACACTCAAGTAAATCTTCCTCTGGATTAATCTGCCCAGCTCTGAGATAACATGTAGATTTTTTTTACACAGCCTAACATAAACAAATCCTCCATGTGCAGTGGATGGTGGGGCAGTGAAAAGGAAAGCAGTTTGGGAGCATGTGCTTTCCAAGGAACGGAAAAACACTTTGTCATTCGCTCTGGGTTTGGCTTTCAGAAGTGCTGCCAGGGCACTGAGTGCTTGATATAATCAGTCTGCTACCAAAAGCTTCATTTATGCAGAAAGCTGCCTGCGTCTCTGGGTAATTCCCAAAACAGCAAGGGTCTGGGTAACATCACCTCACCCACTTCTGCTCTCCCTCAGCTAAATGTGACAGAGCAGTTGTGCTGAGGGCTTCAGCCCGTTGAAGCTAGTAGGGACACGCGTAACTACGTAAACTGGCATTACTGGCCCCTGGGGATACAAGGCTATGAAGGCAGACTGGCAGTTTTTCAGCAGCAAATGAAATGAGCCTTCACAACTGGGCATCACGTACTTTTTTTCCATCTTCTGCCATCAGCAGCTTCACTGTTCATTGCAGGAACACGACACAGTGCTGCGGCGTGGACCAAGGCGGGATGGGCTCTTGTTTAACCTGCACAGACCTTACAGAAAAAACCCCATGTCTTGATTGCAGTTCCCAAATTTTACGAACTGTAAGCCTGTCCTCAGCAGTAACGTGCCCCCTGCCAGTCCTGGCTGGACTCAGCTCTCTGCCCTTACACTCCAGCCTCTGCCCGCAGGCTGCGGGGGGCTGACCGCCCACCCAGCCCCTCTCCCCAGCAGGCTTTGTCCAAGGAAGGAGGCAGCTCCCTCGGGCTGGTTTTGAGCACAGCCTCAGCCCCAGAGCCCACTGCCTGCAGGCTGTAAGCACACAGGTGCTGAGCTCTGCTGGGGGGAAGAGATCTCGGCTCCACAATTGTCTGCTTCAAAATCCCTGCTGTGTCTGTTAGTTTGTTTTTTTCACCAGCAATGTTTTAGGAACAGCTGAGCACTCGGATTCCCCGTTCCCTGGGACTGAAAACCAAGCAAACCCAGCTAGCACACACAGCTGCTCCTTCATCTAGCAAGAACAGTGTTTTGCATCTGGCGGGGCCACTCCTCAAAAGCATGGTGAGAAAAAACATTTGGATAACAGACAATTAACACAACAAAAGGCACTTGGAAATAGAACCAGAATACTTTGCATGCATGCTAAATACTATCCCTGCAGCCAGGGTCTTCTGGGTTTCTACCCCACATGTTTTCTGCATGCGAGGAAAACTTACCTACTTACTCTCTTAGATCTTCTTGGCACGTCTCAGGCAACACACCACTTCCTAAAGACCCAGACGGCTTTTTGGGATAGCCAAATAAAGCCCAAATTAGCAATATGGGTCCTTCAAGCAGTTTCTGCTCAGTGGTGCATCCAGCAGATTCCTAACATCAACAAGCCTCACCAAGTGACTGTGTGTGTATTGCACTGTAACAAGTTATGGAGAACACAGTTGGCGAGTGACAGTATAACAGGTTTTGGTGCTTAGTCTGATGCACTCCAGCATCTTTTCTCATTGAATAACCTCACAGGAGTTTGAGGCAATAGTTCTTATGCACCTTTGTGGAAACTGAGGCACAGACCTGCACCGACCATCCCAGGGCGACCCCACCTGCTCACAAAGGCAGGGTTGGAAAGCAAACCCAGATCTGCCAACTCTCAAGACTCTGGCTTACCAACAAGCCACCTGATCACAAGCAAATTCACTAAGCTAGCAAGAGACCCAGGTCCTGCAGCTCTTGGGTCCTCTCAAAGTGAGGCAGGTCTCAGCTGAAGTGCGGCGCTGCTGGAAAGGAGCACGGACAGACACACAGACTGCTGTTCAGGGTGGTTTCCCACGCCTGAAGCAGGGCCTGAAGGGCTCCATTTTACACCCCTGTCCAGCTAGAGCAGAAGAAACGGTCGGGACGTTACAGACATTAGCATATTGTGTGGAAAGCTAAAGGAATCAAGTGAAATAACTCATGCCAGTTGCTTTACTGTTCCCCTGGCCCTCACCTACCACATTGGGAACAGACTGGTGGGGAGGGAGTGGAAGAAGCAGACACCACCTTCGATGCAAGAGCTCCCATTACAACCGCCTGACTGACTGCTTAATAGGGAGATCCTGGATTTGGGGAGTTCTTGGACAAGTACGGCATTAGGTTAACATGCCTAAATTTACATCTGTCCCAGAGGGCCACATTTCCTGTGCTACAAGCCCCACAAGAAGGGGAAATTAGTTTTTTCCTTCATCAATGTCTGGCTCTGTTCCAGAGGCTTTGGCTTTTTGTCCCTGCAGGAGCTTCCCCAGGGAAGCTATTTCCTTGAGGTTTACTTTCTCCTCCTGCCTGGTGTTTGCCTGAGCAAGGGCTACAGAGGGGCCCCAGCACCATCTCCAGGAGGTCTCCAAGCCTGAGGCTGGCCAGGATGCCCGCAGAGACCAGCCTCGCTCTGCATCAGGCAGCATCGTGCTGGCAGACACCCTCAAAGAAAAGGCAATTGCGCAGCCGCCGATCTGCGGTTGCCCACTCTGCTCCCTCCAGAGAGGGACACCAGGACAGGAGCTGGCCCCGATGCATCCTCGTGAGGCAGCGAGCACGTACACCCCAGAGATGCCGGCCTGGACCCAGAGTCCCTGTGAGGCTGAGACTCCTCGTTCACACACCACACCCCAAAGCTGCATCACAGGCTCCCCACCAGCTTCTAGATGTAGGAAACCAGACTCCTTCCATCCCAAATACTGTGCCTGACACCTCCACCGCAAAACCTGAAATTTAGCAAAAAGGCTCACGGGGGAGGAGCTGGAGTCATCTGTCATCCTACCCTCCTCCATATACGTCATTTCAGGCTGAAAACTGTTGCGTGCAGCAAAATAAGCCCCTGAGAAAAATCTAGTGACTCTGCGCGACCTTACCTCTGCAGCACATTTTTGACACATTAATTCACTTAAAGTTTTAGTAGATTCTGACCTCCAGCATCAGAAAGACCTTCCTCAACAGCCACATGGCCTGGAAGCCCGCTCCTTTGTTCATGCTATGCTTGCATGATCTTTGCAATAAAGTAAATGACAAGAGCATACATCAGTTTCTTAAAATTGTTAATTCTGTCTGTACACACTTCTGATATCCTTGACCTTCCAGCTACTTGCCATCCATAGAGAATCATTTGGGAATACAGCCATGACCACACTTCATTGGAGAAACTCACTTAAAAAAGCCTATGAAGATAAACGTTGACCCTGAAAGTATCATTGCAGGAGTCAGAGTCAAGGCTATATTGGCTACTGGCTGAGTTTCTGGACTACCACACAGCTGGATCCAGTGAGGCTAACCAAGGTTTGTTTTGCTGCCCACTTAAGCACACAGCACAGTAAGCATGCTCGACAGCAAGGAGATGATGGGAGCATGGCTGTGCAAAGGGCTGAGAACACAGACAGGTGAAGTTCAGGCTGCAGAAAAGCCACAACTATTCATCCCTGTGTGATCTTGGGCAACTCAGTTCACTTCTACATATATTTTAACTTGACTGACAGAAAAATAAATTTTATGTATAACAAAACTGATAAGCAGAACAGTAGATAATGCCTTCAAAGGCTGTCATACACAGTAAAGCCTAATATGCTTTGAGGCTATTCTGTACTCTTCAGTACCAATGTAGCAACAATTTGCCATCGATTCCAATAGAAACAGGTTCATTTAAATTGTACTGAGATTTTGTGGAGCTCAGCACAATTCTGGTATGACACTATGGACAACAGCAAAAGCAGAGATAAACTGACAGGCCTGGGGGAGTGGGAAACACCTTCAGTCACATGGTAGCAGTGTCCCTCCATTCCTGGTTTGTGTGACATTTTTAACAAAGTGTAATGCAATTCATAGATAAAGGTTCTGCTAAAGTTAAGTTTGAGATATGACATGCAGGACTTGGCAGGGCTGTGGAAGCAGTACATGGTGGAGGCCCAACTCACTGCACAGAAGAGCTGGGATGGTGGCAGAGTCCTCCAAGAAAGGCTCAGTGTCTCTGTACGTGCCCAGAGGAGGCACAAGAGAACTAAAGGGTTCCAGAAAATGTTAGGGAGCAGAAACTTTCAGAGTGTGGAGAAGGAAAGATTGCATGTGCAAGTCAGACAGGTCTTTTCCCCAGAAACCCCGAATGGCACAAAAACTTTGTGACCCTGTGTTGGCCTAAGCAGCAGCAACCAGTATCATCCCACTGCACATGGCACAACTCTCACCTCAAATAGCCCAGCCTGAGGATATGAGCACCCCAGCAGCTCAGACCCCGGGCAGATCAGATATCAAGTGTATAGAAAGAGCCACATTCCCCCAGGCATTCCACGGGAGCTTAGGAAAGGGTAAGGAATGAGTCAAGGCGACAAGCTCAGGCAGCACAGGGAGAAGACATGCCCTGGCTGCTTGCTGGGCTGGCAATGCCAGTAGGACCCAGTCATAAGCTGCAAGCAGAGCCCAAGACAGAGCAGCCAGCTGGTGAGGACTCTGGACTGGAGCTGTGCAGCAGAGGAACAGCCTGTAGAAGACGTTGCAGTTCCTCTGTACAGAAAGGCTGAATTATGCACTGCTCCTGGGATCCAAGGGACAAAGCTAAAAGCTGCTCATCGGGCAGCAGTGAGACTTCAGCAAGGAGCAGCTCAGGGCTCTAGGGGAGAGATTGCTGTTGGGTGGGTCACATGCAGAATAAACCTCTAAACTGGTACAGCCACTATTGAGAAAGCAACTGAGCCAAACAGCATTTCTGCAAACCAACTTCACTGAATTTACATCACTACATAATACAGCTGACAAATAAACAGCAAACAACATGTACACCTCTTAAAGACAATTCCCGAAGTACAGGTTTGCTTCCAAACAGTAACAGAGGGGAAAAAAGGACCCCCTTTCCTGAGCCATCCATCTGCACTCACCCTCCACCACAACAGCTGTAGAGCTTCAGTTCTGCCTAATACCTCTCCAGATTTATTGGATGCCCAGCTAGAAAGCTCTGATTGTTCCCTGTGGCAGTATTTTGCCATGGGTGAGGAATGTGGGAGAGATCCATAATATTTCTATGACTATTATATGACCTTCTGTTAACTTGATGGGATAAGTCACAGGGCCCTCCCTAAGAAGAGGGCAAGCATCCCTTGAAATGGATGCTCATGGAGGAGCATAGAGGTCAAACCAACAGCGGGGCCTGAACACTGGTAGGAGTTTTAATTATGAATTATGAATCTAGCTACTATAGGTTGCTATTTTGGGAGCTGCTAAATTAACAGGCAAGAAACAGGAGGATCTTCTCAAAAGATAGGGCACTTCCCGCCTCCCGCCCATTAAGGGATGTGAAATTTTTAAGTCCTGGATTTGAAACAGCAGTGATTTGTGGTGCCTGATTTATCAGGGTCACAGAGCACTGAAGCAAAGTCTTGCCTCCACTTCTGTCTCTCCTTGTGCCGGGGGAAAGGTAATCCCCCAGAATCCGTCTCACCAGCACAGATTACATTGCTTAAAAAAAGGGTGTCATCTTCCCTCAGTTCACTTTACATGGTCTGGAGGGTAAAATTGGGTGGCTTCTGGCTAGAGCTGGGTAATGCAACATTCTCTCATAAGAAAATGTTGCCTGGTTAAAGCTGAGAGTTTTGCAGACAGACATGAATCTAAAGCAAGAATAACTTCAATTAAAATTAGAAATATTAGAATAAGAGAGCTTGAATTCACTAAAAGAAAATTTCACCTCCTTCTAAGACCTCCCTTTCTGCCTGACTTTCTGAAAAAGGTTAACATTTCATTTGAATTTTGTGCCAGAATTGAAACAAATTTTACCACAGGCTACAGGAGAGTCCCAATCCTGCAGTCCTTATCAGAAGAAATGTCACACCTACTAACTGAAAATGCCGCCACGGCTATCCCATAAAGGTGTTAAGCCACTGAACCAGTGACAGTAAGTAAAATTTGTATCTGCTGACACCCCTGAGAGGCAGCCATAGCATCAAAAAGGCAGGCTAAGCCCCAGCTCCTTTCAGGGCTCGGAAGACCCCAGTGTGGAAGGGGAAACCCCATTCCCAGGAGAGCAGAGTGACTGTGGGGTGCTGGGGGCTCACAGCGGGCACGTCTGCAGACAGGGAGGCTCTTAGCAGCTTTTCTCACCAGAGCACTGCTGTGTTAGGAGCCTGGACACCAGCAATTAGCTCCCTGGAAACCCTGCTGCTCCCACTGACTCCAGGCGAGCTGGCAGTCGGATGCAGAGCCTGCTCGAACTTCAAAACCCTGCTCAATTTCACTACTTTTTTGCCAAAGTACAAAACAGGCCAAGGAGTCTTACACTGTTAACAAGGGAGGGGGGCAAAAGTGCTTTTTCATTCTCTTCATAATTAAAGCTCTTCTCATCAGAGGGCATGAGGGCAATTTACCTCCTCAAGGGGAGGGGGTTGCTGGTGTTCAGCTAATGGAAACAGGCTGCTGGCTGACGGGTGGTCCACGAGCCCTGTTTGTTTGCGTGGGGAGCAATCCCAGCCGCGGCAGGTAAGCAGCGCGCTGCCCTGCTGCTCCCAGCAGCTACGCTCACGAGCTGCCTCCATCAGCAGCTACGCAAAGCCTACAGAGGAGGAGACTGCTGAGCAGGCATTTAGCACCGTTTACACCACCAGCTTGGGTGAGCAACACCATCTTCCCCAAGGTCCCCAACACCACCAGCAGAGCCCTCATTGCTGCAGGATGGCCAGGGAAACAGACTCTGGGGCTCGAAAGAGTGTTACGGGCTTCAGACTCATGAAAGTATCATTTACTTTGCTGAAATTACTAAAGGAAGGAATGAGTTGCACTGAACACAGCATTTCTGCCAAATATGTTTATGGTCGGAAAAAAGTCTTTCAGCTGAGACCAAAGCTATTTGTGGACGCAGACAGGCTCCAGCAGGCCTTTCAGGAGAAACATCACTAGAGCTGCAGCAGGCTGTGTGCCAGATGAGGGTATCGCCTGGCCTCGGATCCAGCCAGGATCACTTGCTCATTGCAGCCTGCTCAGCTACCAAGCCCCACAGTTTCCAGCAGAAGCTCCTGTCTGCTCTGCCAGGCACTCCGCAGCACAGCTCTGACCCACAGGGTCACGCACTTCTCTGGATGAGACACCTTCAGAGCCAGCCTTTCACCTATGTGTCTCCAGCCAGCCAGGCAGGTCCTACTTGCAAGGTGCTATTTTGCTGGGGAATTTTAAAAAAAAAAAAAAAAAAAAAAAAAAAAAAAAAAAAAAAAAAAAAAAAAAA